>CM049862.1:4700503-5261468 GCA_027422415.1 Schizothorax lantsangensis
TGACATTATTCTCTCACGTCTTTCCTCTGAAAAACACAAAAGGAAATGCTTTGAAGAATGTTCACGCTGTACTTTTCAATTCAGTGGATAGGTTTGTGTGATGAATTCAATGAAAAAGGTCCCTTCTGCTGTAGGCCTCTAATTTAATTTCTGCAATTTGAGTAAATTTCTATATGATCAGTGCGAGAACCAATAGCGTTTGGTGTAAGAGAGAGCGTTATACAGGTTTGAGGGTGAGTGAATGGTATGAATGTGTCCAGACATACATGTCAGGATTGTGTTTAGGGTGAACTATCCCTTTAAATGTTCTGTCTGAAGCAGATGACTGTGGTGTTTGTTGTGTAAGTTGTAGATAATGGTTTGTGTGCTGTATAAACAGGTGTCCAGTAGCCCAGCGCATGTGTGTCAAACACACACTTATCAGATCTGTGCTCTGGAGACAAATGCATCACCATACTCAACATGTGAGACGACAAACACCATAGATTTACTTGCATAAGCCAAAAACAATAAGGGTGGCAGCGGTTATGATGCTGATGATGAGTATGTGGTCATGACAATTAGCCATTATCTTTGCTGGAGTCATTTGTGTCATCTCGCTGATGAATGTACTTGTGATTCTTATAGAAAATGAAGATTCTGTCATCCTTTACTCACCACTGTATCATTCTAAACCTGTATGACTTAACTGATCATTTAATTGTATTAATTACACTACTGTTTAAAAGTCTGTGGATGGTAAGATTTTAAATGTTTTTTAAAGAAGTCTCTTCTGCTCACCAAGGCTGCAGTTATTTGATCAAAAATACAGTAAAAGCAGTGATATTGTGAAATATTATTGCAACTAAAAACAACTGTTTTCTTTTGTAATTTTCTTAAATGTAATTTATTCCTGTGATCAAAAGCTGAATTTTCACCATCATTACTCGAGTCTTCAGTGTCATATGATCCTTCAGAAATCATTCTAATATGCTGATTTTCTGCTCAAGAAACATTTCTTATTATTATCTATATTGTGGTGCTTCATTTTTTTTTTTTTTTGGAAATCTTGATGCATTTTTCAGGATTCTTTGAAGAATAGAAAGTTCAAAAGAACAGCATTTATTTGAAATAGAATCTACTGTAACATTCTAAATGTCTTTCGTGTCACTTTTGATCATTTTAATGCAACCATTCTACAGTAATTCTCAAAATGAACATTATTTGTAAGGTAATTATATATAAATTATTTGTAAGGTAATTATCACGAAGAGACATGCAAAAAACATAAAGTTTACTGTATCAAGTCAAACCAAATGAGTGATGAGTGGGTGTGGCGTATAGGCTTTTATCAGAAATAATAAAATAAAGTCAAAGGGGAAAAAGTGTCCAAAAGAAAAGAGACATGCTGGAAAAAAGGGGCGGAGTCCGGCGGCCGCACGCGCTCCCGCTCTGGTCCTGTTTATTGTCTCGGCCCGGCATGACCTGGCATTGTGGCGCGGAAATCCCTCCGCGCTCCCTTCCTGGACCCACGAGGACACCAGCGTGTGCACGGGGGAAGAGACCGGTTCCAGAGGAGAGGCGCAGCCGGCATATAAAGCGGCGGTGTGAGGCACACTTCATTGTGCCTTCAACGCCGCCAGCTGGCGTTTAGCCCCTCCTCTCTCACACACCCACTGCGGGAGCCTTGAAGGGCGGCGATTAAGGGACGGGGAGTCTGATAATTAGGGGGAGGCAGCATTCACAGTATTTAAAAGAGCAGCCTGGACATTCTGCTGAACATCTCTTTTTGTCTTTCTCGTGAAGTAAGTCAGACATTTTGAACTACAAGAGCGAATGTTTGAATGTCCCTTTTGGCTGTATGATAGGGTGACCTTGTCAGAAGTGTCTTCCTCTCATTACCATCCCCCTCTTCCTCACACTTTCTCTCACGGGTCATGCCTCCCCTCACCCTCCTCAAATATTGCAGATCATGCTGTGATCTCTCTGTGAACCTACAGAGGACAAGCGGTTTGGAAAATGGATGGAAGGTGTGATCTGAAAAACTGTTTTAGATTTTCTGTCAGGCAGTATGAGAAAGCTAAACTGTTAAAATTTGAGATACACTACAAGTGCACAATCAGTACAATTAAGTGCACTTCATTTTCGCAAGGATATGTATGAACACATATGATACATCACTATGGATAATTACTTCAATAAGCTGCATTATTTGAGAGATCATTCATGTCTGTACCACAAACTAACCCATAACCCTGTAAATTAAGTTATAATTTATTGGTTATGGGTTTATTCAAATCACTAGTCTCAAGTATGTGCAAAACTAATAGTCAGGCAAACACCATTAATAAATAAACCCTGCCAAACAGAGCAGCACACCTCACACAACAAAACACATGCATACATCTTCCTCTGAGTGTGCAGTACATAAGCGTGTGACTTGGTCTTAATCCTCAGAACAGATTGCTTCATTGACGAGTTTAAAAACAGGTCAAGATGATAACGAGACCAAACCCTAACCCCTCACCACCTCAACACACACCCCACACAAACACACCCTCATACAGACACACCTCAGAGGCACACCCTACAAAAAACTTTGTCAACATAACACACCACCCACAGTCCATTTTACATTCATAATATGTACTTCTAAATAAAACCAGGGTATTTTACTAGATTCGTTCTGTAAATTTCTATGTTTGTCTACGTCATGATGAAATGTAGCTCAAACAGTAGGGCATGGAACTAGCAACGCAAAGGTTATGGGTTTGATTCCCAGGGAATGTAAAAGGCTCCTAGAAATATATATACAGTATATTTGTGCCCCACTGTCAACAAGCTTGGCCCCCCTAAATTTGGAAACATATCACAGCAAACAATTTTGGGTGAAATGCGCAGTTTGTCCTGTAAACTATATAGATATATTTAAAGAAAAACATCACCAGCTGCTAAATTCAAATCTGCATTCGCTGGCTGGCACAGAGCCAGAGACGCACACATTTTTAAAGCACTGCGCATTATAACCAATCACATACGATTCTGCTGAGCTTATGAATGCAAGGACCAATCAGAAGCGTTCAGATGAGTAATCGCTGAAGCGTCGCTATTTCATCACCGCGCGCGCTGGCTGACTGAATTCTCTGACTAACCTCAATTCTCTCATCAGAGACAACAAAGTGAAGATGTACGAATGTAAGTAAGATATTAATTTCACAGTGTAAACAGCTTTAGAGATTATTATGGCAGTTTTTGAGAGTGCTTGAACTGGCTGGACTGAAGTGAAAATGTTCTTTGATAATGTAAACGTTCTTTGCTCTCTTTTTCTACAATGAAAGTGATAGGCTAATTAACTTACAGTGTTTTTATTAAATTCACATTAAATACAAAGACAGTCATATTAAAAGTATTTTATGGCATGACACCCATATCTGGTACTTAAGAAAAAAAGAAGGGCTTTTATGCGTAGTTAATAGATTACAGTATTAGGCTACTTTGCCTATCGCCCATTATAGACCAAATAACATAATCTATAAAGATGCAAAATGCATTTACTTATTTGAGATTTTATATATTTATATATTTGAGAATCGATATATTTCATGATATGTTTTAGGGATGTATCGAATAAAAATAAATAAATAAATAAAAATAAAACCCCTGCTGAAAACAAAAACAAAAACAATAATGTCATTTTGTAGTAATGGTTTTACTGGTTATAATGGGACTTGTATTGGTTTTAATGGAAAATGTAAAGGACCCTGTTGGTCTCTACTGGTAATTGGTCACCTTCTATTGGTGGCTTGTTAAAACCAATAAATCCTAATGGAATATGTCCCAAAACACACTACAGAAAACATTTTTTTTAATGGTTAAAAGTTGATGGTTTGTAATGGTATTTGTAGTGGAACCCATTAAAATTATCTGTGATTTTTTTTTTTTACAGTGGTATTGTGGCTGCTGTGTGTCACATGACAAGCATGAGAGATCCCCCACCCCCTATCACTCGTGCCCCCTCAAAAATAATGAGTGCATGATGCCCCTGACACTACAATACAAAATTATTTGTCAAATAAATGAAACATGATGAAATATTTAATTTAGTTGAAATTGTTATAGATTACTTTTAGAGAGTGCAGTGATACATGACATGGTGAAAAATGACTGAATGAATAAAACTTAAGGTTAAGATGAATTTTAAAATTGTGCCCCCTAAACGCACAAGTGGCCCCTGCCTGGCCCCGCCAGTTACTGTGGTCTAGAACCGCCCCTGATCACAACATGTCAATGCATATCATGGATGATGGATATTGTCTGTCATTCTGGGAATATTCGGCTCATTTTATACCTGGGGGTACATTTCACGTCAACAAAAAAAGTACAAAACCAATATGCTTTTTCCAATAAAATTCCTATTGGTTTCAGTTTATGTCATCAGTAACATATCTGCTAGTTGCCAATCTTAATCATTAAACGCCATTTTGATATTACAAGTGAAAGTTTTCTCTGGTGAGTTTGTCAACTATGTAACAGAAAAAAATATTTTTTCTTTGAGCCTCACGTATGATGTCATTAACTTGTGAACAATGTCAGCAATTGTACATTGCACTCTGTCATTAGGGTGTACAGGTGATTAAACCAATTAAACATATTTGGCCTTATGCAACAACAAATTTGATGATTGTTTTTCCAAAAAAATGCTGAAAAAGGTAACGTGTTAGTTCCAATCCCTCACACTAATTATGAGCAATAGTACTAGCAATGCTTAGACTCAACAAACAGCACTAATGATTCTAATGTCCAAATGAATCATTATTTTAGTGATGAACACTTAGCTCTGATTTGATTACTGTAGTCATAAAAACCTGAAATGAGAATTTTATCATAATAAAGGTTTAGAGCTGTAGATTGTGTGGCCTTGCTGATTCAGACAAAAGGCCATTTGCTTTGTTCAGAATTTGTTCCAGTTGTTTAAAAGAGAAGGAAGGAACCATTGTGCTGAACACTGATTACACTCCTCACCCTTAAACTGATACAGCTGCATCTTAAAGAGCCTCTGAAACACACTGCTAATGCTATTAGATGTTTGTAGGTGTAATTGTGTGTGTGAGAGAGAGTAAGCGGTCCTTTCAAGACTTTTCAAGACTCTTGGGGGTCTTAATCTTACTGAATCTTAGACTGGGAAGACACCATATTGATGCAAATGAAAACTGCGAGGAATAAAAGTACATCTGTTCAGTGGGTTGTACTGCTGTGTCCATCATTTGACTGAAAAAAAACTCTCTTTCTGAAAAACTCTTCTCAAGGCTTAGGAAAACAAACTAGATGTGACCTATGACTGTAAAACTACGCAACAGGCTGTACTTCTATCCCTCACAGCCATGCTTTCATTTGCATGAATTAAACGTGCCATCTACTCTGCCTACATTCATCAACTCATGCGTTTAAACCCAGATGCATCTTAATTTTGTATCTTTTCTGATCTCAATATCATCAACAGCATCAATATAAACATTTGCATTTGGTTCAGTCTTCACTGCATGTTCAGACGCTGTGGGGAGTGAGACAGAGATCTTCTCAGAAATCTGAAAATAGACCGTCTGGTGGGCAAGTCCACCGTCGATCTAAATATAGCTTTGCACCACACAACAATTATGCCAACTGACACCAAGTGTTCCCTCTTCATGGGAAGTGCTGCCCAAAACCGAGTGAGCTGACTACTTAGGCAGCACAAGTGTGTCCCCAACACTGTTCTAAAGGGTAAGCATGGTTTTTGCCTTCCAAATTCGCATTTATGTTAATTGGTTCAAGTGACCCATTTATGATTTTTTTTCCCTCCCATGTGGCAATGTGTAAGCAGGAAAAATCACACAGATTCTAATATTCTCAGATTGGTTTCAGGCCTTATTCATATGTGGAAATAAATCAAATGTGAATCAGATTCATTTGCATCTCCCATGTAAGCGGACAGATCGGATATTCCTCTGTCAATGCGTGGATGAGTCGTATGTCATTGAAAAAGCAAATTATGTCAACTCAGGTAGACATGTTTCCAGGAAGTGTTTCCAAGTCCATGGTTTTCCCATGGAACTGGGCTACTTTTACACTGTTGCTGTGGGTTGGTTTTAGTCTGTGGGTTAAAGCAATCTCCCCCCTCCCCCTGGGACAGAGGGGAAAACCCTGCAAAACAAACGTGATTGGGCTGGTTTTGATTAGCAATTAGGCAGATTTTGTTTCGCAGACCTGGCAACCATGTTTATAGGTCAATACATCACTTTTAAAAGATGTAAGCTAGTCATCATCAAAAAAGGGATATAGTCAACCAATTGGAATTGTAAATGTGGCCTAAAACACCTTGTTATGACCAAATTTTAAGGCAGAATCACATGCATCATTTGTAGATAAGCCAATCCCAGAATGCATTGCGGCAACCCAGAGGAACAAAAAATATGCAAGATGGAGGAGAGATCAAGTGAAATTGATGTCAATAAATGTGTTACATTAAAAACAGATTACTATACCTTCTATTTTTGTTTATTATAAAGGTGTGGTTACAGTAGCAACATTTCTGTGAAATTATGTTGGCAAAAAATGTTTTATCTATAGCCAATAGTGTACCTATGAACGAACCACAGCTCACACAGAAATCACTTTTAAAACATTCAGCTCTCTGTCAGTCAATGCAATGAATTGAACCTATTGTAAAATTGGTGTGAAATTCCTGAATTGACATGACTGGATTTCGACAACAAAAACACTCAGAACAGTAAACGTGACCACAGCTGCAGAAAGTCATGTTGTTAGCTTAGCAACATGTTAACATCAAAATGAAGTGTCTTATGTAAAACTTGCTATATTGTGTAGCACAGCTCCAAATTAGTCACCTGTAGGGTTCTATTTTGGTTAGCAGGTAGGTGCCTGTGTAGACAGTAGACAGTGAGGCGACTCGCTAGTTTTTGGAATGCAGTCATAGTATGTGCTCATCATCAGATTGAGGTGTCACATTCAGTTCTAGGTGGCAGCTGACACACTAAGAAAGACACACACACACATACACATACACATATGCAACCCCCATCCTGTTTAAGAAGGCTATACATTGAGAATGGGACAGCAGCTGGCAGCTTGCCCCATTATAACCACCCCCACCACCACCACCACCGCAGACACACACTCAACCCCACCCAGAAATCACACACACTAATCACAGCCAATGATTGCTTAGCACCGGCCAGGACCGCCACACCTGCCCTTAAACTGGGAGAACTGTCCCATCTGGGCAACAAGAGCAGGAGGAGGGGTCTCTGTTTATGGACCCAACAGCTGAAGAGGAACATGGAGGAAGGGGGACGTAAAGGCGAGATCTCAAGAGGATACAAGTGATGACGAAGTGTGTGTGTGTGTGTGTGTGTGTGTGTGTGTGTTAGGCCTCAAGGGAATATGCTGTGTCATCTCTGCAGTTATCAGCTGGTGAAATTTCCTCTTTTAATCTATTACCTTTAGCAGTCAGTATAAATTTCCCATTTATTTTTCTCAATGTTAAACAAAACATTGCTAAGCGAAGAAATGTAAAAGCATTGTTTCTAGCTGTGCTCTAGCTCATTCACGTCAATGACGATAGCTATAATAACCATAACATTTTATTAATCGATGGGAATTGACATCCACACCATGACTGCAAAAACACATTTAAAGCCACAGACGTCATAACTGCAGTGCAAGCTTAGAATAAACAGAGCGCTATCGTCCGTTTGTGTGGATGCTACTGTAAAACCTTAGTCAGGGTAGTGCCATATGTCATTTTTGACAGGAATGAAACTGAGGATGTGAAGGATAGAGGTACAGTGCAGTCCAGTTCAGTGGGTTGTACTGTTGTGCTTTTGTTTGTAACAAAAAATGGACTATTTTACAGATGTCCTTGCTACGTTTCTGTGCGTTAATCGTGGTAATATCATTGCTGTCTATGGAGTGCCAGAAAGCTCTCAGATTCTATCAAAAATATCTTAATTTGTGTTCTGAAGATGAACGAAGGTCTTCTGGGTTTGGAATGACATGAGGGTGAGTAATTGATGACATAATTTTAATGCTACCCTCACATGTTATCAGAATTATCGTAAATACGAGTTTTCTAATCGGAAATTGAACATGAACGGCCTCCCTAGTCTACAACTGGCAAACTGAGATAATTTTGATACGTGAGTTTCCGAGTTGGGCGAGCCATAGACTTTATACATGGCAGAGAATAGAAACATAACCGTACTACTGTAAAGTTTTATTTGTTTTTTTTCCACATCTACCTTGTTTTCTCCCTAAGTTACAGTCATGTATATGTATGTATATAAATAACAATGTGATGCAGATTGTATGTATTGAACAGAGTGAAAATAGCACTTATTTGACCGAAATTTGGAAATGTCAGCCAGCTGAATATCTTGTAAGTGCAGTGAATGTTTATATGATTACCAGTGAATGGGACGCTACATTTTATTCTAAATATATATGAGCCTAAATATCATCTATACCTTTTGGCTTTAATAAGATTTCCTCAAGAAACAGGCTAGAATGAACTCATGAATGCGCCATCCTCCATGATTCCTGTTCTTTTGGACAAGAAAACACTCGAATGCAACATACTCGTAATTACAACTTAAAAGGTGGAAAGTAGGAAATTTCCAAAAGCACTGGAAGGCAGCATCAGATTTTAACCACCTAATTAAACCTTGGTATAAAACTCATCCTGCGCTTGTGTTACAGACATGAATGACACCTCAAATCATATGATCTTATTTTGCAATGCCAAAATAAGCTATTATGCTATAGGTTAGGTTATAGACTAGAAGAATAACAAAAGTGCAGTAAACGGTAAAACTATTCACACTACAAACCAATGCTAGCAATGACATAGCTACATGCTAAAATACTCTGAACAGCTTATCAACACCCTGGCAAATGCCAACTAGTATTGTGGCTGCAATTTCTAGACAAACACCACAAAATCTAGTTTAGTTTTGCATCTTGTTGTCCAAAGGATGAGCACCCTGATAGCATGAGTACATCGCTGGAAGATGTATGTTTTGGGCTCAATACATCTCTAAAACATTTGCTGTCATAAGTTCAAGAGATGGTTATGATGTAGAATCCTTTTTTCTATTCTTAGTCTTTTTTTTTTTTTTACACACAACAGATTTTTTTCATATAAAGTGCTCTTTAACAGACGCCTTGAAATGTATGAATGTGAAATGGGAAATTATATATTTAAATGGGTAAAAATATATGCTGTCCATAGAGTTTATATTTGACCTGGAATATTCCTTGATTTTAGTATACACTGTATAAAAGTACAGTATTATCAGAAAATTAAAAAATAAAGGGAAAAAATAAGGATTTCATGGATCCAGATAAGAGTCTGCTAGTGGATGTTTATTCAGTCAGTTCTCTCTCTCACACACACACTTAGAAGGCCAGCTGGTATTTAGTTGTAGGTTGAAATCTATACGGTGGTAATCAGTAAATTAGATTGCGTATAATGTCTGTTCACCGTATCTCTGACTCTCTCTCTACCCTCGTATCCCACAATCCCATTTCTGATTAGCTCTGTTTCCCATATCTCTTCTATCTGAGTACCCATTCAAACACAACCATCCATCTCTTTGTTTGTGCATGTGTGATGAAAATGAATTTCAAAAAGGACAATTACAGGTTGTCAGCTGCTAGTCCTGGTTATTCCAGTTCATCTGCAACCACCATTCACCAGTCGGTAATGACCCATAATAAAGGCAGCATGCAGGGTTTGATGCTCCTGTTGGACCATCCTTATCTTCATCTTCTTCTCATACAATGCATTTGTCATGTCGCACACAGTGATTGAAGCCCGTCAAGTCTCTTAGCAAATTACAGGATGTGTCTTTTAAAACTTGAGGAGTAATGATGCTGTGTGCAGCAGAGATGCAAATGGGAAAAGTGAGTAGACTTTGATCAATTGTGATGTGTGGTTTAATTTGTAACTGTCAGAATAGCCGCTGCATGGAGCTGAAGCTCTGATGGGCTTAGATCAATGATTGTATGATTAATCTGTCCTCAGTGTTGCTGCACTATGATTGAATCAATGGAGGAATGAGACATTTCTGGGAATTATGACAGGGAGCATTGTGCTTATATTGATGGCAATATAGCCATAATTAATTGTGCTTAGTAGTAGACAACCCCCTCCATACACATCCTGTAAAAGCTTTCATTATTGATCAGAGCCCAGCAGGAGAGAGAGAGAGAGGGACTGAAGAGTAAGTTGTTAAAACAAATGCCACATTTGACGTGGGAGGTACAAACATGACCAGCTGTCAAATGGGATCAGATGCTTTAAAAGGTGGACAAAGACTGGAGGGACAGAATAATGTCCCCTCGTTAGAAGCATGAGGATGCTGTTTAAGCATGCGTAGGGAATTAATCTCCTTGACACCCGTGTGCATTTTAATTAGATATTTTTAGAATCCAGCGTCACTGCGCACTAAGGATGCACATCTTGGGTCATTATCTCTGTTCACTCGTATTATACACACAGCAGTACATACTGAAGTATGCACTATGCACTACAGCATGTACTAAACTATATTCTATAACTGCACTATAATATTATAAATGCTATAGCGCAAACAATATACTCCTACAAATAAGTACCTTGGTGATGCCATAGTACCATGATTGTATTAGATAGGGTACTGTGTAGAGCCCTGCACGGGCCTCAAATTTAGGCCCTAGCCCGGCCCGTGTCTGAGAGCTTATCAGAATTACCGGCCCGAGCCCGTCTTTTTTTCCCCCTTCTCCCAAAACAGCTTATACTACTGTTTCAGCTATTAAAATAGTATATGTAATGGCAAAGTGATTGTGTTTTTTTTGTTTTTTTTTTATTAAGTTAATTTAGAAAACGTTTGGAGCATTTTTGTTTGTTAAATATAAGTTTTTTTTTTTTTTTTAAGTAACGACCAAGCGGCCAGCGGCAGACAGTGAGCTGATCATAGCCTATGTTTGATCAATTTAGCCTACTCAAATCATCACGACTTGCCTAAAATAAAATCGATAGATATAAAACAGTTCAAGCATATTACAAACTTTAAACGTTGAGCCTAGATAAATGTGCGCTATATCCAACAGTTTGTGTGGAGAGTGGAAGCTAAAGTGCGCTTTGCAGGACATGGAGGCGCCAGCGCGATCACTTGCATTTTTTTCAGTGTAAACAACTTAAAATATGTTGTAATTTTTTCTCATAAAGGTAAGAGTAATACATCATTCGGAACTGTAAAGGGTCTACTTTTATTTGCGTGCACTCACAATATCAACAAAACATTGTGCTTTTATAAAATAAAGAAAATAAACATAATGCGCTTTCTGCCGTCTCGTCTTCAACAGGATCTTCACAAAAATGAACCGAAACTCAGCGAATACATGCCTCACAGACATGACAAATATATCTATAGAAAGCTTTAAATTTATTACAAAACTTATTATAATCATAATCATAATCCATAAAGATGCACTTCTCTCTAAAGGCACGTCTAATGAGGAGCCGGGAGTCAGGATCGGCAACTTCATCCTTGCAACACGGACTCAGAAAGCACTAGTTTATTAGTAAATAATTCAAATATCTCCTTACTACTTTTTCCCGGACACATTCATGGTAATTACTTTTGCCGGTGCTTTGCAGCAAGCTTTAGCCTATTGCGTGCATTTGAACGCAGAACACTTCAGCTGCGCTGACGGCACTCGCTGCTTCTGCTGCTGGCGGAGACACTAAGGGCGAATCCCATTTCTCTGTCTTACCCCTTCCCCCTCATCTTACCCCTAGCCCTTGTCCCTCGAAACCGAGTGGTAAGCGCTAGGGGTGAAAACATACCCCTATGAAATGAGACACCACTTGGTTACGGTTACGTCATCGTACATCATCGCTAGCTGGCTGTTTCGTCACCAGAGGTGACAAGTGTTGATCACAAACTTCCAAGATGCCGTCTGTAAGTGTGTGTATGTCGATAGCGTGGGTTTTAGTGATGTTTTTGCGATTGTCTGCAACAAACTAGCGATTTTTTAAAACGTTTCAATTAAGAACATGGTTGCAAATATATATGTACAGGACTGTGTAGAGCACAAAACAAAACTGTCGTAATTTTTAAATCAATTATTTAAGCCGAAAATACATTTATGGGACTCTCTGGATGATCTGGCCGCCATTGTTGCCGGTTGCGCAGTGTGTTCTGGGTACCCCTTGGTTTCAAGTAAGCTCGCGAAAATGCTTGGTTTTAAGGGGTATCTACCACTTCCCCTTAGCCCTACCCCTCGATCAAAACGAGAATTGGGATAGCCCTTACTCTCACGTGAACGTGCAAAACTAAGGGGAAGGGGTAAGGGGAAGGGGTAAGACAGAGAAATGGGATTCACCCTAAGTACTGTAGAGCCGCTCTTGACAGTCGCGGCACGGTCTCGTGTTGTTTCCACCAGCGCGGCAATATTTTTCATCACTAATTGATGGATGTCTAAAATATAAAAATAAGGAGAAGCCTAAAACAGGCCCGAGGCCCGCGTCTGAGCTATGATGTAAAAATTGGCCCGAAGCCCGGGCCTAGGGCGTAAAAAAGTCAGGGCCCGGGCTGAAATGCAGGGCTCTAGTACTGTGGTTTTATACCATGGTCCTAAATGATTACACAAATCAGGTTCTCATGATTTTTACGTTGCCAAAAATAACATGGTATTACCATGGTATATTTCCAAAAACCCCAAACAAACATGGTAATAGCATAAGGCTTTTTGGTATGTTTTTGTTTCTGTGAAGTTACCTTTTTCTCGTACTATGTATTACACTAAAGAATATAATGAATACTTCACTATGTACACCATGTACTACACTAAATACAATGAATAGACCAATATACGCAATTCTTCAATGCGCACTAGACAGGATAATTTCAGAACACCATATATGGTAGTATACACTACTTGATTATATATTACACCCTACGGAATAGCCTAAATACTTCAGTATAAACTAGAACACTATATAGCACACTACCACAGTATACTGAATATTCTAGACTGTATACCATATAATACATTATATAGAATAAACTACCCTTTGTTTTATATATTACAAAATAAACCAAATACTAAATGCTTCTTTATAAAGCAGGCAGTACCTAATAATGAATACACTACACTACAACCTAGGTACTAGATTATGTATTTTACCTTAAATAATATGCTAAATACCACAGTATGAATGACACAGACTACTACGCTACTTATTAAAGCTACACTATATACACTATACTACAATATTCTGAACACTTCAACATAATCTAGAGACTATGCAGAATATGCCACTCTATGTACAATACACAATATACAAAATAAAAAAATAAAATTGCACACTATGTAAAGCACTACATTGAATATACTACAAGTACTATGTACTGAATACTGCAGTATAATCTAGATTGTATACTACATAATGCTATAGAATTGTATATTAGAATATACTACACAATATAGTATACACTACTACATTATAATAATAAACAATTACATACAATATAATGTACTACATTGAATATAGCCTACTATACTACTTATTACTGTATTTACTGACTACAGCAGTACAATCTAGATTGTGTACTACATTACAGGTGCATCTCAATAAATTAGAATGTCGTGGAAAAGTTCATTTATTTCAGTAATTCAACTCAAATTGTGAAACTCGTGTATTAAATCAATTCAATGCACACAGACTGAAGTAGTTTAAGTCTTTGGTTCTTTTAATTGTGATGATTTAGACTCACATTTAACAAATGTGACTGGAGTCTGACTGGACTCCAGTCAGAAGTCTTTAACCTGGAGTCTGAGTCAAGTCTGAAGTCTTTATCGCTGGAGTCTGAGTCAAGTCTGAAGTCTTTATCGCTGGAGTCTGAGTCAAGTCTGAAGTCTTTATCGCTGGAGTCTGAGTCAAGTCTGAAGTCTTTATCGCTGGAGTCTGAGTCAAGTCTGAAATCTTTATCGCTGGAGTCTGAGTCAAGTCTGAAGTCTTTATCGCTGGAGTCTGAGTCAAGTCTGAAGTCTTTATCGCTGGAGTCTGAGTCAAGTCTCGAGTCTTTGGTTACGACTTTGGTTACAACGAGTTGAGCCTCAAGTCATTTAATGGCTCGCTAAAAAAATCCCATTCATAATCCTCATGTACTGAAATCTTCCTATTTACGAAGCTGTTTTATAGGCTATAGACAAAATATATGATCTATGATCTGCTTTGTAAAAAAAAAAAAGAGTAAGGTGTAAGGTTAATGTACATCCAGCCTGTTATGTTTTAATCCATTACCATGTTCAAAACAGTTTTTCTGTAATCAAATTCTATAATAAGAGTCCAATCTACCATGACAAGGACATATGTGACACAGATATTACAAAACCATACAAATAAAGTATTTCTTTATGATATAAGTCAGGGGTATTCAATTAAAGTTCCAAGAGGTGCGGCCTCTATATTTTCCAAGCAGAGGTCTGGACAAAAAACTAAAAAAACGTTTTACATGTATTGTATTTTTACATAATACATTTAGATACATGCAAAGCCATGTGACAGAATAAAATACAGTCTTTTTTTCTCAGGGTTTTGCTCCTGAAATCTAATATTTTACTTAAAAGCATTAATCTACTAAAAACAATGTAGCTACAATAATCAAAACATTCTCATCTTGAGCAAAAAAGAAAGATAACTATAATTTTGGTGTTCACCGTGTTTCTGTTATTGTTAAAATAACCGCATCATCCGCAGCACTTAAACTTGGCTCCGGTGACCGGCGTGTGTCCTGAGAGAGAGAGAAAGCGCACGGAGCTGAAAGGGCTTGAATAAAGCGCATTTGTCTTTAGATAAAAATGCTAGAGGATATAGCGCTGAAAGATATTTAAGATAAACGACCCTGAGCACTTGTTATGTGATCCACTCTGCTTTCTTGATGCGCTGCTCACTTGAAATGGTGCTGCTGTTACGGCTCGTTGTCCGGATGGATGCCGGGGTGCGGATGCGGTCCGCCTTTTGAAAACCAGTTATATGAGTATTTAAGGACAAAAGACTCGAGTTGCTTTTAAAATTTTCACGAGTCCTTTTCCTCGAGTCGAGTCAAATCTGGAGTCATTTCAGGTCGAGTCTGAGTCAAGTCTGATAAAAATGTGACGAGTCCGAGTCACTAACTCGAGTGCCCATCTAGACTACATAGTACATTATATAGAATATTACACTATACTATACTATATATAGTATATAATAAAGACTACTAAATACTTTTAAACAGTATAATATAGTACATTGTATAGAATACTCTGCATATTATGCACTGTACTACACTTATATGCTCCACTACCATGCGCTAACATAATCCAAATGTGTTATCAGGCACCGAAGGTCTGCCATGTAACACTGTGTCCTATACTACACAACATAGTATACACTACTACATGATAATAAACAATTGCATAATAAATAGTGTACTACACTGAATATACAGTACTATACTGCTTACTACTGTATGTACTGACTACTACAGTACAATCTAGATTGTGTACTACATTGTACTAAATACTAGGCCTACAGAATAATCTACAATGTTTAGTACATTGCATATACTACACTGTTAAGTATACAGTATGCATACTTAATATATATATATACTTACTTGTGTACTGAACAGTATGGTTTAAATCAAACTTTATAGTACATTATATAGAATATACTACACTAAGTATACACTACACGATATGTGACCCTGGACCACAAAACCAATTGAGATTTATACATCATCTGAAAGCTGACTAAATAAGCTTTCCATTGATGTATGGTTTGTTAGGATAGGACAATATTTGGCCGAGATACAACAATTTGAAAATCTGGAATCTGAAAAAAATCTAAATACTGAGAAAATTAACTTTAAAGTTGTCCAAATGAAGTTCTTAGCAATGCATATTACTAATCAAAAATTAAGTTTTAATATATTTACGGTAGGAAATTTATAAAATATATTTTTATGGAATGTGATCTTTACTTAATATCCTAATGATTTTTGGCATAAAATAAAAATGGATAATTTTGACCCATACAATGTATTTTTGGCTATTGCTACAAACATACTACCAGCGACATACCCAGCGACTTAAGACTTGTTTTGTGGTGATCCAGGGTCACATATATTAAATAATAAAGTGGATACTATATAGTGCACTACATAGAATATACTAAACTACTTACTATGTACTGAATAATATGGTATAATCTAGACTGTATTGTACATTTTATAGGATTTACTGCACTATATAGTGTTCACAACACAATTAAGTATGCACTGCACAATATATTACATAATAACATTTGCACACACTATATAATCCACTACATCAAATATACTACAGTACATACTATGTACTGAATGCTACAATATAATCTATGCTGTATACTACATAGTACATTATATAGAATGTACAACACAATACATTAAATAATAAAGTGTATACTATATAGTGCACTACATAGAACATACTACACTACTTACTGTGTAGAATTTACTGCACTATATAGTGTTCACAACACAATTAAATATACACTACACAATAATAAACGACTGCATATAATACACTACACAGAATATACTACAGTACTTACTATGTACTATGCTACAGTAGACTGTATACTACACAGTACATTATATAGAATACACTATATACTATACGTACTATACATTAAAGACTACTAAATACATTGTATACTGCAGAACACACTGCATACTATGGACTGTGCTACACTTATATGATCCACTGCCATGCACTAACATAATCCAAATGTTTTATCAGACACTAAAGGTCTGCCGTGTAATATGATATGTGAATGCTCATAATTCCGTGGTTACCAAGCACAGTACGCCGTTTATTACTGGTTTATTACAGCCACGCATGATGCATGAGTATAAACTCGGCAGATTATAAAGGCTAAAGGTGAAACGGCTGCAAGACACCCGAACAAGCATTTGACCGAGCAGCTGCCATATTTCCGACATGCTCTGCTCTGCTGCACCTCCTGAATAATGAATGAGCGACGCGCACATTGCGGCTCTCTCTGCGGCTGTGAGGGAGGCGGGCGTTGTGACGCGGCGGTGACGCGCATGCAGGAGTTTTAATCCTCTGCCGCAGCAGCAGATCAGATCCGCCGGTAACTCGAGGAGGGGGATGCGCGGTCGGTCGGACGGCTAGAACGGCTAAAAAAAGCCGCAGGCAATTAAATCCGCGAACAATATTTACAGTGCGTAAAAAGGCGACCGAGAGCTCCTCCTCTCTCGCTCCAAACAGGCTTTAGGAAGTTACAGGACACAGTGCCTCTCTTATTGTTCTTGAGCAGGCCTGGGAATAGGAGAGCTGCGCTGTTTTGACGCAGTTAAATGGGTGATTACGGGTTCGGTTTGTTGCAGACAGCGAACATCAGCAGCAGCTCCACACGGTTCGGCGGAGGCGCATTCACACCCTATCCCAGCGCGTCTCCGGTGCGCCCCAGCAGCTCGCCTCTGGTGTCCCCTCTTTTCCCGTCACATCAGCGCAACATGCAGGATGAGCCTGCGGGGCTGACAGCTTCTCAGTCCAACAGCGAGCAGAGCAGCGCCGCCGACAGCGACCTGAGCCGCTTCTCCGCTGTAGGTCACGCACAGACAGCCGGTGACCTTCAGCGCGACTGGAACATACATCAGCAGACTGAGCTGCCGCCGCCGCAGCAGCAGCCGTACTCCTCCTCCTCCTCCTCTTCCTCCTCCTCCACGGGCCTGGACACCGATGCGCCATCGTCCAAGGTGAAGCCCCAGATGGAGTCCCCCAGCACGCACCACATCAACAACGGCACCGGCGGCAATAACATGCTCGCGGCGGCCGCGTTCCCGGAGATGCAGAGCCCCGGCGGCGGCTCGGTTTCTCCCTCCCTGCCCGCTTTCGGAACGCCGTGGTCCGTGCAGACGAGCTCCCCGCCTCCGCCCGTCTCCAACGCCGCTAACGCAATAAACCCGATCCCCACCACCGAGCCTGACAACTTCTACCCCGGCATCCCCTCCTCTATTAACCCCGGCTTCTTCCAGAGCTTCTCGGCGAACCCGTGCCCGGTGCAGGGCTTCAGCAGCCCCTTTTCCCCGCAGATCAACGCGCCGCCGCAGAGCCGCCGGTCCCCGATCCCCCCGCAACAGGGCGCCTTTCTGCAGCAGCGGAACAACTACAACCACCACCACCATGTGAGAGAACCCATTTAATCAAACAAAACACAACGCGTTTAATGAGAAAATAACTATATGCTTAGTAAAGGCCTTTGTAGAATACTAAAGATGAAGGCGGCTGTCATTGTGACGCAATCGCGGCCTTGAAACGGCTTCTGTTGCGTCATAATGCAGCGCTCAATGAAGCCATTGTGACGTCTGTGAGTTGCATACAAGTGCGGCCTGTCAGTGCGTCATTACAAGCCTTTATTAGCTTACTGCGTACTGCGCAGGACGCACTGCTTAGTAGGATTTACAAATTTGTATTGGTGTGTTTCAAATATTTGACCCTGGACCACAAAACCTGTCATAAGAAAATCGCCTTTAAAGTTGTCCAAATGAAGTCCTTAGCAATGCATATTACTAATCAAAAATGTAATTTTTATATATTTATGGTAGGAAATTTACAAAATATCTTCATGGGATATGATCTTTACTAATATCCTAATAATTTCTGGCATAAAAGAAAAATCGATCATTTTGACCCATGCTATGTATTGTAGGCTATTGCTACAAATATACCCCAGCGACGTATGACTGGTTTTGTGGTCCAGGGTCACATATATATATATATATATATATAAAAAAACAGTTCTAATGATATTTACTGTTATTTTACTGTATTTTTGATTAAATGCAGCCTTGGTGAGCATAAGTGCCGTCCTTCAAAAAGATAAAAAAATCACACCAATATGTGACAACAGTAGCTATACATGATTCAACAGTAAATGTTAAAAACTGTAGTATCATACATCCTAGTATGAAACATTGTGGATGGCAGTTATAATCTCATAATTTGTGTGCTTCTTAATGCAATTTGGTGTTGTGTCATAACTTGTGGTTGTACAATCAAATAGTGAGTCAAGAAAGAGACGTCACAGTGGAAATGCAAGGTCAGATCAAGTTCAGTGCATTGTGGGATACAGTATTCTGAACAGCGTGCTCTGGTTGTATACAGTTTTGTGCAAATGTAGCTGGTTTGCACACTACATAATGCAGAAAATCATAGTATGTTTTTCCACAAAGCCGTTTTTTTCTGAAAGCGGACATGGGCGCATCAAGCATGAGCCGTGGTAATATCGTTCAAGGGCTTCACGTGCCATTCCAGGGATGTTTTGACCTCTAGGGCATTCAGTGAAATCTCCTATTGAGAGCTTTGAGGCCGGAGATGTCAACACCCTGCTAAACTGCAGCAGTTTTAGAAAAAGCTGTTATTACTGTAATCTGCAGTTTACACAAGCATTCCACTTATATGGCGGCCATTTTGGTGAATGTTAGTATACCTTTGCATTTCAACATTCCTTTGATAATATATTTCCATTAAAAAAATTATTATGGCAGTGTCTGCTGCATCATTACTGAATCTACATTAGCACAAAAAAAAATTAGTACAAAAAAAATTATATTGTGCGTTCGCAGTCTGAATTAAAGTTATAAGATGAGGTGCCGCAAAAAAATACAAAAACAACAAATACACAGCATGTTTTTTTTTATTGCGTTGTCTTCCCGGGCTGCATGCAACAGAAAACAAATATATAATCAGATTTACAAATAAATGACTATTATGAGCCAGTTCATTTGATGAATTGGTCAAAAAGACTCTCAAACGCACAAGGTATAGATGTGAATCAGTCTAGCATCTGTTTCCCACAGAAAAAAATGTTCTAGATGCATTATAAATGATATGCATTTGTATTTGGTGTTGCGTCGCCACAGATGCAATATCTTGGTATCTGGTGCTGGTGAAGTGTGGTAGGCCTCAGTGTCTGTGTGTCTGGTCTTGTGGGGGTGGGGTAGAGGCGGAGGGGGGACGGTCACATGATTTTAGGAGTGGCCCTATATGTCACAGTGATATTCGTACATGTGAAGTCATGCTGGTGTAACAGCTGTTAAGAGTGAATGTCTGTTAGCATGATATTAGGGCTAAACTGGAGACACCCTTCATTCAGGAGTCTAGAATCATGTGTGTGTGGTAGGTGTGGCACGTCCTGATATTGCCGAGTTAGACGTGTTCCTGGGTCAACATATTTTGTTGACCCTGGAACAACATTTTAATCCAAAAATATAATCTTAACCATATTCCTACACCTGAACCTAACCTTACCCATGAGTAATCCCTAAAATCAGAGGAACTGATAGATGAATTACACTGATGTACAGGCACCAAACACTGATTGTAATCCTAAACTTCACAAAAATTATAAACTGGTTCTTGAAATCTGATTGGTTAATCACAATGTTGTTCCAGGGTCAACAAAGATGTTGACCCAGGAACATGTCGCACTCGGCAATATCAGGTTGTGCATAGGTGTGAGAGGTATGACCAAGATCTTATATCACACTATGAGTCATTTGTATGGAAAATGTGTTTTCACGGAAAATGTATGTTATCATTGTGGTAAGATTTTTTTGTTGTTGAAAGAAAGAAATTAATAATTTTAGCAAGGATGTATTAAACTGATCAAACTTGACAGTAAAGGCATAAAGATTTTTGTTTCAAAATAAATGCTGTTCTTGTGAACCTTTTATCATTTAAAGAATACTGAAAAAGCATCCACAAACAATATGAAGCAGCACAGCTGTTTTCAACATTGATAATAATCAGAAATGTTTCATGAGCAGCAAATCAGCATATTAGAATGATTTCTGAAGGAATGTGTGACTCTGAAGACTGGAGTAATGATGCTGAAAATCCAGCTTTGATCACAGCGGTTGATTTCATTTTAATATACAGGTGCATCTCAATAAATTAGAATGTCGTGGAAAAGTTCATTTATTTCAGTAATTCAACTCAAATTGTGAAACTCGTGTATTAAATAAATTCAATGCACACAGACTGAAGTAGTTTAAGTCTTTGGTTCTTTTAATTGTGATGATTTAGGCTCACATTTAACAAAAACCCACCAATTCACTATCTCAACAAATTAGAATACTTCATAAGACCAATAAAAAAACATTTTTAGTAAATTGTTGGCCTTCTGGAAAGTATTTTCATTCACCGTATATGTACTCAATACTTGGTAGTGGCTCCTTTTGCTTTAATTACTGCCTCAATTCGGCGTGGCATGGAGGTGATCAGTTTGTGGCACTGCTGAGGTGGTATGGAAGCCCAGGTTTCTTTGACAGTGGCCTTCAGGTCATCTGCATTGTTGGGTCTGGTGTCTCTCATCTTCCTCTTGACAATACCCCATAGATTCTCTATGGGGTTCAGGTCAGGAGAGTTTGCTGGCCAATCAAGCACAGTAACACCATGGTCATTGAACCAGCTTTTGGTACCTTTGGCAGTGTGGGCAGGTGCCAAGTCCTGCTGGAAAATGAAATCAGCATCTCCATAAAGCTTGTCAGCAGAAGGAAGCATGAAGTGCTCTAAAATTTCCTGGTAGATGGCTGCGTTGACTGTGGACTTCAGAAAACACAGTGGACCAACACCAGCAGATGACATGGCAGCCCAAATCATCACTGACTGTGTAAACTTCACACTGGACTTCAAGCAACATGGATTCTGTGCCTCTCCACTCTTCCTCCAGACTCTGGGACCTTGATTTCCAAATGAAATGCAAAATTTACTTTCATCTGAAAAGAGGACTTTGGACCACTGATCAACAGTCCAGTTATTTTTCTCCACAGCCTAGGTAAGACGCTTCTGACGTTGTCTCTGGTTCAGAAGTGGCTTGATAGCCCTTTTCCTGAAGACGTCTGAGCGTGGTGACTCTTGATGCACTGACTCAAGCTTCAGTCCACTCCTTGTGAAGCTCTCCCAAGTGTTTGAATCAGCTTTGCTTGACTGTATTCTCAAGCTTGCAGTCATCCCTGTTGCTTGTGCACCTTTTCCTACCCAAATTCTTCCTTCCAGTCAACTTTGCATTTAATATGCTTTGATACAGCACTCTGTAAACAGCCACACCTTTCAGTAATGACCCTCTGTGACTTACCCTCTTTGTGGAGGGTGTCAATGTTCGTCTTCTGGATCATTGCCAAGTCAGCAGTCTTCTCCATTATTGTGGTTTCAAAGAACAAGAGATACCCAGAATTTATACTGTATGGGTGGTCATTTATTGAAACTCAAATGTAAATATTCTAATATTATGAAATACTAATTTTAGACTTTCATGAGCTGTAAGATCTAATCATCAAAATTAAAAAAAAAAACATTTGAAATGTTTTACTTTACATGTAATGAATCTAAAATATATGAAAGTTTCACTTTTTGAAATAAGTTACAAGAAAAAACTTTTCACGACATTCTAATTTATTGAGATGCACCTGTATATTCAGATAGAAAACAGTTATTTTAAATTGTAATAATATTTGACAATATTACTGTTTTTGCTGTATATGTGATCAAGTAAATTCAGCCTTGGTGAGCAGAAGAGACGTCTTTTTAAAAACATTAAAAATCCCAAAAAGTTTAAACAGTAGTGTAATACTACGGTGCCCGGGAGGGGCCGTCTTCGGTTCACTTAGTTTTGTCATGGCCACGACATATTAATTTGTGGGAACGTCATATTAACTCGTGGGAATGTGATATTATGTCGTGGCCTCGAGATGTTATGTTGAGGTAACAACATATTTTTTTCTCGTGGCCACGAGTTTAATGCGTAAACAAACCTACGTGACCATAGCAACCCGGGATTATCAGATATGGATAAAACATTTTTATTAACATTAAACATTTCATTTAATATTTGTATATTATTATTATTATTATTATTAGGTTATATTAACTTGTTAGGGCTATATTTTTATATTTATTTCATATAAATATAATATTTTATTATTTCCCCTTTCAATGCGTGTATCGCTTTACCTAATTAACGTTCTGTATAACTATGCTATTTGCTACCATATATTTTGCAAATACTGTAAACGCCTGACAATTATGCCAATACTTTATGATTGTAGGCTATTTATGCCAGTGCGTGATGATAAATGAGCATGTTTTCATTTACAAAAGAAACTAATGATTCATTCCACAACGAAACACTAGGGAGTATGATTGAAATTAATTAGTATGAATTATTAATTTGCAGAAAAAAATAAATATATGTTAAATTCAACCTTTAAACTGCATTTCCAATAGGCTATAAATTCCAGTCAGCATAATCAAAGCTTTATTGGCATGTCGAGCATTTACAGTAGGCTTATTTACAAAACTAGTCAGAACGTTATGTAAAGAGATCGAAATGAAGGGAAAAAACGAATATAAAAATATAATAATAGGCTAATAATGATGATGATGATGATGATAATAATAGCTAATAATAATATACAAATATTACGGAAAAATACCATCAGTTAATGGACACACACAGCTAGCAAGTCTGTGGGATGGATAAAAATGTTTTCTTGTAGGTCTATTTTATTTTATGTACTTTATGTAACATTGATCCTATTCATGATAAACTAAATTTGAATGCTGTGTACATCGCGTGCCATTGCCTACAGTCTGGTAGCCTATGGTCAGTAATCATTTCTATAATAATGAATTAATAATTTCTTTATTCAAAATAAAATATTAATGAATCCATCTCTGATAATCCCGGGTTGCTATGGTCACGTAGGTTTGTTTATGCATTAAACTCATGGCCATGAGAAAAATATGTCGTTCCCTCAACATAACATCTCGAGGCCACGAGAAATGGATGTTGTTCGCTTAACATAACATCTCGAGGCCACAACATAAGGATGTCGTTACCTCGACAAAACGATCTCGTGGCCACGACATAATATCACGTTCCCACGAGTTAATATGACATTCCCACAAATTAATATCTCGTGGTCACGACAAAACTAAGTGAACTGAAGACGGCCCCTCCCGGGCACTGTATAATAGGCCTACATCACTTACAAAAATTACATATTTTTGTATTAAATACCACTGTGGTACCATTTCTTTGATATTTAAATACTTAAGAAAATGTTTAAATTAAAGGTACTTAAAAATAATTAATTGTACTTCATCTCATTTAATTATTTGCACTTTTTCATTTGAGCTTGATGACACAAACCAAAAGATAAGATTATTCATATCAAGTAAATGATCAATCTGGCATCAGTGCAAAAACACCTTCAAACTATGTAACACTTGAGTTAAAGGGGTCATATGATGCTTTTTAAAGATCATTATTTTGTACATTTGGTGTAACAGAATATGTTGACATGCTTTAATGTTCAAAAAACACATTATTTTTCAAATACTGTACATTATTGTAGGTCCTCCATGTCCCGCCTCTCTCAAACGCTTAGTCTTCTACAAAGTCCCGCCTTCCGACAAGCACAGTCTGCTCTGATGGCCAACTGGCACAAGTGCATTGTGATTGGCCGAACACCACAAGCACGAGTCGGAAATGTAATGCCCCTTACCATAATCACGAGCTTTAGCTTTCAAAATTAAAGATAGTTAATAATATTGCAAGATATTGCGAGCACACACACACACACACACACACGACGCTGTGATGTGACTCGCTGTCTTTCTCTCTCGCTCTCTCTCTCTCAGACACACACACACACACACACGACGTGCAAAGCTCCGCATTTGAACAGTCAATAGCAAATACTTAAACTAATAACAAAACATACAGTCGCTGGTTCAGAAGCGCCAGATTGTCATAGCAAAGTCAGAATTACCTCCTCTCCTAGGTTCATGAAACGGTCGTCCATAAAATGCGTTTCTGTTCTGTTGTAAGTAATCTTAATGATTCCCTAAATGCATCTACATTTGGAAGCCCAAATAAAGTGCTTTTGCTTTCGCATAGAAACACACAGCGTCTCCCTGACATGGCTGCATCAACACTACTGCGGTTACTGAAACACGCCTTCTTTCTTTGCGTGAACATTTGGGGCGGCATTACGCAAATATTTCCACATCGTGACGTAGACGTGGGGGCGTGTTTGAATGAGCCGTTTTAGGAGGGCGTGGTCGAGTCTTAACTTTTATAAAGAATATCTCTTTGGTTTTGAGACTTTAGTCTTTGCAACTTCAGGGATCTTATCTATGCACAATCAGCTTGTTACACTCCAAAGAGAAAGGAAAACTTGAAATTGCATCATATGACCCCTTTAAAAATCCAACACACAAATCAGTAAAACCTAATATCATAAATGAATAGATCTGATTCTTACGACTTTATAAGCCATAGCTGAAGTCGATGTTAAACAGCCAATGAACACACAGCTGTGAATGCATATGAATAAAAATCTACAGTTGCATCTGAAAGCTGAGAAACGCTGGCCGGATTCGAATGTAGGAAGGCAACAAGATACATCTGAAATCAATGACCTGTACTACATGCTATCTACCGAGATGCCTTTTTGAAGGCCTTTTTTATCCTTCACTGCCATTGAGCTGAAGAATAAAATGGCGCCTAAATGTTGTAGTTGGTGGTCATTGTGGTAATTAAATATACGCCTGATTATCACCAAAGCTTCTTCTGTTTGGGACTCTTTGCGCTTTGTTTCTTTTGTCTTTCTTATGTTTAAATAACCTAAAGCAGTATAAGCAGTATAGCAAGGTCTCTACTGGTTGATGCATGTCTACCATTACACAATATATACATCAAACCACCAGCAGGTTTACTGTGTGATTTACTTCTTGCTGCATAGTACACCATCTTTCCAGTGTCTAGACGCCATCAATGGCAATTATCTCTCACTATCCCTTAAACACTCAACCAGATTGTATGTGCTCACAGTCTCACACCCACACACACACATACACACTCGGGCCATTACCCAATTACACACAAAGACATTACGGAGATGGGTGGGACACTTATTTGGGGAGAGTTGTGCACACAATGCAGTGACAACACATGCTGATAATGAAAATGTGTTTGTCTGTTTGTCACTGTTTGGTGGCATTTGTGTGTGTGTTTTTGGCTTATGTTCTGGGATAAAGAGAGTGTGTGTTGTTGCCTCTGTGTTCACGAGATGTTCAGTGTTAGATGCAAAGCTTTAAATCTTCTTACTTGTACAGCAAGGCAAAGCCTGGCCATGCAAGAAACACACACTCACACACTCGCATACGGGCGATTACACCAGTGACTCTCATTCAGATTCCCACACACAGGTTATATTAGTAGCTTTTATCTTCTGTTAGCGTTAAGTTCATCTGTATTCTGGTGTACTCCTAATAGTTGATGAAATCAACTTAACTAGTTTGTTTGTAATTTGATGCAAATGTGATCTAATACAAAGTATAGTGTTATCAGGGGCGTCATGCACTCATTATTTTTGAGGGGGCACGAGTTGTGGTGGGGGGGGGGGTCATCATGTGACACACAGCAGCCAAAACAGCACTTATGTTTTATTTATTTTTTGTTTTTTATTCGAAACATTCCCAAACGCATTATCTATATCATGAAATTATCTTGATTCTCACCTTTATAGATTATGTTAGTAGATCTATAGTGAGCAATGGTCAAAGTAACCTAATAATCCTATGCATAAAAGCCTGTCTGTTTACTTAATTAACAGATATGGGTGTCATGCCATAACATATTTTTAAAATGACTGACTTTATATTTAATGTGAATTTAACACTGAAAGTTAATGTGAATAAAAACATTGTAAGTTAGGCTACTAATCATAACACTTTCATTGTACAGAAAGAGAGCAAAGAACATTTACATTATCAAAGAACATTTTCACTGACAGTCTAGAGTTCAAGCACTCTCAAAAACTCCCATTAAAATCACTGAAGCTGTTTACACTATGAAATTAATATCTTACTTACAGATTCATACACACATATGCACTTTGTTGTTTCTTATGAGAGAATTCGCCAGAAAGAGGTATTCAGTGAGTGAGCGAGTGAAGAAAACACTGGAATTTTAGCGATGACTCATCTGAACACCTCTGATTGGTCATTGCATTCATAAGCTCAACAGCATCGTGTGTGATTGGTTATAATGCGCAGTGCTGTAAAAACGCATCTGTATCTGGCTCAGCGACAGCCAGCGAACACAGATTTGAATTTAGCAGCTGATGATATGACGCACTGAACGTTTGTGATTGTATTAAATATAGAAAATATTAATCGGTGATTTTTTGTCTTTTGGAAGCTGCATTCAAAATCCACTTGGCTCAAAAATCTGAGGGGGCACGTGCCCCCACACTTTGAATGGGCATGACACATCTGAGTGTTATAAATGTACATACATAAAAAAATCTAAATCTAAAGAATTTTTTCGAGGATTTACGATGCTGATGAACCCGTCCTCACAGTCTTGTTAAAAGGGTCCATAAAACAAAAATGTATTAAAGTTTAATTTTTAATCAAATTAACTGAATTGTTTTTGACCCACTTGAGTAGGATTTATAATTTGTAATTTCATAATTCTATTTCCTTTGAAATATGAATAAAGTGTATTGTTGGATGTACTGACAAAATGATAAACTAAAATATATTTTAATATAATTTCTATTGAAACTTGTATGTCATATATTTAAATATATTTGTAATTACACATGTGTAATAATAAAGTTGCAATTTAGTTCATATAAAATACAATAACACGCTACAGTTAAAATTATAATCAAGTCCTTTACATGTGCTTTAGTATTTTAGTCAACACATCAAAATATGTACTTCTTTTAAGTAAAACAAAAGATTATATATATAAAAAAAGATTTAAATGGTACTTTAAGGTAAAACTTTTAATTTGACATTATTACAATGTGCACCTTTTAAAAGTGTACTTAAGTGTGTTAAAACAACATTCATAAGAGAAGGTAAACTCTTTAAGCAAGTAACCATTAATATTATATTATCTGCAAGTACAGTTATTATGCTTGTAAGATTTGAAATACACTACAATTGTGCATTCATTACAAAAAAACTAAAAACTAAACAAAAACAAGGTATTCAGGTTTTTGTCCAATAAAATGCTCTTTCTCCAATACTACTAATAGCACATGTGTACTGGCTTATCAGCCTGAAATATACAGTTTATTCATTCATGTCAAATTGTATTTCTGATTTGAAATGTTATAGAAATGTGAGTTTGGCAAGTATGTTTTGAGATTTTGATATTTCCCCATTCAGCTGGATAAGAGCTGTACATGCATAACTAAAAATAGATGGTCGAGTGCGTTCCCAAGATGACCGCGAGTGAACCGTTGAATCTAGTGTACTTGTGTTTTGTACCTAACTGTGCTTTCTGTCTGTCTGTAGCCCATGATGAAGCAGTCGCCGTGGGGCAGCCATCAGGGCAGCGGCTGGACCTCTGGAGGGGTGTCCTGGGGCAGAGACCACCGGCGCGGGGGCGGCATGGGTGTGCCCGGCTTGGTCAACCAGATCTCTCCCATGAAGAAACCCTTCTCCAGTAACGTCATCGCTCCGCCCAAGTTTCCTCGCTCCGTCGGCTCTCTGGGACCTAAATCCTGGATCGAAGAAAATATGTTCCGTACCGACAACAACAGCAACACTCTGCTGCCGCTGCAGGTATGTGTGTGTGCTGGGATGAGCATTGAAGCACTTGGGCTGGGATGGGCGGCCCATGCAGTGGGCTCCGTCCATGCTTTAATTTAATTGCTGGTCAGTATGCATCTGCAGCAGACGTGTTGTGTTTGTATGCCCGGTACGCCCTGCGTGTGGTTGTTGAGCTCCCTGTTGATCAAGAGGACGTTCAGGACCTTTTACAGGATCTGAAGACAGTGATGACTCACAGTGAGGTCATCAAGGGTTTTGGTGGTTTCATCCTGAAGGAACCTGTCCTCTCCCTTCATTATTGTTTGGCTCGGGCGGTTTCTCACAGCCTGAACTCAGTTCTGGACAAAAATAAGCCATCCAGTAGAGCGCTGCTATCGTCTGTGTTTGTTTAGTCTAGGCTTAGAGAAATTAGCCCATCTAGTGTCAGTGTGCGTTTTGGCAAAATCAATTCAATCTGCTTCATTTCCTGCTTGCTGTTAGATGTGCCACCTGGGACTATGAAATGTACATTAATCTCACAGAATCTCAAGCGCAATTATCCTCGCATGGCCATCAGCCTCTGTTTATTGATTTTCTCCTGGCACTGGGACTGGGAGGGAAATATTTTCTCTGAAATGGGTTTAAAAATATATAATAAAAATGTATATGTACAGTACCATTCAAAAGTTTGCGGTAGGTGCAATTTTGTTTTTTTGTTTTTGTTTGAAAGAAAATAATACTTCTGTTCGGCAAGGGTGCATTAAATTGATCAAAAGTAACAAGACATTCATGGTACAAAATATTTCTATTTCAGATAGATGATGTTCTTTTGAACATTCATCAATCATTCTATCGACTTTCATCAAATATTGCTAATATATATATATATATACTGTATATATTAGCGATATTTGATAGATTAAAATAGAAAACAACTATTTTAAATTGTAATACTTCACAATATTACTGTTTTACTGTGTTTTTGATCAAATAAATGCAGCCTTGCTGAGCAGAAGACTTGATATTCACAATGTTTTATGTTACCAATAAAACATAAAATAAAAAAAAGATTGCAAATATAAAGTAAATGTTCAGTATATTGTCCAGCCCTACTTAATACTTCAAGAATTTGAGCTCACGAGAATCCGAAAGTTTCTCACTTCAAACTGTGAGGGTGTGAGAGGCTGACAGAGAAAAGGAGGCGAGAGTAACACATTTATTGTCATTGTTTTGTAGATGGAATGAAACAGCAGGTCATTTACCTGTGAATCACTGAAGTGTACGAGGAAACTCCCCACCTGTGGCACCTGTAGCTGGGTGTTCATCCTCTTTAGCTTTAAACCTCCACTGCTAATGTTAACTTTATAACTCAGTATCACCATTGTACCATATACTGGTACTTTAGCCATCCCTACTCTCAACTGTCAGCTAATCTTATTCAGGTCCTGTGTGCTAATGGCTATAGATAGTCATATGTGCTGTTCTATTAAACCAGTTTTGTTTTGACATATTTAAAGTGCCTTTCTGTCGTCAAGAGCTGTGGTTGGTTTGGTATGGTCTAATGACTCAGGATTCACTGTTCGTCGGTACTTAATTTCGGACCAGATGAGTGTTTGGCACGTCACAGTTAATTCCTTTAATGCCAAGCCTAACAGAACTGAAATAAGGAACCCGAGATGCATGCAATCTGGCCTTCATCACCTTCTTTTCTCCTCTCTCAGGAAACAGGTCTGACTCTACTAGTATCTACGGTATTGTTCATTTCCATAAACAGAGTGCCGTTTGGAATTCCTCACATTCCACAGCCTCTCCTCTCTCCTCCTGTCCTCTCCTTCCTTCTCTGCGATTGCTCTGCGTTCCAGAGATAAAATGCGTCATGTTCTGAAAAGACAGATAGAAATGGAGGAAGGAGGAAAGGATAGAGATACAATGTTGTTACAAAGAGTTCATTCGAGTTCAAGATATGTTTTTGAAGTTTGAAATTTGAATGTCAGTGATGATGAGTTTGAATCAATACCGAGACCAGGGTCGAACATGAAGTCCATGAAAATATGGAGACTGAGTCCAAGACCATTTTTCCATATATAATTTAGGAACATGTGGTCTCAGTCTTGAACCAGACTCAAATGAGGAGAAAATAAATTGAAAATAATGAGGAGAAAAGGAAAAACTGGTCATAAAAAGAGTCGTTTTTCATAAACATTTCAAATTTGGTATTGAATGGCAGCTTGAAACCCAAATCTCGGATCATGAGTCTTCAGGCCTCGTGTTCTTCGCTGGAGAACTGAGCTGCTTTTCAGACACTATTTCTGGCAATGTTGCTAAAACTATATTTAGCTTCTTGCGGCCTCGCGCTGTCTGTAAGCTCCGCTGTGAGGGCCTGTGAATAGGACTGGATGCTGAAAGCGGCACAGCAATGATATAAGCTCTTGCTTTTAAAAGCTGCTCTACCTCTGGGAGGCAGGTGGCCGTGACAGGGCCAATTGGAAGCAGCTGTGTGTGACGCGGTCAACACTGTGTGCTTTCCAAACCGCGTCTATCATAACGTGTCAGTCAGTGTATCTGCAGCAGATATTATATAGCCTTTATATGTAGCCCTGCACATGATATGAGGACAAACAATAGAATTAAGAATTTGTCCCCATGGCTTGATTATTTCATAGCCATATTATACTAACTTGTTCTCTCGTTTTAGTCAAATTGTGGCCACATATTAATTTTTACCCTATTTTAATTTAGTTAAATTGTGGTCCTGTTTTATTGACCAGTGCAATTTAGCATCTAGTCTTACAAAGGTTTTCTCAGCAGTGATCCCATAGATTAACAAGTTTTGGTTCCTCAAAGAACAGTTCTTAAAAGAACCCTTTTTTTTCTTAGTCTAACAAACATTTAATCTGAAGATCTTTTTCCACTATATAGAACCTTTTGTGCAATTGAAAGATTCCATGGATGTTAAAGGTTCTTAATGGAACCACTGATGGCAATAAAGAACCTTTTATTTTTAAGAGTGTATAAAAGGTTTTTGTTGCATTTTTAATCAAATTTTTATCATTTAGATGCTATTACGAACATATTTTAGTTTGCTTAGGAGGTGCTCTTTTACGATGTCCATGCCCAGGGTGCTGCCTTTTTCTCACCCAACACCGAAGTGCGCTATAGTGTTGGGCGATATGCTCTATTGTCATATAGTCCTATCGTCAGCCTTTGAGATCGCCGATACACGATATTATCATGCTAATTTATTTTAATATTTATTTACTCAGTTTACTGACTTCAGTCTTGCGCGAGTTTATGCACTTTAAAAACATTCCTGTTATAATCAGTGAAAATATCTACACTGCATGATGAATAAATCTCTTATATTTACATCGCACATACATCTGCACTTTTGTTGTTTATGATGAGAGATTTCACGAGAGCGTGCACTGAACAACAAAACTATGGTGTTTCAGCGATGATTCATCTGAACGGCTGAATTGAACTCTGATTGGCCATTGCATTCATAAATTGGTTATAACGCAACACTATAAAGAACAAATAAGCCCTAATATTAATTAGATAGTATTACTAGCCTATTAATAATAATAATTATTATTCTAATTAATAATAATAATTATCATCTTGCTATTGTCAAGGCATCAGCCACAGGCGATATCTCTGAGTATCGTCGATACGATATCGGCACAACCCTAAAGTGCACATCTATATATAATTACTAATAATTTTATAAAGGTGCTTCTATGCATGTTTGGTCTCAACACAGAGTGTTTTTACATATTTTCCATTAGAATAACTGTAAAGCTGGACTGAAGTAATCTGGTATGATCCTGCCACAGAGCAGCTGCTGCTGGTTAACAGGTGTTTGTGTGTTTGCTGGAGATTTAGTGTGATAGACCGCATACTAAAACACTTCATACTGCACCATAATCTACATAAACTAGAAACTACAGGTTATCAAGAGCAAAGTGCACACCATTCATGACTATTATAATATTATGAACTATATTAAAGACAACTGTGTTTGCAGAGCATTTAACTTTATAGTGTAGTGTATCTTAGAGTGAAAAAAAATAGTCAACTAATGAGGGACAGGACTTGATCTTATCGCTCAAGATTTGATTAGATGACAATCTGTAGGGCTTTTAATAATATATTACTAGTTAATATAATTTTACACATCTCACATGGTCTTAGTTACATTATACTGTAAAGAAACGAAGAAGCGAAGGTTGTTACATGTTGTTTAAGGAGAATTAAAACATTTAGACTAATGTACACTGCAAGACATCTAATATTTGTATTTGTTTATGTAATAGTCAAATAGTGATTTTAGTTTCTGTAATACTAAAAATGCCATATTTTAAAAACACAAGATGTACCATTTAACATACTTTTTAAATTTGATTTGTATTTTTTAAGGTAGTTATTATGGAATTGAATATACTTTAATATATTTAAGCGTTAACTGAATGTAATGTTTTCAGACACTTATGCAAATATTTGTATAATTTGTACTTTGCAATTTAGTGCATTTAATTTTATTAGCTTTAAATGTTATATTGAACAACAAACTTTTGTTAAAATTACTTTACATGTTAGTCAACACATCAAAATAAGTGAATAAATTACATTGTTAAATTTTAGATTATAAAAATATTTAAAATGTACTTTAAAATGCTTAATTTGATATTGTATTACAACCTAAGACATTTAGTCATGAAAGAGTGCTCTCTGTAAGTACACTTAATGCAGCCTTTTATTTTATTAATATTACTTGTAAGTACATTAGTAAGTTCTCTACAAGTGCACATTCAATACTAAGTCCATTTCTTTTTCCAGAGGTGTGTTCATAACGAGGGTCTCCTGTGTTTAGCCTGAAGCGTATGGTCTTGGTGTTGTGTGTGTGTGTGGTGTGTGTGTGTGTGAGTGTGTGTTTCCTGTGATGTGCACACACAGGTCTGTGAGGACCGGCGGGTGATGGAGAGCTCTGTTTGTGTTCACATTCCTTCTTGGTCTCATTGCGGTAATGACACAGATATCTGTGGCATGTTGTTAGGCAGGTGTTGTGACCGGGAGATGGGACACCACTTTAAACGTCTGCAGAAGGGAAGAGGGATATTCTGGTAATGCAACTGAATAACAACAAGCGACACACACAAATCTCCCACACATACGTTGGTTTCGTTCTGCCTAAAAACAGCCACGCGGTGAGACTAGTTTGGCTGAACGTTCGGTCCAAAATACACTAACAAAGCAGTCTGGTTAATTCCTCTCGTGACAGCTCTACAAACAACATTCCAGAAACTTCGCAACCTGCATAAAAGTCGGTTTAAGGTAAGAGAAATATATTACTCTTGTATTACTTTTTTTCAGTCTTTATATATCCCATTTACTGTCAAATTTAAATAAAACAATTAAATGATACAAATAATTATTACAACTACATTCTTAAGTGTAGAAAAAATACAATTATTATTAAAACTTTTTTAAAGAATATTCACACAATTTTTCTACCATTGATTAATTTTAACAAGGTTATTTTCGTAAAGAAAACTAAAACTAAGACGAAAACGATTGATGAAAAAACAATTTCAGAAATAAAATAAAAACAAAATATTTGATAATAAACGAAACGAAACTAACCATTGAAAAACGAACTGAAATAAAATAATAATTAACAAAAATAAATAATCGTTTTGTAATTATTACACTCTCATTCAAGTGTGTCGGATTGACGAAACACCTGGCGCATCAAGCGCATGCTGACGGAGAGAGACGCCGGTTTAAAGCAGACTGCAGGTCCTGTTTGGTTGCACCAGCAGTGTGCTGCATGCTTTTGAATAAAGACCGCGAGCCGAACCGCACCCCATAATCTACAACCAGGTGGGCAAACAGTAACACAAGCTACATCTCTATTGCACATATTAACATGTTCCTCAACTCTCTCTTCCTCAGGATCGGTCCAGGATGTACGACAGCTTGAACATGCACTCGTTGGAGAGCTCCCTGATTGACATCATGAGGGCGGAGCAGGACCCTCTGAAGGGTAAGAAACTAATCCATTTCCTGAAACAAATTTAAAAATTCAAAACTATAATAACCTCAGTAAATCGTGAGAGTCTCATTTGATTATTAGAAAAAAATATAAGGCTTTTGAAGACAGACTACATGTTCACTGAGGACTGGTACCGGTCAAATGTGAACGGTACCCAACCCAGTTTTCACTCTATACGGCTCATATGAGGTCTGTCTTCATCACTGTCAAAGAAGATCTGGCATTTGTACTAATTTAGCTTATTTTCATTAATGGATTAATTGAAATAAAAGGAGAATATGTTTTAGAAGATTATGTTGAGCTTTGCAATGGCCAATGATGTTCCAGAGATAATAGTTTCTTAATATCAAGTCTGGTTATAAAACAGATCATTTGTGCTCTAAAATCTGATCGGATGACGTTGTAAAACAGCCAGCATACACACTTATTATACACATAAACATGCACGAACATGTTGTGTCTTTCTTTTTTTTTTTCTTTTTTTTTGTCTTGTAACAGTTTTTATTCATAAATTAGTCTAACATAAGCAATAAGTTACCTGAGGCTGTGTGAAATAGTGATTTTACCATGGTAAATGTCAGTATGAAATCACTGTTGATTATTTTGTCCCCTACTTATTGTGCAATATTCGACATATTATGACTCCCAACATATTCAACATATTATTACTCCGATTATTTTTAAATAATCAGGATTGAGCTCTTGTGAAAAAGTACACTTTAGCATACATTTTATGTAATGTTTTCAGACACATTGTAATTAAATTCAAATGTATTATAGTTTAAATTTATATTAAATGCAATTAGTTGAACGTTTTGACTCCCTGAAGTATGATGTAAGTACATCTTTCATAAGTAAGTAATTTCATAATTACTTCTATTGTCTTTGAAATATGTTTAAAGCACTGCTGAATATACTGACGAGCATTTATGCTAAACTGAAATATACTTAAATGCCATTTTTATTGGAACTTGTGTGTCATATATTTGTAATTACACATTTGTAATGATCCGGCTGCAATTTACTACATTTAAAATATATAACTTTAAATGTATATAAAATAACACTCTACAGTTAAAATTATAATAAAGCACTTTACATGTGCTTTAGTATGTTAGTCAATACATCAAAATAAGTGTACTTCTTTAAAGCACAATACAAGATTATTAAAACATAATGATTTAAAATGCTTTTTTAGTGTGCACTTTAAAGTGTGTTAAGAAACAGTCATGTCTCTCTTTATGTACATTTTAATTTTATTTCATTAATATATTATTTGTAAGTACAGTTTATTTTTAAATATAATGTTACAAAATGTACTAAAAGTGCACATTCAATACAATTAAGTGCACTTATTTTTCACAAGGGATGCTAGGCCTCTCTGAAACAACTTTCCCTTTTGCGTGACATTACAAATCCCTCTCAGTTTCAACCTCCTCCGTATGTTTTGGTATCTTATGCCCACCTTTCATAATCAAGCAAAGTCTTAATAGATATAATCAAGTCCTCTCACACAGAATATCATACTGTAAAATAGGTTGCCAACAGCGTTTTATGTTGGAGGTCTCAGGTACTCCATGTAAAATCACTGTAATGCACTGTCTGTCATGTTCTTTTGCTTTTTTTAAAGCCGGGTATGGTTCAGTGGGATGTGTTTTTGTGTTGAGTGGTGTGTCTCTGTGTCATAGGAGGGCAGAGAGGTGCGTGTGGTGCTGTGATCAGGGTGTGGCACTGCGCTACACTCACTCTCTGTCTGCCTCTCTCTCTCTCTCTCTCACCGGAGCTTCTCGCTCAGACTGCTGGAGCAGATGGACCAGATACATGGGGCGGCACTCACTGCAGAGACCGAGAGAGGGAAGGGCATGGGTACGGCTATATTTAGCGCAGGACACACTCTGCCACCCTGTGTGTGACAGATAAAAGACAGGAGAGTGAATGTGGGTCTCTACGGTTTACACAGGCCCTCCTTTAAAGTCAACATGAAACCTGATTTATGTTAATACTTGATCGTGCATGATTGATAATGCAGCCGTTCATTCTAAAATATTGCCGCAGTTAACACTATAATTAAATGCTGGTTGCTGTCAATGTGATAAATGTTGTTGCAATGATAGCACATAACAATATATAATAGAAATTATTCCAGATGCTCTGGAATATGCTGTTTCTGTCACAAATATGTCACATTAAATAATAGGCTATAAGTTTCAGATAGCATTTCATGTTGATTTTAATCTGGACGTGGGGGGGGGGGTACAAAACCACCAGATTATGATCTAAATGTTTTATTAGCTAAGCTACCTGTGCTTTAGCTTTTCAAGCATGGCATCATGCGCTTAATCGAACAGATCATGGGAGATGTGCTGAGCGAACCACATTTCTAAGAAACCTGTTTAATGAACGATGGTTCGGTTAATGGGTCGTCACGAGAGGATGCCAGCATCAGGGAATGTGCTGACTCTCGCTAAAGTGTTCAAAACAACGCAATGCTGTTGAAATATTAAACACTTGGCAGAGATATCAGACCGCAATACAGTATCGGTTTGTCTTGTGATGTTGTGCTTAATCACAAAGCAGATGAAATGAAACAATAGTTTGATTCACTGTGGATAGACGATGAGAGCTCTGTGAAACATTGTAATGTCTCTAGGAGCATCCGCGTTTAATAATTGGACAGCAGATGGTGTGTGTGTGTGTGTGTTAAGAGGACTTGGAAGAATTACAGCTGATTCTCTGTGTACCTGGATGTTTTCTAAAAAGTCTGTCAGACTAGATTACGGATAAATCTCAGGACAGCATGTCCAGGTTTCCACATTTGACCCCGAAATCCAACAGAATTTTTTTTTTATATATTTTGGATAAAAAGAAGCCCTGCAGAAAAAAACACTCACTTTTTACTTGTTCTGCCAACATTTTCACTGGCCTCACTACAAAACAATAATACATTTTCATTTTTAGATCTGTATTACAAAAGAATGATACATTTTAATTTTTAGATATGTATTTTATACATTTAGCATTAAATGTTTTCTTTCCTTTTACAAAAAAAATATTTTTTTACTTAAAAAAATTTGCAACAAGAAAGTATAGAAATTATCATAAATTATGTAACTCCATAAATTTATGAAAATGCTTTTGCTTGAAAACAATTGCACTCAATGCAAAAGAAAACCCCAAAAAACACTGCTTTGTGGTTTTCAGCATATTCTTACTGATAATTTCAAGACAACCAAAAGCTATTTTGCGATTTTGACAAAACTTAATATGTTAGACACCTTGATAACATTATCTGTGTGACAAATCAGAAGAATTTGCAACAACAACATGGAACACATAACAGAAAACTGAACATTTCAATTTGCCCTTCTCTCTATCTGAAGGGCCCCTCGCTTTGGTTGGGCCCTTGAAATCATCCTAACCATCCCCCGTGTTACAGAGCCCCTGACAAACACAGAATAGGCTTGTTCTAGATGAACTACACTAGCCTGTCACCGGCTGGCGAGAGTAGCCGCTTGCAGTCGAGGCGGAATTAAAAGAGGAGACGTCAAGTCGGACACTTTCTGCTCCCGGTAGTGACGCTCTCACGGTGTTTGCATGCTCTTATCACAGATAAAGTGAATTAAATGCAATATTTGTCAAATACACAAATGTTTTTATAAGCAAAATAAACACTTTTTATATACTGCTTAATACAGCGACATCTGTTCAAAAATATAGTTCAGCAAAAACGTATAGGCTACTAAATACCAATAAAGTGGGGGTATATATGCTTTTATCAGTATTTTTAATAAAAATGACTCAAGATAACAGTGCGACTACACTAAAAAAGCTTTTACTGTTATAAAACCTCAGATTTTTGAGCATTATTGGAATTGAATTGGTTGGGCTAACCAATGAGAATAAAGTGTGTCATCATCAAGGCTCTCGCAGCCATTTTGAGCAACTGCAGCGCCTGACCTAAGCGGCTGGTCTCGTTTTGCCCGTGTACTTTTGGCACATGTAAGGCGGCTGCAGCGCCGATCAAAGTCGGACAAATGTTCTAACCAGAATGCATTGCTTTTGTCAGGCGGCAGCCGATCTTCGCGGCGCCGCATGAAGTGGAACACACCTATTCAAAGTGAATTTTTCTGTGTCTTAAATGGTCACGTGTCTAACTGGTATGTGTCATGTGACAGAGCTTCAGATTTGATGCTCTATGTTTGCATATGTCATGTGACCAGGGTCAAACTTAAGGGTAACCTAGTAACACAGCAAAGCTAGCTCATCATTTCTAGAAACATTCGTCTCATGAGCCACTGTGAGGTCTTTTGAGGGATTCTGATTAGCTGTCAATGTTTTTGTCGTTCATTAGTTGAAGTCATTCTGAAAGTGATTCCAATGATATTATTCCTCTGTTGTGATGTAGACTTTGCTATTCTCAAATAATTAGAATGATTATTAAAACTATAGTTATTGTTATTGTAAATGGTGTGAACAAGCTTTTATCGGCTAATTTGGATGCTAGCATCAAAATATCAGGGAAAATACTACTCTTCACATGAAGCGCATGAGAGAACCAGCCAATTGATTCTCTGTTGTTAGCATGTTGCTAATCTAAGGATATAATGTTCAACGCATAAAAACACGACTAGAATTGCTGAGGTTGTCAGCTGGTCTGTTCCAGTGAGCTTGTTGCAGTGCAATCTGGGATCTAGATGCTTAAAAATTAACCCTACATATGCAGCTCTGTAGGTTTTATAATGCTGGCATGTGGCTATATGTTTCATACTGCTCTCTCTCTGTCTCCCTCTCTCATGTTCAGGCCGTGTGGGATGCCCCCACCCAGCCGCTGACGGCCTACTCATGCTCAATGGTAATTATGACAATGAGCTACAGTATTTTATGTCTGTAATACATTACAAAACAGTCCAATGTAGGACTGGAAATCTACATATTTTTGATGAAGACGGGCTGAAACAAGTTGCTGTTCACATTGATGTAACATACTCTTACTATATTGTTTATACTTAGATGTCTGTTAGCAATTAGCATCCAGGACCACAAACTTTTTTTAATCATTATTGTAAAGATATTGCTATATAATTGTTACCAAAATGCTGTTAAATCTTTACATTTTCTGCCTAGTCTCACCTTGCAGAACGTTAAAGGTTACCTTTGGACCACAATTAATAATTTTAAAGATGTGTTTTATAGATATGTTTTATCATTGAGGCTCCAGTGTATGATGATGCTTCATCTAGACTATCTTTCTGAAATACTCTGTTCAGGCATGTTAATAAGCTTTCATGCTTATTAGTCATATTGCTGTGGTTTGGATCACTTTGCCACTCAAATGTTCTGTCTTAATTCATTAATGTTGATGTAATGCTTTTTGTCGTAATGTTATCTTACACATATTTTCCTGTTATTTTTGCATCCGAGTTACAAATGAATAGTTCCACAATGGGATTTCAACAATTTAGCATTTTCATTTGATGCATGGTGAGGTAATCCTGTCTGACCAATCTGCTCACTGCATCCAGACGGAGCGTCTGCCAGTAGGGCTCCGTCCATTTTTAGCCAACGAACTCTTGCTCGTTGTGTTTGGCTGGGCTGATATTCGCTACGCTCGGTTTGGATCACAGTCTCTGGTGCTGGGCAGGATTGTGCTTTGCTCTTATGTGATGACATATTTCAGTAACAGCTGTTGCTTTCTTTTTTGGATAATTGGATCATCATAGATTATACTCTAAAAATAACTGTCGTTGTAGCCAAAAGGCTTCATTTTGTTTGCTTTAATCAGTCAAGCATCACTATTGCTATTGCTCATATTTAGGGTTAGTGATCTGAACAAACCACTAAACAGATATATTACACTTACATTTTATGTCTGGTGGACCTCTCATAGATGTACATTGATGGATTGACCTCAGCCATATATAGAGACTAGATTATTGGTTTTGGGGATGGACTAGCAGTATAGCTTTTTTGATGGCCGATGCCAATATCTTGGAGAGATGAGCAGTTCCATATAAAGCAATATATGTGATTACACTATTTAATTCAGAGGTCTTCAACCCTACTTCTGGAGGCTCAAGCTGTGTCCGAAATTGCATACTGTCTAGTATGTTTGGGTTTAAACTTACTTCACGACCGTTAAATAAGTGTGTTCTGTGGAGCATGAATATGGGTAGTATGAATGAATTTGGATGTAGCCTACTACATGTACATCTGCCATGTTTTTACTGTCGTGTGATCTGCCACCATCAGTTGCATCGCTTCACTGCCATTCACAGATCCTTTCCCATGGCTTCATGGGATAGTGAATGTGCACTTCAGAATCTCAGCAGAAGTAGCAACTGGGTACATTTCACCTACTTTTTTTTAAAATACTATGAATTCGGACTTTCTACTCTTTCCACATACTGTTTTTCACCTACTCTAATAGTATAGTACTACGAAGTAGGCATATTTGGATGCAGTGTCCTGCAGAGTTTTGCTCCAACCCTTGTCAAACACACCTGAACCAGCTAATCAATGTCTTGAGAACAACTACTTGAAAAATCACAGACAGTTGTGTTGAAGCACGTTGTAAATAAACTGTGCTAGACATTGGGTCTCCAGGAGCAGGGTTGAAGACCTCTAATTTAATCATAAGATAGTAAATCTTCAGCTTCCTTTTTAACTGTGAAGCAAAAAGCTGGGCCAGTGTTACCACATTGTGGAACAACTAATTAGTGAAACAAAAAAATGTTCACATGTCGCACGTACAAGAAGGCCCGTAGCCAGCTATGAGGTCACCGAGGTCTGTACATCGGTAAATTTCTCATATTCAAAAATAAAATTTGTTAATTTACTAATTTGCTATTAAACTCTTCATATAAATGTTTGCATTTAGCGTCCGTGGTATGAAAATGATCGCTGTGAGATGCTGGCGGAGTGAACTAGTCTTCTTGAGAGAGTTGCGAGTGAGGTCGCGGGCACATCTGTTGCCAGATCCAGTTACTTTAAGCATTTCTGGACTTGTCTGTTCCACTTAATTTGACACTTTAGAAAGTTGATAAAGTAGGTTTCAGTTTAGGGTCAGCGATATCTTTATATTATCTTATTTGCAAAAGATCTGAAATAATTTCGGTTAATTTTTATTTATTTTTCAGTTTTTGTTTGTTTCAATAGCAATATCTGGCAACACTGCATCGCCGGCACTTAAACTGACAGTAATCAAAAAAAGCCCATGGACAGGTTATTGCTGACAGGATAGCACATTCGGTCAGAAACGTTATCAATGCTGTCAAAACAGTAGCATTTGACACTAGTGTACAGATCTGTAGGTTCCAGAATTAAATGAAATACGCAAACACTAGCCATGTATAAGTCTTTGCTATGTCATTCAGTAGTTAAATTAGTTAATTAAAATTACATGTTAAACTTATCATCCATATAGCAATGGTTATTATTAAAAACTGTAACAGTAATATGTATTGTTGCATGAATAATAAACAGCTGATAAAATTATCCACCCCTAACTATAGTAAAGTTTTAACAAATTTTAATGCAATAAATAGGCTAGGGTATGATTTAAAAATGATCATCCCTCAAAAACAGAGAAAACATCTTTCACACTTTGTGAACATTTGCAAAGCCTGGCTACGGCCATGTGTACAAGCTGAGTGTACAGAGTATATGCAGTTGGAAAAATTGGGCTGCATTTGTAAAGTAAGCACATACTGTGACGATGACAACATTTACATCACTCGCACTGTACAAAAACCCTAGTGTGCATGTTAAGTAAATTCTGTAAGTTTGTGCTTAAGGAATGGGTTCTCAGTGCTGTCAAAATAAAAATCCTGCTTCCGAGACTTACTGGCCAAACAGAGAGACTTAACAATGGCGATGATTGAAAATATCGGTACCGATAGTTTCAATTATTGGTACTGATATTTTCAATTAACGGTACCGATATTTTCAGTTATCACCATTGTTGATTGAAAATATTGGGAGTGTGTTGCTAGGGTGTCTTGGGTGGTTATTGGTGGTTGCTACTAGTGGTCAACTGATACATCATATCGGTTGACCACTAGTAGCAACCACCAATAACAATAAGACGCCCTAGCAACACACTGACAAAAACACTTACAACACCTTAACAATAATAAAACCAATTTCTAAATCCAAAAGAATACTTACCTTGTCTGCATTCCACTTCAGCTCGTGTGACATAATTTTCGTCATCAGCACAGTGCACTAATGTCCATGTTAACCAGGGGTGTCCAGTACTGATCCTGGAGGGCCACTATCCTGCACGGTTTAGCTCCAACACCTGTCAAACTCACCTGAACATGCTAATCAGGGTCATAAGTATCACTAGAAGCATCCAGGCAGGTGAGGTATGGGACAAGCTGGAGCTAAACTCTGTAGGATGTTGACCCTCCAGGAGTGAACTAGAGTGGAACACAGAGTATACCTGGGTCTTCAAGCACCCTGAACACCTGAGCACTGTGGCAGGAAGCCACCACATGCATATCCTTTCATCTTTTTGTGATTTTATACTTTTATGTTATTATCTGCCAAAAGTAGGGACAAAAGAGGGGCAATAGGATTGGGAACAACCTGTCCTGGGGAAAGCATTGTGAGCTAAGTTGATCTTAGAGATCTTTGGTGATAATGGTTCTGCAGTCTACTTAGGCTTACAATGCGTTTGAGAAATGCAGGCCTGATCATGTGCATACACATCTCTGTCATCTCTGTTTTGTGTGCTGTTGAACTGGTTGTGGAGCTTGTTTGGATCACATGAGCGAGAAGGACATGTGTTAGTATAGATCACATGATTTTTAAGAGCTTTCACTAATGTTGGTCAGTTGATCCAGTGGAACATGTGCTGTGTGTCATGTGATTATTTGGAGTGACATGTGAAGAGGTTTTCTGGAATATTGTGCTTTTAGGAATAACTTTTAATTCTTGTATATTCATGCATTATTGGAAAACAAAAGTTTGTACTGACCTATCAGTCTTCTGAAATGACCGGTTTATGCTGGTTTTGATGCTGGTCTGTCTAGGAGTGGGTAGTATATCAATTGTTCAAATGAAAAAAAAGGTGCAAAAATGTCAACCTTTTTCAGCCAGTTTGTAGCTACACAGTTAATGAGAATGTCATAAAATGTAGTTTACTGCAGCTTTTCAGCACAGTCTAAGTCATAACCTTACGTTTTGGTAAATTGGTTGCAAATTCGTATGTTATATTAGGTTTTATTTGTACATTTCATACAACCTGCCCACACCACAGGGCTGCAGGTTAATGCTTTTTTTTATCACAAACTGTGCTGTATGTTTTCCAACAAATCACATTTGTAGTAAAAACGGATTGCACCTAAATGGTGAAATAGGCTACAAAAAATAAAATAAAAGAATGCTTGTTTTGGCAAGCATTCATGCAAACACAGTTTGTGTCTTGATTGTAAACAGTTGGGAGAAAATTGGATGTGTTTCAGTACATTGAATCTGTGCATTAGGTCTTAAAGTGACAGCAGCCTAATAAACCTGCTGCTGTCTGTGTACTTATTGTTAATCAAATCCAATCAGCCTATCAAAATTGGTATCAGTTTTACTAGTATCTAACATTTGGGTATTGTAACAACCTTATTTTCAGCAAGAAATAATTATATCATATATATTCGTCATATCCCCATCTGCATGCTAGTGCCAAGTATATCTGTTGCCTTAGGGAACACCAGCATCCAGACCATGATGACCAGCTGTAGTGAATATTTCATCAATAAACATTTGCCTATATTTACACAATCATGAAGTTAAGCTTTCAGTCAGTTGTTTCATAGTGTCCTGTATTGTTTTTGTTCACATGCAGCCAGGAGCTATGGGAGACGACGAGGTAAAATCCACTGTTTGTTACGCTATCTGTGTTAGCATGGCAGTATTCTGTGTCTGTGTATGGTGTATATGTGTGTACGATGCTCTTTGTAAACTCGTCATTGACCACCAACGATTTGATGAGTTTATCAATGTAATAGAGGCTTAACTGTGTTTTTGAGGCTTATACTGACTGAGAGCCGCAGTTCACTGACACAACCTGTGATTCATACATGCATTGACACACATAAATGCATTACATTGGTATGATCTATCTCAGGTGGTCTGATCACAATTCGAAATGTTAATGTTAAATTCGAAAGGGTACACGGGGTTCAGATTGATCCAATCACTCAAACCACACTCAGAGGTAGTTAGAAACATGCTATGTCAAATGTCCTATTGCACCCTAGACATGAATAACCACTTGTTAATGTAATATATATTCATTGCACTAAAATAAGGGCCCTTGTTTTGAGACTTTCCTCTATAGTGGTCACCAGAGTTGCATTTGAAATGCGTAATGCTGATCAGATCACCCAAGATGGATGTTAATACCAGGCAAAACAAGTGTCCTCACCCGTCGTTCACTTTTTAACAGGACGTTCCTCCCTCTTCCCCATTGATGACGGTCTTCTAGACGATGGCCATGGCAACCATGGTATCCCGGGGGTCCTGGGGTCTCCTCACTGTTACCCCCATCAGAACGGGGAGCGCATCGAGAGGTTCTCCCGCAAAGTGTTTGTGGGTGGTCTGCCCCCTGACATCGATGAAGGTTCATTTAAGAGAGCGTTTAACTGTTACGCATGTATTCATGGATGATTTATGAATTATATGTGATATACCTATATGTGATGTTTAAAATGATGTCAAATTTGGAAAAAAATGTTTTAGAATGTTCATCTCAAGACCCCTCATTTGTTCCCAGTCAGAATGCAGAATTTCTTATCGCAGTCCAATTAATTGAATAATAAAAAAAAAAAAAAAAAATATATATATATATATATATATATATATATATATAATTCTAAAATTACATATATTATTGCACTCCATCTATATTTTTTTGAAAGCAGGAATGCATCTTGTATGTACAACATATATTATATTATATTATATTATACTATATATATTATATTATATATTATTGTACTCCGTCTAGATGTTTTTGCATCTTTTGTACACCTTTTTGTACATCTCTCTCTTTGACAATCCAATTAATTTAATTAATAAAAAAATATAATAATTCATTTTATAATTATATAAAATATTTGTATATTATATATAAAATATTTATATTATATTATATTATAAAATTGATAGTTCCAAACCTTTATTGTCTGAGCTGCATTCAAAGCCCTAAAATACATACTGCGCCAATATGTCTATGTGTTGTAGTCATTTTGCTAAACATTACTGAAGAAATACTTTGTTTGGTGGAAGGATTATTATTTGTCATCAATAAATTATTATATGTTTGTTACTGTAACACCTTGCCAGCTATATGTAGTAACCATTTTATTAAAGCACTAAGCCGCATGAAGGTGGCAGGTTACTGATAACAGCACTGAGACACATAAAACCTCCACTGAGTGCAGATCTGCAGACAAAATGGCTGCTGCTGATGAGAGATGCTGATTTACTGTCATTCGGAGGAGAATTTGAGGAAAATTATTTATAACAGTGAACTTCACCTTGCAGATATATTGAACAGGGTTTGCTTAGTGATCAGGGCCACACTGGATTTTCCATCTTTTAAGTTCTTAACCTCTGATGTTTGATTTTCCCCTTGCTTATTCAGATTAAAATCATTATGTATCTTTATGAAAAAGGATCTGCAGCAGTTCCTGCTGCTCTCTCTCGTCTCTGTCTGATTGTCACAATCTCATCTTTCCCACAGATGAAATCACAAGCAGTTTTCGGCGCTTTGGTCATCTGGTTGTTGATTGGCCACACAAAGCAGAGAGCAAGTCTTACTTCCCTCCTAAAGGTACTTCTAGAAAAATGACCACATTCATAGCAAACACAGCAACAGAAACCTGCATGTGCATACTGTATTATTAGACACTATTACTGTCTTTTTACATCATAGAACTATTAGAATTATATTTCCTTTGTTTTTATTAAGTACATTTTAAGTGTACTAATTTAAATATTTTAAATTGAATATGTAATAATAAATGTGCTCTAGAACTAGCGAGAATCACCCAGTGCCTCTGGTTCTCGTGATCCTTAGTTTTTATTAATTCAGTCAGAAATCGTATGTTACACCGAGCTGTCATGGTTTCAGTGACTGACTTTTGTGGGCTTTTGTCTAGGTTATGCCTTCCTCCTGTTCCAAGAGGAGAGCTCAGTTCAAGCACTGATCGAAGCTTGTCTGGAGGAGGACGGGAAACTCTACCTGTGTGTGTCCAGCCCCACCATCAAAGACAAGCCCGTGAGTCCACATACACACACACACACATATAATAGCTGTATGTTAGTCAATACATCAAAATAACTGTCCTTCTTTAAAGGGCACCTATTATGCAAAATTCACTTGTACATGTTGTTTGAACATAAATGTGTGTTGGCAGTGTGTGTACACAACCACCCTATAATGATAAAAATCCACCCGTTCTTTTTTTTAATCCCCATAAATCATAAGCAATGTCTCAGAAAAAGCCATTCGCAGAATCCGTAAAATGTGACATCAAGCCCCGCCCTCGACTGTTGACAGATTTTCTGTTTTTATTTTATTGTTTGGGTCATATTAACAGCGTAGACAGCAATAGGTACTGTATATTACGCTGCTGTCACTTAAAACACAGATTTAATATAAACATGCAATTTCTTTCCCGGCTGTTTACCTTCACAGACATAATCGACAGTTTTTGTAACTCATTTGTTTTTAACATAAACTTGTGTGTATTTGACAGTTTAAGTGCAATAATACATGAAAGACAGCTGCTTTCTGTGCGTTCGCTTCGGATGTGTGCACTCAGGAAACCCTATATCAGAAGTTTAAACTGATATGGCTGTAAAACTCATGATTTCAGCAAGATAGACATGATACTCAAAACAAAACATATGTTTTAAGCAGAGTGTCTGAGGTACTGTAAAGGCACAGCCCTTCTCTGGAAAAGGGGGTGGGGAGCAGCAGCTCATTTGCATTTAAAGAGACATGCAAGAAAACAGCGTATTTCTGCTTCCACTCAAAATAGGAATTAATAAATGATCTGGGGGGTATTTTGAGCTGAACCTTCACAGACACATTCTGGGGACACCTGAGACTTATATTACATATTGTGAAAAGGGGCATAATGGGTGCCCTTTATAGCATGACAACATATTATAAAAATAAATCATGAAAATGTTTTCTTTAATATTATATTATAGATTTGAAGTACACTACAAGTCCACATTCATTGAAAATACATGCAATTCTTTTTTGTGTTGTCATGTATACTGTGTTTCATATGTGGGATCTGTGGTTTTCCAGGTCCAGATTCGTCCGTGGAACCTGGGTGACAGTGATTTTGTGATGGATGGATCTCAGCCACTGGACCCCCGCAAAACCATCTTTGTAGGAGGAGTGCCACGTCCACTGAGAGCTGGTACGCACATGGCTTGATGTTGTATTTGTTATAAATTACTGCATATGATGTACACAATGTGAAGAGATGCCAATTATCACAACAAAGATTCTAAAATTAATTTCAAAATTAATAAATGTTGCTGTTTTCATAACTACTTACCTTGTATTAAAAAGTTTGTTTTAATGTTTTTTTTTATGTCAATGTGTGTGCAGTAATATATTCTTATATTCAATAGTCTTAAATTTTTTAATTAATTCATTTCATTTTAACTGATGTGACATTTTCAAATCATGTTCTCCATTTGTGTTTTTTATTAAATAGACTTTAATGGTATGTTTCTCTGCAGTGGAGCTGGCCATGATCATGGACCGCTTATATGGTGGAGTGTGTTACGCGGGTATTGACACTGATCCAGAGCTGAAGTACCCAAAGGGGGCGGGGCGTGTGGCCTTCTCCAATCAGCAAAGCTATATCGCTGCCATCAGCGCCCGATTCGTCCAGCTGCAGCATGGCGACATCGACAAACGGGTAAATAGACAGCACTTACCTGTTTGTTAGAGACTAGTAACATACAGAATAGCACACTATCATACTACTCTTAAGGCTGATTTATACGTCTGCGTCGAACCTACGCCTACGCATAGCCTGATGTGATAGACCTCTTCAAAAATGTCACAGTGCGTTAATTCTACGCGGACTGCAAACGCTGTGATTGGTCTGCTAGAACCCCTCCCTCCGTATGTATTTTGAGTTTTGTGTGTGTTTTTTGCACTTCTATATATTTTAATGTTACACCTGTCACCTTCTTATTTAAAATAAAACAAAGCGAAGAACAAGTGTCTTATTTATTATAAAATGTAGCTTTGTGTCCGCGACAAACAATGTTGTTCTGCCATATGGAACAAGTCCTTGTGGAGATTGAAAGAATGCTTTTTTTTAAGAAAATACAGTATTGGATATTTATTTGCGGCCGTCACAGCTGATGTTTCTCCGTCAAGCCGCTTCTTCTTCAGCTTTTGCCTTGATACTGCAGGTTACACCAGCAACATACCCGTGGACACCGCAGACTAGTGGTCTGCATGTGTAATTGTACATCGACGCAGAAGTATAAATGAAAATCGACGCATAGTCTATGGCGTAGATCCGATGCAGAAGTATAAATCAGCCTTTAGTGTATCAGTAGTGTATACTGTAGTATGCATACTGTGCATAGTATGCTATTTTTTACTTTTTATTTCCTGTGTACCTAATACCCAAGACACTTGCTAGATTTGACAAAATGTGCTGTATAACGAAGAACATATGCCACAATGCAACTGATATTTCTTTCAGTTCATATGTCACATTGTGTGTTAAGAAACATAGTCATAAATGCACACTTAATTTTTTATAACATTATATTATCTCCAAGTAGGTTTATATAAGATTTGAATAACACTACAAATGCACATTCAGTACAATTAAGTGTACGTCTTGCATTGCATTGTTGAATATAACTAACTACATGTAATAATGTCAAATATCAAAATCCAAATTCCAAATACCAAAATACCAAATTACAAAAAAATTATACAAAATCCCAGTTTTAGATATTGTATTACTGTATTTTCTTAAAATAGTAAAATCTTTGAATAATATAATAATGTTGAGTAATCCAATGCTATTTTAACCATCACTTTATAGTTCAAGTCATATGCGCAAAATAACTATATCATGGTCAGTGTTGGGAAGTTATGCTAAAAAATATCTTCAACAGTGTAATTAGATTAATATACAAATTACTTTCTCTTTAAAGTATTGCATTACTTATTATCACAAAATACTGATATATATATATATTTTTTCAAATAAATAAAATAAAATTGCATAAATTGCATAAAACTGACCAAATTATTTTAAACAGAGAAGGTTACATTAAAAAATCATACATTTTAATATTAGATGTTAAATTTTGATGTTAAATCCACTATTGTTTTATATTGAGTTGTTCTATTAAATATTGTTTAGACTATAGACCAGTGCTAGTGGATTACTACAGAAGTAACTGTAATAAAATTACATAAAAATTAAGAGTAATCCCTTACTTTACTTTTTCAAGGGAAAGTAATTAAATTACTTAGCAATGCATTACACCCGACACTGATCATGGTACTGTTTAAGTAGCTGTATCAGCCGCTGTACTTTACCAGAATTGAAATTAAACAACCGTGTTCTGTTATTCATGTGACACAGGTGGAGGTGAAGCCGTACGTGTTGGATGACCAGCTGTGTGACGAATGTCAGGGGGCACGTTGTGGTGGCAAGTTCGCCCCATTCTTTTGCGCCAATGTCACCTGCCTGCAGTATTACTGCGAGTTCTGCTGGGCAAACATCCACTCCCGCGCCGGCCGCGAGTTCCACAAGCCGCTGGTCAAAGAGGGAGCCGACCGTCCCCGGCAGATCCACTTCCGCTGGAACTGAAGACGGGGACTCCAGGAGAGCCGGGAACGGCAGCATGCAAGACGACGCAGAAACAACACGTCTGCTGCGTGAAAAAAAGATGCTTAGTTTGACCCCTGAACCCAAGCTGTCAGTATAGACTAGAGTACATAACCGTATACAGTATATAGAGAATATATATGACTATAAATATATAAATATATCTTTATCTTTTGTAGCAGTCAGAAACACTACAAGCCTCAGTTTATTTCACCAAACCACTTCTTTCTCCTCCCTCCCTGTACATCTCAGGCTCGGAACAGAGTTTTTGTGGTACGTTCGTGTTTTTTAAAAAGGAGATTAAGAAAAAAAAAAGAGATTGATTTTTTGTAGTTTTTTCAAATTATTTTTATATGTGAGATTTAAAAAGTAGAAACGAGAATGTTTTCACTTGGGGGGCAGCCTGTTCATTCGTTCTGTCTGTCGTGTGTCCGTCTGCTGCTAAATCCCCCCCTAGTGGGCAAAGTGCGCAATTGTCTCTGGAAAACCCTTGATGACGTAATCTCTGATGCCTGCCCTGGATCTCGAACCAAAGGTAGCAAAACACGCGGCCTGAAAACGAGAATTTTGCCGCGGAATATATTGAGAAAAAAAAATAGTAAGAGTAATATCCCCCCCCCCCCTTGATGTTTCGCTCCAATGTGCTATTAGCAGGAATAGGAATGATTCAATAACAAATTACTGAGACTTTCCATTTTCCACTGGCAAAAAAAGACAATACCTCAGAATATTAATCTGGCTTGTTATTGCTCTACTCTTGCAATTTAATCACAAGCTATAGAAGAAGCTTTGCTGCTATATAGGATATAACGAATAGATAGTGTCGTGTTCAATGTAATGCCATTGTGACGTCACTGGCGATGTTATACACAGAAATGCAGTCTCTCTCGCACGGCATGGCCGATCGTCGCCATGAAAACACAGAATGTGAAAACTTACGTGCATGTTTGTGGCTGTACATCATTTGCATGCAGTGTAAAGGTTACCAGCACATATTAGAAAGAAAAAAACACAAACAAAACATGATGCATATTAACGATAAACAGAGGAATTTATGTAGCATGAGGCTAAAAAAGGTCAGACACTTAGATATATAAGATAATCAATACTAATAACGAAAGGAAAAAAAAATCAGTGTACAATTCTTCGTAAAACCTCTGCATGCGTTGTTGTGATGATTCCTTTACGAACTTATTACGAAAGAAGTGACGTTAGTTTTTAGAGTAGTGAGTTCTGCCATTTTGTAACTCGATAATTAGTCAAGAGACGGTGTGCTGTCCTGTGGTTTTCGTGTCTCGTCTTCGTGCCGTGTGAGTCTAGTTATGAATTGAGGTTTCAGTTCTACAATCTAGAGGATCGTCTCTCGACATTTAACCTTTGCCCTTCCTGAACACCCCTGAATGCCACCCCTTGTATTGCGATAGATCGCAGGACTTTGATATGTGTAGTTCGTAGGAATTCGCGAAGGAATTGTACCCGTGGTCGTTGTCTGTGCATGGTGGGCGGAGCCTAGCGCCACATTTCGTAGTTTAATCTCCTGACGAAATCGGTAAGAACAGACCTAGAGAAAAGAGAGGAGAGAGATGTCACGAAAGGAACCCTGTTGCGAATATTTCTGTAGCGTTTGCGTTTTCGCTCTTATCAGTCTTTTGGACAATCTCAACAGAAGCAATGGCCGCTGGTGCCACGACCAGTCACTCGGTACTGTACCGCTCTTTCTGTCTGTCTGTCTGTCTGTTGTTCTTTTTGCACTCTATATATTCTTGTGTTCTCGGGTTTGGTGCCCTTGTCGTACTGTCGTGTTTGTGTATGTGATTTAACCTTTCAAGTGTCAACAGTGAGCTGAGATTGTGTGTTTATTTATTGCGTATATGTGTGTATTTATTTGTCGACGTGTTGCCTGTTTCCAGACTCTCGAGGACACGTGATGCACTACCTTTTCGATTCCTCTCCTCTCTTTTCTCCTCTTAGAGAACCAATTCCTCTTTTCCTGACGTTTGGAGTCGAACGCAAAACAGTCTCTTTGATTTTGTATCACATCACCTTTTTTTGTATACTATTTGATTGTGGAAGAATTGCAACCTATTTTAAATCTATTGGATAATTTAAATATCTTTATTTTTTTGCATAGTAACTTATTTGATTGTGTAAGACGCTGGACCCAGATTCTATTTAAGCGATGACGGCGATCTGCGTGTACTCGGAGTAAGTAGCAGTCAGTGACGAGTAGCGCGCTCCATTTTCCATGTTCAACACTGTTGCTTCGTACGTGTATGTGTGGGTTTTCGTTGTCATCGTCGTTTTGAAAAATCATATTTATTTGACTATTTTTGTAGACAGATGACTATTTGATTTAAATTGTATTTTTCTATTTCCTCTCTCACTTGATTTGCCCACGTATTTATGGTTACGTTCACACGCAGCATCGCGCTGGAAGACGCAAAAGGCCGTTTCTTGAATCATCCGTGCAGTTGTGTGTGTGAGTGAGTGTGTATACGAATCTATTTATGTATTATTGCTTAGCACACATCGATTTGATTACTGTTTAAGTTGGTTGTGTATTTAATTTGAAGGAAGGAAGCATTGAGGGTTCTACTATGTTCATGGAAAACACTTGAGACTCTCCCTGGTTAGATGGAGGGGTATCAGCCCTCCCCTCACTGATACTCAGAAACTTGAATATAACACATTTTGAAAGGCTTACTAACCTCGAATCTGTGTTGTGACGTGCAATACTGTTTCTAATGTTTGTATAAAAAAGTGAGAATTGCAGTGTATACCTTTTTAATGCAGATTTATTTTTTTCATTGCATATTTTGCAAATTTCTGATTCACAGTGTCATTTTTTACTGTCAGAAAAGAAGAAACCCCTTTTTTTCATTGCAACTATTTTTAAATCCAGATATCTTTGTACCGATGTAAATGATTGTAGTTATTTTGGATAGTGTTTTGCTAACAAAAGGAGAAACTTTTTCATGCATATTTCTATTTCTTTTTTGTTCGTTGTTTTTTGTTTGTTTTTTTGTCTCTTGTTTTTTTTTTTTTTTTACTCTAATAGTAGCAAAATATTTGGGATAATTTTTCATATTATATGTCATTAATATTATTTTGTATTTTTATGTGGAAAGATATGAATATATAATTTTATGATGCTAACTGCTAAAATATTATTTCAATTTGAATTATTTTTAAAGCTAAAATCTTTGTAATATTGTTAATGTTCTAGTTTCTAAATCAAGTTTGTGTATAGATTCACACAAGTGGTTTATGAAGTGTTCAGACTGTAATTATTACTGAATGGCTCTTTGATATGCAAACTGAATATCATGTTGTTCCTTATTTTGATTTGTTTTGTATTTAAATGGGGTGTTGATTACAATCTTTTTCTTTCATTTCCTGAATAAAGACCCATTCTGTTCAGACACAAGCCACGTCTCAGCTGTGTTCTTTTGTATGAAGTATCTGTAGTTAGCTTGGTCTGTTTTTTTTATTGCTTTTCCTGGTTGTTTTTTACATTTAGTGAGAAATTGTATTAGTTGTGAGTAATGGAAGGAAGAAAACACTTTTTAAAATCGTTTTATAGAGATTTTCATTGGCAGCTCAATAGAGGAATCGAATCAATGAGCCTTCAGGCGCCCCCTGGAGGAATAAGCACTTTTGTGTCCTACAAGGAGGGTTTTGTTGTTGTTATATGATTTATATTGATTAAAATTATCCAAAAAGAAAATCTATAATAAATACGATGGTTTTAAAGCTTCTGTTATCAATTTTCTACAAGGAAGGTAACAGTTTTATAATTTATAATTCACTCTAGAAATTTATTGCAAATCCATAGGAAAGGTATTTTCAATTAATATTCGTCTCCTGGTAAGACACAACAATTAAGAAGAAAATTACCTGCAAGTTTCCACATACGTAAATACGAGCCTGGTCAGTGTACCTGGTCCCGCCTATAAGTAAGGTTGCTCAACCTGAAGAAGAACGGAAACCGAGACTGGTTAATGGTGTTTATAAGCGCCAGTCGCACAGTCTCGAACAAGGTAAATACTCTTATGCGCATAGTTTGTTTTTTAAATATTTAGCGTTTTAAAATAGCTTTGGAAATGTAGTAATCAGAAAGTTGTGAGAACTCTGTGTATGTGTGTTTGTTTTAAAGATAAAGTCATTCAAATGTAGCATGAGATGTTTCAGAAGTTGCTGAATGACCAGCTCAGGTGAATAAAGACCAAGTCCTCTGAGAAGATAACATGACCGGGAAGAAGTTTGTTAAATTCAGGTCTGTTTCCTTCTTCAAAGCTGCCTTGTGAAACGCTCTGCATACAGTGGCACCCAGTGTTCAAATTGAACAGAGGAGAAAACAACAACAACTATCTTTTATTTAGTACTTGCTATGCTACATATAAACCAACGTTTAACTGTTTGATTTCATTTTTTTTTTTCAAACTCTCATCCGAAAATAAGTGGTATATATGGAGCCCCTCAATTTAAACACTGGTGGCAGCATGTACACACTGGCTTAGGCAAATAAAATGGGGAGTATGGAAATGATGTTCAACTAAAAATACGGGTGTGTTGTGTAAATGTAGACTTTAGGATCATTTAAGGCATCTGGAAAAACGTTGCCATGAATGAGTCAAGTGAAACCAACGATAATGTCACATCCAGCCATAAGGACAAAAACAGAGGTAGCTGTTCTTCTACTGAACCACAAACATTCAATCAAGCCGAAAGGTATGTTTGTTTGTTTATTTATTGCTTATTAATGATTAAAATGTCTCTGCATTTATTTGTTATTTTGATCACTTTACACTCTAATATTTTGAATAGAATAATGTTTCAAAATAGTTTTTTGTTCAGTTCCTGATTTTGACTTGATTCGCTGAATGTTTTTGTAGTGTTGAGGTTCATCAGCGGAAGAGAGCTGCTTCTCCAGTGTTTAGCCATGTTTCTATGAAGAGTGATGCATCAATGGATCCTCCAGTTAAATTCCAGCAGGAAGATCAAAGGTAATACACATTTATTCAGTGAAGCTATAGTGGCACCACTGATGACTTTCTCATCATAAACCAACATTCATTCATTTAATCCATTTTAGTTGGGAGCCTTGAATATGGAATTATTACTATGATTTCTATGTGTAATATTTACCAAGTGACCTTTAGTCATCCAAGCTGTACATTTTATCAGCATTAAACCCATGTCTTTGTGTTATTTGTGACATGCCATACCAGTTGAGCTGCGCATAATTGTTTTTCCTTACACCGTATGATGACATTCTTGTCTTTATACTGTATATGAATTAGGCAGTTCAGCTAATAAATTACTGTATGTTCTGTTCTGTCAAAGTCTGCCTGGAGATTGGCTCGGTTCTTCTGCCCACACCCATGTGTCTGTTCAGAGCAACTGGTCAATGGAGCCACCAACTAATCTCCATATGGTTGATTCTCCCATCCAACAACAGTATGTCAGGACTTGTTTGTATTCATTTTGCCTGATTCTTAAAAACACTCATAAATTCTCAATCACCTTTTTTTTAATTAACATTCAATTTGAATACTTTGTTCTGAATGCAGAGAGCAACCCACAGAATTGCACCACCAATCGACCCCAAAGACACAAATGGCTCTTGCTGCTATTTTGCGGGTTAGCAATTTTTTTTACGTTTTACATCATTTACATTTGAAAGAAGAGAAAAATATTCAATACAATTTATTTTTCATCTTAGCAACTTCAACGCAATGTGATCACTTTGGTAAAAAAGGAACTGAGAAAAATCAACAGCGTTTTGAACCCTGATCTCACAGAGTGTACAGAGAGTCCACCAGATGAAGAAGACAAATGTGCTCTTGAAGCCAAAGAAGCAACAGTCAAAATCACATTACATATTTTGAAGTGTATGAAGGAGCAAAGCCTCTTTGACAAACTACTTCAATGTGAGTATGTGTATATGGGTACAACATACCCTAGTGAAAAATAACTATACTAAAATGTATTTGAAATACATTTATTTCATTCTAAGTATACTATAAATACATGTACATATTTGTGTACTTAATAAAAATACCCTGCAATTCTACTTTTGGTATACTAAACTGGTATACTTAAAGTCTGCTAAATTGGAACAACTAATTTTGTACTTAAAGCACTTCAATTGTGCTGAAGTAGCACTGAAGTCCAACTAAAGATATGCTGAAGTATATTTGATTGTGCTAAAGTGGAACTATTGCAACTGTACTTCAGGTACACTTTAGATATCTTGTATTTAAAGACTGATATTATTCAAAGAGCATACAATCCTTATTAATAGTGACATTAAAACCAGCCCGATCTCACGGCAATTCATACATATTTTACGAAGTGGCTAATTCGTACAATTTCATACGACCTCACTCGTACAAATTCATATTATTTTTGCCAAATCGTACATATTTTACGAGTTGCACAATTCGTATGGTCGTAAGGTAGTACGAATTTGTACGAATTAGCCCCCTCGTAAAATACGTACGAATTGGTCGTGAAATAGCATTGATTAAAACACATTTTAGGCTTAATAATACTGTGCACCAGTAATACTCCAAATAAAGTTTAATTATAACTTTTGTATGAGTAAGTTTCGAGTGATATGCCACTAAATATGTTAATAGATTTGAACTATACGTAGTATGAAATAAATGTATTTTAAATACATTACTTTTTTCCTAGGGTAGTTTACTTTAAGTTCAGACAAAGAGGAGTAACAAATTGTTTCTTTCTTGTTTATTTAGTTCATAAAATTGATGCTTGTCAGCAAAAGCTTAAATCCAATTTGAAGAACAGGAGCCAGCATATATTTGAAGGTATTGCTAAGCAAGGAAATCCATCCCTTCTCAACAAGATCTACACAGAGCTCTACATCACAGAAGGAGGGATCGGAGAAGTCAATAATGAGCATGAGGTGAGACAGATTGAGACAGCATCTTGGATGCCAGAGACACAGGAAACACCAATCATGTGCAATGACATCTTTAAAGCCTTACCTGGACAAAACAAACCCATCAGAACTGTGCTGACCAAAGGAGTCGCTGGCATTGGAAAAACGGTCTCTGTGCAGAAGTTCGTTCTGGACTGGGCTGAAGGAAAAGCCAACCAAGATGTTCATTTCGTGATTCCATTGCTTTTTCGAGAGCTGAATTTGATTGGCAAAGGGCAATACACACTGGAACAACTTGTTTATTTGTTCTTCAGAGAAATTGAGGGATTCAAACTTTCAAACTTTGAGAACTACAACGTCATATTCATCTTTGATGGTTTGGATGAGTGTCGACTGCCTCTTGATTTTAGGAACAATAAAAGATGCTCTGATATAACAGAACCGGCCTCTGTGGATGTGCTGCTGACCAATCTCATCGAGGGGATTCTGCTTCCTTCAGTGCTCCTCTGGATCACCTCTCGACCAGCAGCAGCCAGTCAGATCCCTCCTGAGTGTGTTGACCAGATCACAGAGGTACGAGGGTTCAATGACCCTCAGAAGGATGAATATTTCAGGAAGAAAATACTTGATCAGAGTCTGGCCAGTAGAATCATCTCACACATGAAATCATCAAGGAGCCTCTACATCATGTGTCACATCCCAGTCTTCTGTTGGATTTCAGCCACTGTTCTAGAGAGGATGATGAGTGACAAAGAGAGTTATCAGATCCCCAAGTCTCTAACTGAAATGTACACACACTTCCTGATCTTCCAGACATTACAGATGAACGATAAGTACAAGGAACTACATCACTTGGATCCACACAACATCCTGTCGCTTGGAAAACTGGCTTTCCAGCAACTGAGGAAAGGTTTTGTGATCTTCTATGAAGAAGACCTGATGGAGTGTGGCATTGATGTCAAGGATGCATCACTATATTCAGGACTTTGCACCCAGATCTTCAGAGAGGAGTTTGGCCTGTACCAAAGGAAGGTCTTTTGTTTTGTGCATCTGAGTTTCCAAGAGTATCTTGCAGCTTTGTTTGTTCACGTTCACTGGTTTACAACTGAAAAGCCCAATAGTGATGAATTTAAGATACCAGTCCAAGACACAGACTTCAGAGAGCTCTGTATGGATTCATCTCTATTTGACCTACACAAGAGTGCTGTAAATCAGGCTTTAAAGTCAAAGAATGGGCACTTTGACCTTTTCCTCCGCTTCCTCCTCGGCCTTTCACAGGAGCGCAGTGAGACCTTGTTTCACCACCTTTCAATACAAATAGGACACATCACGACTGGCAATGAGAACACAGTCACATACATAAAAGAAAGGCTTGGGATAGGTCTTAGCCCCGAGAGGTCCATCAATCTATTCCACTGCCTCAATGAACTAAATGACCACTCTCTTGTCAAGGAAATCCAAATGTACCTTCACTCCGGAAGACTTTCATTGGAGGTACTTTCAAATGCGCAGTGGTCGGCTCTGGTTTTCGTGCTGCTCACCAGTGACGAAGGACTGGAGGTTTTTGACTTGAGGAAATTCTTCAAATCAGATGAGTGTCTTTTAAAGCTTCGTCCCGTAATCAAAGCCAGTCGGACTGCCATGTAGGTGCCATGAAACGTCTCATTTCAAAATAAAGGTACAGTTCTGAAGATATGATAAAAGGTTTGTCTTATCATTTTTAGATTGTCCTCATGTAAACTGACGAAGAAAAGCTGTTCAGCTTTGGCTTCTGTTCTCGAGTCCAATCCCAATGTCCTGAGAGAACTGGACCTGAGTTTCAATGAGCTTGGAGACAGTGGGGTGAAAAGTCTCTGCTCTGGGCTGAGGAGTCCACATTGCAAACTACAGTCGCTAAAGTACATTTCTGCCTCTATCTTATTAAAGTCTATCACATTTCACAGATGTCATAATACAGGTGGTAAATGGCTATCCCTCTCCATTGTATTCTTCTAGGCTGGAGTTTTGTGGACTCAGAAAAGACAGCTGTTCAGCTCTTGTTGCTGCTCTTAAGTCAAACCCATCACATCTTAAGGAGCTGGACCTGAGCTTCAATAACATTGGAAATGACGCAGCAACCTGGCTTTTGGGTTTAGTGCCTGACTGTGGGCTGGAGACCCTTAGGTCTTTCATTTTTTCAGTAACTTAGTGAATATTGATATGGTAGTTATTAGCTTAGTTCAGGGATCGAAATCCTTCGGCCAAATTCCCTCTCTCTCAGTAATCCTTCCTTGAAGCCACAAAACTTGTCTTTTGGTGGGTTGTGACAAATTGATGCATGCCCGAATGACCAATTGGTCATGCACTAAATGATGCAGAAGATCCGTTAATTTGCTCAACCCTATGGTAACATGGCACAACACTGCACAGAACTATTTGACTTCCCAAACTGCTAAAACAGAGCTAGTAGAGTTGATGGCCATATTGTTGGAATTGCTCAACAGAATTCAACAGATATTAATTTTCACTTGCAGGCTTTCAAGCTGTGGGATCACAAAGGAGGCCTGTGCTTTCCTCACATCTGCTCTGAGTTCAAAACCCTGCCAACTTAAGAAACTGGACCTAAGTGATAATAGACTCTGGGACTTAGGAGTTGGGATGTTTTCTGATTTACTTGAAAACCCAAACTGTAACCTTGAAGAGCTGAGGTAGGTGTGCAATGATCTTATCTGTGGAAAATGCCTGTTCGTCTGCTTGTACTGTTTAGGGGCCAAGAAGGTGTGCAGGTAACTACTGTATTTGTTAAAGGTAATGTATATAACTTTTCTGGCTAGGAGTCCAGTCAAATGAAAAAAGTTAAAGTTGGTCCTCTCATACGGGAGAATCTCTATCCCTGTAAGGCAGTGGTTCCCAAACCTAGTCCTGGAGTACCCCCTAATGGTACACATTTTGGATGTCTCTGTCATCTGACACAACCATTTCAGGACTTTAAGTACCTACTAGGGATGTCACGATACCAAAAATCTAGTAGTCGGTACCGGTACCACTAAAAGTACATGATACTCAATACCAAGTCGATACCACTGAAAAAAATAGCAATAATACTTAAACATTAACTCCTTTATTTAACATTAGTGGCACTTGGCCTTGAAATAATGCACATACACACATGCACTTATACTCTGAATGCAAGCATTAGTTTAAATTCACTGACATACTGGCAGGCCGAAAATATTTTTTAAAAACATTCATAAACAACAATTACTTAAAACAATAATATTAGCCAATAATGTTAATAAGGATAATCTGCAGATGGATACACAATGAATGAACAAGTGGTAAGCTGTCAGACAGTTATGTGTGTGCATGATCATGCGCAGCGCTTGGGCTTTCAGAGCTGCGTGCTCTCATTTAAATCTCACACAATCATATTCATATATTGTCGCCGTCTTCCACGTGTAGTTCTTCTGTGTGCTTTAGAGGCTGACATTTTTTCGGGAATCCCGCGGGATGGGAAACAAAATCGCTACGAATCACGTGATTGGGACGGGACAGGAAAAAATGCCAGCGGGAGTGGGCGGGACCGGGAATAGTAATGAGATACCCAACTTTATACACAAATATACCTTTTATATAAATAAACTATAAACTGTATATTTTAATTCTGAACTCAATTGTAGTTGCCCTGTCTCTTTATGCTCTCCTCCTGTTTGCTTTGGTGTGGCTGGTTGAGTGAATGACGCATTCCGTGACGGACAGGTTGTTAACGGCTGGTCTATGTGGTATCCAAACGCTCACCTACACTGTAAAAAAAAATCTGTTAAATTTACGGTAAAATACCGGCAGCTGTGGTTGCCAGAATTTTACCGTAAAAAATACGCTAGCAAAATTTTAGGATTTACAGAACTGTTTAAATTTACAGTGAAAAAACGTATTTCGTTAACTGATTCAATGTTAATATACAAACCTTTCAGTTAACTCATTTTATTTGCAGAAACTGACTGCACTTAAATTGACCAATTGGCATTTGTTTTTTAAACTAATATTTATAATGTTTAAATAATGTGAGCATAATGGTATTGAGAACTATTTTGCTTAAGCCCATGAAGAAAAACCTACTGATTTATGCAAAGTCATTAAAAACATCAATCCAACTCAAATCTCTTGCAGATAACAACACACATAAATGCATGATTAAAATTAATGAAGAGATTCTCACTGCATCAGTAACTCCACAATTACCGCCTTTAAACAACGAAACATGCAGCATAACAGCAGTGTTTTTCTGTTCGTCCTTGACTTAAACACAGGCTCTACTCTCCAGCACAATGGTGACCCACAAAACACAACAGGAAGTTGACTGTTAGGTTTTACAGTATTTAGCTGTTTTTTTTCTTGATTTTACGGTGAAATACCGGCAGCTGTGGTTGCCAGTAATCTACTGTTTTTTGCAGTTTGCTTCCGTAAATTACATTTATGGTATATTTCTGTTAAAATGAAGTTTCACAGAGTTTTTTTCATGTCACAAATTTAACCCCTTTAATCCCACAGCAAATCCTCAAGAGCACTTATATGTGTCCACACTACAGAGTGTTGAAGTAACACTGAAGCAGTGATGAAGTTAATGAGAGAATTAAGAGACTAATTAAATGAGGATTGAGCTTTAGTGATGAACACCTGCTGTTAACAAGTAGAATCACCGAAGGAAAGAGAAACAAGAGCAGAGAAACCAAACTTACAGCCAAAGATGAAATCAAATGAAATAAAACACATTAAATCTCTCAAGATCTCAGCAGAGGGTGATTAAACAACTCCACAAACAGCATCACCAGCTTCTTATTACTAACCACTTTGACTTTATTTCTGTCATATGTGTACAAAAGCTCTTATTGAGATTTTAGGTGTTGTACTTTCATTTGAAGTCACCATAATGGCGATCAGTGGTTGCTTTAGTTGGGCTCTTGAACCTTGTCTTTTTAAAGTTAGTTTTTCTTTGGTTGCTTAGCTGGGCTTCATGGGTTTAGCTGTTTGTTAAACAAGCTGGTTGGTTCAAAGCAAGAAAAACCAAAAGAAGCTGCGATCAAGTGAGGTTGATGTTTGTGATGTCAAAACCATCATGATCTAGTCAAAGTCACTGATCTTACCCAATGTTTTATCTCTTATTAAATATGTGATATGTTAATATACTTACATTGCACCACTGATACTACAGCAATCAAATGTTGTGAAATGGTTCGAAGCACAATATGCACAAATAAATGTATTGAAATACGGCAGAATTTAAACACACACAGACATCAACAATCAGCATATGAATCTCAAAATTGGTGACAATAAAAAATGCTAATAAAATATACAAAAATTGGTTCAACTCTGAACATCATAAAACAGTTTACTGAAAAGTCACAACCAAAACAACACCAAAATAAAAGCAAATAGTAAGAACATTCAGCTGCATAATTTATTCATGCTGCAATGCATGCTGGGATATTTGTACTGGCACCCAGCATGCTTTGCGGCATGATTTTTTTATTATTATTAATAGTCACCATTGTTGAGGTTCATGTGCTGATTCTTGATGTCTGTGTGTGTCTAAATGGTGATGTAGCTATAAAGGTTTTGTGCATAAAATGTTTTTAAATTCCTACATAGTTTGTCATCTTATCTTTTAGAGTAATATTACTACCAGAAACAATATGAATTTAATAACAAATCTCCTATATCGCTTTACAGTAAATTATATCAGTTAATCAGATCATTAGATGATGATGATTGTTACATCACCATCAACAGTTAACCAAAACTACTTAATTAAAATTTTTCTTGTCATAACAAATGTGCGCCACAAACACAATTACAAGAACCAGAGAAAAACTAACAATGAAGAGTCAAGGGTCAAGAGCATAACTAAAGCAAACACTGATCACCAAAATGGTGAGGTCAAACAAAACATTTGAAATAAAATATAAACATCTGTTAAACTGTCAAACTGTCAAACAAGTCAAACTGGTTAGTAATAAGTGGAGCTGGTAATGCTGTTTGTGGAGTTGTTTAATCATCCTCTGCTGTTTTATTTCAGTTGATTTCATTAAAGGCTGTGGCTATATGTCAGTTGTAGTTTTGTTTCTTGTTCTTTCCTTCAGTGATTGTGTTTGTTAACAGCAGGTGTTCATCAGTGTCTGAATTCACTTATTTGTTCTCAATCACTCTGTCTAGTGGACTATATAGTGGACTAATGTAAGGACTAGTGAATGAGGGTGTAGGGTGTGGTTTCAGACACAGTCTATGAGTGTCGACTCTGAGGCTACTTTCTTGAAAGAAAAGGTTAGATCTATTACAGTTATTCACTGTATATAGTAAGGAAAAGTACTGTTAATCATTTAACAGGTTTTTACTGTGGCATTTTTACAGTCTTTTACCGTTAAAATCACAATCTTTTTTTACAGTGTATCATTCATCGACCTCAAATATGGCTTTTCATCTGAAAGATGTAGTAGCAACTTTACATGGCTGCTCAATATGATGTTAACCTAGAGAAATGTGCACTATTGAAGTGTGTGGAGAGTGGAAGCTGAATAGCGTGCTCGCTGCAGGACAGGCACCAGTGTGCTCACTTGCTCTTAAAATCTCCGTATAATTTTTGGTCATACAGATAAAAGTAGCCTAATGCATCTTTTGAATCTGTAAATACTCTACGTTTATTTGTGTGCACTCATAATAACAACGAAATGTTGCGCTTTAAAGCAAACAGGATGCGCTTTAGGTCTCTGTGAACTTGAGCTAGAAACTTTGAAACTCCATCTTTGAAAAATATATCTATAGAGAGTGAAATGTCTACTTTCAAATGAAAAAAAAATAAAAACTCCAAATAGAAAACGTGTGTTAGCATGGATGATTTACATGAAATTTAATGTGTGCAACACTGTGCATAAGCTGGCTTTCAGTTCAATATAATAACAAAAAACTACATTTTGGGTTTTTATTCAACTAAGGTGGGCACACTGTGATCTGTACTATATTTTTACTGTAACTGACATATTTCGGCCCAAAAAAAAAACAAACACGGGAGTGGGAGGGAATGGGAGTCATTCTTCCGGGAGTGGAACAGGACGGGATTTTCCCCCAGTTTTTTCATGGGATTGGGACGGGATGAGATTTTTTTCTGTGGGAGTGGGACGGGAGAGGTTTGAAAATCCACTCCCGTGTCACCCTCTAGTGTGCTTGTAGCCGTTTTTTTCTTATTTTTTACCCTTTGAGGACTGACTGAAAAACTTCCAGGTGTATGCTGTGCCTGCCCCTGTCAGTTCCGGAAGAATTGCAGCCTCACTAGTCGCTACCTTCGGCACCATCGGTATTTACGCTACTGAAGAATAACAAGTACTGACATGATTTTAAAATGTAAATACCGACTTGGTACCATAGTATCGGTTCTTGTGACATCCCTAGTCCCTATTAACAAGGTGTGTTTTAGTAGGGAAACACACAAAATGTGCAGAGTTGGGGCTACTCCAGGACCAGGATTGGGAACCACTGCCATAATGCAAACAGGAATTTTTACTTTAACAAATTTTTCCTAGAACACTAATCATCCCCCAAATTGTATCACATAATCACTGAGGCAGTGGTCAAAAGTTTTTGATACGCCAAACCATATCAACAAATTCACAAATGAATAGGAGTGAAGCTGTATCTTTAGAACACTTTGGTGTATTGAAATTAATTACCAAGATTTATTAATTTTTTTTTACAGATTAGAGAGATGTAATTTTACATCTAAAAGTTGTGGGCTGGGGCTGGAGAACACTTGTCTCAAAGCTCTAGATCTTTCTGACAATGACGTGCAGGATTCTGGGATGAAGCAGCTCATGAACTCACTGAAGGATCCATCCTGTAAACTTGAGAAATTAAGGTTGTGCTTCATTTATTACATTTTCACAGCACTTGATTGGAGTGTTTTATAGCTGACTTTGTGTAAAACTGAAAATATATTTTGTTGTGAGAATTATTATATTTGATAAACTTTTATCCAACACAAAATTAACCTAACATGAGAAGTAGCAGAAATAAATTAAATTACAAACGTAATTGCAAAAAAATATAACTACATTTTGTGTGCAGTCCTATTAATTTTTAGTTTGACCCCCTTATGTTGTTAATTTTTTTTTTACTTTAAGTTAATCAAGTTTACTTACTGTAAGTTGACTTAACTTGCTTAAAAAAAGTTTGGCTTTTGTACTCATAATGATTGATTAATGAACTCCCACATAAAAGGTTTTAAATATTATGTTTGATTATCACTGATTATCATAGAATAATAACTAAAACTTTTTGCCATTTTCTCCAGGCTGTCGTGTTGCAGACTGACAGATAAGGGTTTCTCATCTCTGGCTTCAGCACTGAGATCAAATCCCTCTGGCCTGAAAGAGCTTGATTTGAGCAAAAATTTCCCAGGATGCACTGGAATAATGCAGCTTTTTATGGTCCTTGTAGAAAACAGTGCTCTCGAAAAACTGTGGTCAGTATTTCCCAAAGGCAAAAGTATAATTTGTGAATGTTGAGGAAATGAGAATGGATGGGTGCACCAAGGATATAAAGTAAAATTATTACACTTTTATGAATTATAATTATTCTAAATTCTTTATCCCTGCAGTCTGGACTCTTGTGACCTCACTCCAGATATGTGCGGTTTAGCAGCTACAGGTCTAAGCCAAAACTTAAACCTGAAGGAGCTAAACCTAAGCAACAACAACCTAAAAGATAAAGGTGTTCGGTTGCTCTGTCTTGGACTACAGGAAGGCAGATGTGCAATGAAGACTTTAAAGTAAGATCAAATAATCATTTACAAAATTTCTAACAAACAGAGAATGCAGATTTAGGAATGCGAAAAAAATCATACAGTTGTGGTAACTTTTTCATCTGTTTTCATTTTAGATTATCCAACTGTGGTCTCACTGACAGCAGCTGTCAATACTTGGCTTCAGTTATTAATCAGTCTGTATCTATTGAGCTGGACCTGAGCAGAAACACCATCAGCCAGCAGGCGGAGCAGTTTCTGAGTTCAATATCAAACATCAATCTTTTATTCTAGATCATGTGCAATTGTAGTTTCACATTTTTGCAGGTAAATAGGAAAGTTTAGTATCTTCAACAATTCGTGCAGACTGTGGAAATGAATGTGTGGTTGGTGGGGGAAAACTGTGTTCATGAAATGGAATGGAAAGAATGGAATGAGAATTAGAAGACAAAATAAAATATAAAAAACTGCAGTTTGTGCAGCAGTTTAATTTGATAAATTCTTCACTGGTTGATTGTGTAGTGTATGATTGCTATAGCTAATGTGTGACCTCACTGAGAAACGCTGGAGGTGTGTCTTTCAAGTGGGTTGTTAAAAACTCTTTCCACAAGTAAATCAGGAATGCTGAAAGATCACTGCAAACATCTTGCAGAAATACACTCATTTAGAGAGATTGATGAACGGAGAGGGACGGAGACAGACAGAAGCATGAGGACAGATAAAGAGAAGTCAGAGAGAGTCACTGCAGTACAGAAGGAGAGATGATTATGCCATATATGTATCTGCTGCAAATGTTCAGCTTATTCATGGATGTACAGAAAGGGAAAAAGAAGAGAAGTAAAAGACAAACATCTGAAGCCGAGAAAATACGACACTGAGGAATTCAAACAAGCACATTCAACAAGGACATCACTGAAATAATAAATCGGGACGACGAAAACAATCCTGCAACAGAAACTGGCAAGTCACTATTTTTGTTGTTTAGAGCATGCATTAAACAGGTTCTGTTTAATACTGTATTTGGCAAAATATTGTTAATATTGTATCTGGTTTTGTCATCAGTGGGAGATTGTGATTGTGAGATGTAACTTTTTAATAAAAGCTGTATTTTGATTTAGAACCATTTGTTGTGCTTTTCAAAGATATCAGAGATTATTATAACTTTTTAATTATTTTATTTATTTATTTATTTGTTGGCAAGATCAGGTCTCATGTTTTTCATGTGTTAAAAACGTGAAGAAACAGTTAGAAAAAAAAATCTCATAATTTACACACCCTCATGCTGTTTCAAAAAATGTATAGGTAACAACTCAAGATTTAGTTCTGTTTCTCACATAAATCTTTTGCAAGACTTTGAATAGTGCACAAGTCATACGGACTATGATAACATTTTCACTCATTCTGTGTTCCACAAAAGAAAGACATGGGTTCAAAAAAACATGAGAGTTTGTAAATGATAAGTTTCCATTTTTGGGGTGAACTTTTCCTTTAACAGACTACAGTTTTGTGATGGACAGAGTTGTCATAGTAACAGTGTTTGTCCTCAAAGGAGGATGTTTGGTAGTATCATTTCACACTTCTGCTGTATGTCAGATTTTTCATTGCATTCACCATCACAAACCGTATTTAAGAGTGTATAAATGTGTCACGTCCAATCTGCTCTCACAGCTGTGCTTGGCTCATCAGACAGTACAGCTATGAAGGACAGATTTCTAAAGGACAGATTTCTGAATGTGAGATGATTTTTGACACTTTTTGTTGATAGAGATTCACTTAAACCTGATCTCTGTATCTGAGCAGCACAGCTTACACAACCATTGGGCTAAAGTTTCAATGGTCTGTATCACTTGTATGGTTTCAGAATGTTTTATTTGAGTGCTAAAAATCAGGTGGTCTCAATATTTAGGTGCAAAATTCAGAAAGCCAATGATGATCACACCAGCATGGATGTAGCCCAACTCTCTGTTGGCAAATCACATGACAACATGCGCTCATTTGTTCTTCTGTGTATTTCCAGATGTCTTTTGCAATTTTAACAAACTTAAATAATGAAAGCACAATTTCATGACTCAAAATCTGTCCAAATATTACAAAAAGCCTGACAACATTTTCTCTGTGTGTGTGTGTGTGTGTGTGTGTGTGTGTGTGTGTGTGTGTGTGTGTGTGTGTGTGTGTGTGTGTGTGTGTGTGTGTGTGTGTGTGTGTGTGTGTGTGTGTGTGTGTGTGTGTGTGTGTGTGTGTGTTAAGCATAAACCAGCATACAACTGTCATTTATTGTGCTTTATGTATAAAATTATGAATTAGGAATTTTGCATAAAATATGCCAGTGGGTAAAGAAAAAAAAGAAACACAAACTTCATGATATGTTCTTTATATATTTTCTATATATAAAAAAGAGAGTTTTTTTAACAATTTAATTTAATGCAATACATACATTTATCTTATTTTAAGGATGCTTATTTTACTGAAAAACAAGACAAAATTTATTTTGGCAGTATTAACGCAACAACATATGACAATAATTTAGTACTAGAATCAGTATTTTCAGAGTCTTACACTCATGTTGCTTTCTGATGTAGTTCAGTGATGTTGTAGCTCTGGAATGAGCTGGATCAGTGCCTCAGACCCATTACCATATCATCATTCAGAAAGGCCTATGACTTCTGCGGCATGCCATGCATCTGATCTGATGTCAAAACTCACAAAGTCCTGCAAGGGTTCAGCATATTTGTGGATGTATGAACACACAGTTTAGGTAATCTCATGCCTGTGCACATCTGAAGTCGTAAGGACACAATATGTGATCTTACTGGAAAACTTGGCAGGGATAAAGTCAGATGTGTAATCATAATAAACTGCGAAGATATTTTCCTATTGAAAAAATCGTGCTGAGAAGCTGTGCAATCTTGTTTTAAATACGGTAAAATGCATGTGTTGTTTTACCACTGTTTTTGTCTGTTTCAAGACTGGACAAGTTCTTCATTTTTAAGAGTCTCAGTATTGTGTTTTCATTTCTGTTGTGTAGCATGTAAACTTGGCTCTGGTAAGTTCCCCTGTTGATCTGAAATCCTTAGTAAATGTTTCAATTTTATAACATCTTTCTCCTGATATGATCCAATAAAAATCAAATAATAAACACATGCACTTAATGTATATACAGTATCTCACAAAAGTGAGTACACCCCTCACATTTCAGCAAAAAAATATAGTATATCTTCTCAAGGGACAATACTTCACAAATAAAACGTGGATATATTTTAGAGTAGTCAATGTGCAGTTTGTATAGAAGTACAAATTTGCTGTCCTCTAAATATAACTCAACACATAGCCATTATTGTCCAAATAACTGGCAACAAAAATGAGTACACCCTAAGTGAACATGTCAAAACTGTGTCCAAAATGTCAATATTTTGTAGGGGCACCATCTAGCACTGCCTTAATCCTCCTGGGCATGGAATTCACCGGAGCTGCACAGGTTGTTGCTGGCATCCTCTTCCACTCCTCCATAATGACATCACGGAGCTGCTGGATGTTAGACACATGGTGCTTCTCCACCTTCTGCTTGAGGATGCCCCGGATGCCCCACATGTGCTCAATAGGGTTCAGGTCTGGAGACATACTTGGCCACTCCCATCACCTTCACCTTCAGCTTCATCAGCAAGGCAGTTGTCATCTTGGCGGTGTGTTTGGGGTCATTATTATGTTAGAAATCTGCCGTTCGGCACAGTTTCTGAAGGGATGGCATCATCTTCTGCTTCCGAATGTCACAGAACATGTTGGAATCCATGTTTCTCTCAATGAACCGCAACTTCTCAGTACCATCAGCACTCATGCAGCCCCAGACCATGATGCTACCACCACCATGCTTGACTGTAGGCAAGGCACAATTTTCTTGGTACTCCTCACCAGGGCATCGCCACACATGTTGGACACCATCTGAGTCAAACAAGTTTACCTTAGTCTCATCAGACCACAGGACATGGTTCCAGTAATTCATGCTCTTGGCCAGGTTGTCTTCAGCAAACTGTTTGCAGGCTTTTTGTGAGCCAGCTTCAGAAGAGTCTTCCTTCTGGGATGACGGCCATGCAAACCGACGTGTTGCAGTGTGTGGGGTATGGTCTGAGCACTGACAAGCTGACTTTCCACTTTTGCAACCTCTAAAGCAATGCTGGCAGCACTCATGCGTCTGTTTTTTGAAGCCAGCTTCTGCACCTGACGCACAGCACAAGGACTCAACTTCTTTGATCGACCCTTGCGAGGCCTGTTTCCGAGTGAAACCCGTCTTGGAAAACCTCTGTATGACCCTGGCCATTGTACTGTAAATCAGTTTCAGGGTGTTACCGAACTTCTTATAGCCTAGGCCATCTTTGTGGAGAGCAACAATTCTAGTTCTCAAATCCTCAGAGAGTTCTTTGCCATGAGGTGCCATGTTGAACATCCAGTGGTCAGTATGGGAGAATTGTACTCAAAGCACCAAATTTTAACTGCTCTACAACAAGATACACAAATTTGTATGGTCCTGTCAATCAGACAAAAACATGAACATGATGAATAGGACATGACTTTGCATGGTTAAACGACGTATAGCTGTTATCACTTAGGGTGTACTCACTTTTGTTGCCAGCTTTTTTGACAATAATGGCTGTATGTTGAGTTATTTTCAGAGGACAGTAAATATTTGCTGCTATACAAGTTGCACATTGACTACTCTAAAATATATCCAAGTTTAATTTCTATAGTATTGTCCCTTGAAAAGATGTACTAAAATGATTGCCGAAATGTGAGGGGTGTACTCACTTTTTTGAGATACTGTACATTTGTAAGATTTATATTAGATTTACATCTGCATTTCTGTAATTTAATGCACAAATTACAAATAGTATCAGTGTGCATGTGTGGTCAGCAAACAGTCTAAACAATAAAATGATCTGTTATGAAGTTCAAAGACAGAAACATCCTCTTCCTCTTAATGTGGAACAGTTTGTCGTTCTGAAATAGAGACAGTTCTTATTCCTTGTACAAATACACTGGTATGATTCTTGTTTAAAGCCTGTGACACACCAAACTAACATCATAGAATAAACAGGGATGAAAGCAAATGCATGTTGTGTGCCTTTGCAAGCGGAACAGCTCTCCATACCAGCAGGTGGCAGTAGTCTTTATTTATCATTTGACTAAGATTGCGGATATACAAATGGTAAACAAAGCTGCACTTCCTTACCATTTTGAATATGAATAATACTGATCAGCTGGTCTTCACTAACTTAATTCCAGATGGCCATAAAAATGTTCACGTATTGGAATGCTCAGAAATGATTAAGATTTAAAATGACAAGAGCCTTCTGTGTGTGTTGCTGTTTTCTTGCTTTTGTCACTTTGGTTTTTCTTCTCATGTACTGGTTCACTTAGCTGAACAGCCTATCAGAGCCACTTACAGGGTCTAACTATTGCCAATAATGTGGCATGCACCACAAAAACTGGGCACTCAGCATCAGCTTAGTGTGTCATGACCTTAAGGAAGAGTTCAGCCAAAAATGAAAATTCTTCATTTGGGTGAACAATCTGGCTTTTGTTTAATCCTTGCTCTTCCATTTTTGTGCTTAGGTCTGAGGATGTGGACGATTGTGGGTGTGGTCTGTCTTACTCAGTGCATTATGTGTCAGCTGCTGGAGGCCAGGACCAAAGGAGCCCTGCCTCAGTTTATTTGCAGCATTCCAGGTTTGCCAGGAGCCCCGGGAAAGACCGGACCCCCTGGGCCTCATGGAGTGGATGGCCATGTCGGAATACCAGGAAGAGATGGGAGGGATGGACGGAAGGGGGAGAAAGGAGAAAAAGGAGAACCAGGTAGAGGAAATTTCCCAAGCAACTGAACGGTTTCTTTGGCAAAGCTAGTCTCTGGTGATGTGAATGATCACAAAATGTTTGCAGCTAAAGTTAACTGAAAATGGTATGTCAAAGGGTGCTTCTCATTTCTTAATTGTGCATCCTCGTTTCCTTTCCTTGCTACCTTTCCTCGTGTCTTAGCTCCACCCCCCTTAGGATACGAGGGAAGGATGCAAGGAAAGAAAGTGAGGACAAGGGAATCAAAGGAACGGTTGTTTGTACATTGGAATATTCTTGATCACTCAAGCGTCACTTCAAAGCATCATAAGCTGCGCTAAAGGGATCTGCCCTTATGTTGTTAAAGTTTGTTATTTAAGACATTCATAATAAATATTAGTAAAGCAAGATGCTTTATATATTGATATATTGAGTTGATATATATGACAAGTATGGTTAATTTAAACAACAAAGGTAAAATATAAATTAAAATTATTATGACAGATGTGAAGGGAGAAGAGAAGTTATATGTGCATCAGGTTTTTCGCCGGAAAAAGACTTCCACATAATTCATTTTATTTTTTCCTATGTAGAGTAAATAGGTACTCCTGGCATTCAATAAAAACAGACACAATAATTACAAAATATCAAATTCTTTGTTTAAAACACTGCATGTATAACACTTAAAAATACAGCCTTCCAACACTGGAACAGTGCATCTTCACCATTTCTCCTGTCTTAGGATGTTTTGCAGTGCATCATGTTTTATCCTCTGGATTTATCCTCACAAAAATACATGTGTCAAAAATACAAAACCCAGGTGTTGCTCCAAAAGTGGCCACCACCTTTGCTCACCTTCCACTTTGTTAGAGACAGAAATGTCTTCTCTGAAAAACAAGAAGTAGAAATGACACACTTATAAAAGGCAAACCCCATATAAAATACACAAACCTCTCAAAACCATAGTTGTTTCCCTCATTTCAGGGTTAACATACTCAACACTTAACCTCCTTTCTGAAACGGGCCCCTGGAGAGTTGAGCTCCAATCCTAATCAAACACACCTGAAACAGATAATCAAGGTCTTCACGGTTATAGGTGTTTTGGAGCAACACTCTGCAAGAAAGTGGCTCTACATGACCTGAGTCTGACACGTGTGCAGTAGAATATTGTTTGGATATTTGCTTCAGTAAATTTTCTGATTCATAATAACAGGTTATCAAATTGTGATAAATCACACACAGATAAACGTCCTATTAAGGACGAGTATAAAGAACTGAAGTCCTGGGGGAGATCTGAGTTCCAGAAATATATGCATCATTGCATTTAAGCATTTCCAACCACATCCACATCAAAATATGTTGCATTCTGAGTATGATGGTCTTTATTAATAATGTCAAATCATTTGATCTAAATCATTTCAGACTGGGCCAGTGCAATTACAATGTTGTTTGAAAGGATTTTGGCTTAACATCAACAGCATCTTGTGTTTGTTTCAGGCCTCAGAGGTAGAGTCGGGCCGACGGGAAAGCTCGGGGAACGTGGAGAGAGAGGTTTCATTGGGAAGCGTGGACCTGAAGGTGATCCTGGAGATTTGGGGCCTCCTGGTTCTCTGGGACGTCTCGGACGAAAGGGTGACAAGGGCCAACGAGGCCCTCTGGGAGAACCAGGCATCTGCAGATGTGGAAGTTTGGTTCCCAAATCCGCTTTCTCTGTAGGCATCACCAGTAGCTACCCCACTGAGCAAGCACCTATCAAATTCAACAAAGTCCTGTTTAATGAGGGTGGCCACTACAACCCAGAGACGGGAAAATTCATCTGTGCTTACCCAGGAGTATACTACTTTTCTTATGACATCACGCTGGCCAACAAGCACCTAGCCATTGGTTTGGTTCAGAACGGACAGTACCGGATAAAGACTTTTGATGCCAACACAGGAAACCATGACGTGGCGTCTGGCTCAACAGTACTGTTTCTCAACCCAGAGGATGAGGTGTGGCTGGAGATCTTCTACAAGGACCAGAACGGCCTGTTTGCTGACCCTGGCTGGGCTGACAGTCTGTTCTCTGGGTTTTTACTTTATGCAGATACAAACTATATGGATACATTGGCAGAAGACTACTAGCAGCTGCGGTAACATCATTTAATGGTGCTATCTTGGATTGGGTTGTGCTGTTTTTCAGCATCTCACGCCATGAATGTCACATTTTTAGACACTGTTTCCATTTTTTAAAAAGAGGTTGTATAGTAAAAAAGTACAAAACGTTTTTAAAAGATCCTGCATTCAATTATTGTTTGTGATATTTTTGTGATAGTGATATTTTTGAACAGTAATTTTTTTTCAGTGTGAATGCTGAAAGTCACCATTTATATTGTTTGCAAAATACTGAAAATGAAAATTATGTTGTTACCTATCAAAATTATGTTGTTACCTAAAATTATGTTGTTACCTCAAATAAAAGTGAGATTATTTTTGTTTTATATACATTCATCTAATATCTAAGATTGGGGATTTAACAGTTTTAGGCTGAACATGTTAACTTTTTCCACATTTATTTGGAAGTAACTTTTTCCATTTCTTCCATATATTGAAAATACCAGTATATGGCCCAGAATATATTCAGACTCAGATCCCACTTAAAAAATATTTTAAGTGTGGATTTTGTATCTTTAGTGAATATTTAATATTAATAAAAAGTAGTTACCCTTACAGAAAAAAACACATGAATATCACATGTACAATCACATGTTAAAATAAGATCAAATAAAATATGTGCTTTGCACAAGGAAAACGTGGTTATGGGATATTTTTATGGTGTAAATATGTGAAACCCATATGATCACTTGTTTCCACGTGCTGGGTTCACATGGGTTTTACATTTCATGTGATTGCACATGTGAAATTTATGTGATTTTTCTGGAAGTGTAACTACATTTTTAATTTAAATATTTACTTACTAAATATACAAAAGAAACAAAGGATTTATATTCATGTGAAATATTATATTGTATTATACAAAGAGTATACTGTTTAATTTGATGACCAATAAATACATAATAACAATGTTTGCCATGACAGATCATGCTACATTATTTTTATGCTGTGTGTATTAATGTGTCAAATGAACCAAAAGATTTGAACAGAAACTCCCTTGGTTTTATTGTTTCAATGAGTCACTTCTTGAATTCAATTTGATTTGTCATAAGAGAGCTTGTCTGCTGTCAGAGGAAACAGCTCAACCATCTGGACTGCTCTGAGACCTTGACCTGAACAAAAGCTTTGTGGCTATAAAAGTGATATAATATATATTTTTAATATTTTTGGCATTTTAAAAATGTATATTTTTTCAAATCTGTTTAGAAATCAGACAGATGTTTCAAGGTTAATTTCAAAAGTTTAATAAATAAGATGATTGGACCAATATGTCTGCACTTGTGCGCTCATAAGTGCACGTTAGTGCGTAAATCCACTCCATGTGTCACCAACTGGATAAGTAATAGTGGGAAAATTTGTTACAGCCAGACAGATGATTCTGTCAGAGGATAGAAAAGTAAAAAAAAAAAAACACTTTACACTGAAGATCAGTGCCTTCACATGAGTAATGCAACAACAGTACAGAGTTTTGCATTTGGGTCAAATATATGGAAACCAAAGCTCAGAAACCTGAAAACACCCTCTTTGAATTCTGACAGCCATCTGAACAACATCAAATAACTACAGTACAGAATTATCAAAGCATTTGGTTGCTTTTCCTTATAAGAAAAGATGAAAAACTAAACACAACTCAACAGCTTTATTGCAGAACACATTTGTTTTCTGTAGAAAACAGGAAGATGTTTCCAAAAATACAGTGAATGAGGTCAGATTTGTTCTTCCACTGTTCATTGCAGCAGAAATCCTATAGTTCCCAAGGGTTTTAGTGATTTATAATCTTCTAATCTATCATCCAATAAATAGTTGAAATCAAAACAGGGTGTAAGGTTTGTTACTGGAACTGGTCTGAAGTAAAATATTTATTAGGATGTATTTTAGAAATAATACACTGCTCAGACTCAGATAAGTTTCCTATATCACAGTGACGTGTAATAATTAAATACGGTGTAATTAAATGTAAGTCAATAATTTTAATAATAAAAAAGAGTTATTGCATCAGACAGTACTGCAGCGCACGTTTTGGTAGTGAACACGCCTCGATGGTATAAATTTTTATTTTTTTATTTTATTAACATACGTTTTTGTTTTTATATTAAAGATAATTTTTGTAAAGTAGTATTGTAAACGTTGTCATGTACGATCAAATAAACGAAAAAGGATCAGATTCAAGCCTGCTGACGTCTCCAGATTTAGATGATTGACGGGATGTGGGCCAATGAAAAACGCCCTGACATAGAGTGGGGCGGACCGGACGCAAGCTGCTCTGTGTTCGGTTGCAGATTGTTTACATCCGTTACCAGGCAGCGAAACGCCGCATTACGGTAAAACTCTACCAACATAAAGATTGAATAGCTGCTCCTTCAGCGGATTAATATTGTGTGCACTGTTAAATCTAGAAAGCCTTTGTTTTCAGTTTTGTTCATTTGTTTTGTTTCTTTCCTGCCTCGAAAGACTAACAGTCTGCTGTTATTAAGAGATTTACTTAACGTTAGTGCGCTTGAAACCCGTGTTAACGTCTTAACGTTGACAGAAACATCAGATGTGTGTTTATAAACCATGTCTGCTGTAGACGATACAGTCAGTAAACTTCACTCATTCACGATTTTATTACAGTTTCATCAAGAAAGTCTCAGTTTCATCTGTGAAGTCCTGACTTCTAATCTGATATGAATTTGGGAAGATATATCATATAAATAATTGCATTCATGGCCACCAAAATGTCATCGCCCAGGTAACTTAGTCTTTCTGTTTTTTACTATTTCAAGAAGAAAAACGTAAAATGTGATTGTTTTAAGACTTTGCAGTTTTCTCTCCTGTTCTCTTCAGTGATGTACGAGAGAAGATAAGGAAGAAGAAGAGAGAACTGCAGGAGTCTTTAGGAAGAGTCAGAGATGATAAACAGGTATAAACACTGTACATGATGCACTATAGTAGAGTATACTGAAAAAATGATTGCTATTTGCTCTGTTTGTTGTTTATCACCTGTTATTTAGGGGCTGCACTTTTGGACAGTACACATACGTTCATATTTGGTGTATTTCACATCTGAAGTTGTTAGACATGTTTGTTATATTAGCAGTTTGTTATACAAGACAAACTGTAGAGTATGCTCCTTCACTGAACACATGCATGAAGCCGTGTATGTAAGGTCTGTGCCGATCTGCTGTAGGCTTTGGTTCCGTCAGACTGGGATCTGTCTAAGGAGAATGAACACACTGCGGTGGAGGTTGGTTCTGTTCTCACCCTTGCAATTTCCTGAAGTGCACTAATATATTTCTGCTAGACTTTCCTTCAATAGTGTTTCTGTCCTAATTCTTAGTTAAAGGAATAGATCATCCAAATATAAACATTGGGTCATCAATCACCCTCGTGTCATCCTGACATTATCTATCCATCTATCCATTCATCCATCCATCCATCCATCCATCCATCATCCATCTATCTATTCATCTATCCATCTATCCATCCATCCATCCACAAAATGAGATATTAAGGAGAATGTCTATGCTGATCTTAATAGGCTGAATAACAACATTTCAACTATCCTTTCAATGCTTTTCTATTGGATTTCAGAACTCTCTTGAACATTTTTTGTCATTCTTCTTGTATCCAAGCATGTCATTTCCTTAAAAAATGCTTCTGACCAGCGAGAAATATACTGCATGTTATTTTATCTAACTGTACTGGCTTGATTAACAGCAACTCATGTAAACTCAAAAAACAAAACAGTTACAGTAGACGAATATATGAACTATATATATATATATATTAGTGCTGTCAAACAATTAATCGCGATTAATCGCATCCAAAATAAAAGTTTTTGTTTAAATTATATATGTATGTTAATTGTGTATTTACATGTTTATACATTTATATATTCATATTCTTATATTTTATATTATATATAAATATATTTAATAAATAAACATAACATATTTTTCTTAAATATAGGTATGCATGTGTTTGTATTTATATATACATAATAAATATACACAGTATACACATATATTATGTAAACAAAAACTTTTATTTTGGATGCGATTAATCATTTGACAGTACTAATATATATATATATATATATATTCCATGATATGTTATATTAGGAGCTTCCAGGTGGAGAAGAGGACCCTGGTGAGACACTCAGACGTTCAGTGATGGCGAAGAGAATGAAAAAGAAGAAGAAGGTCAGGACTGTGATAACTTTATAGATAGACAGTATATGATTGCCACTATACATTACTAATTTTTAATCATTCATTTCTGCTTTTTGATAAAATAATGTTGACTACAACAATAAAAAACATTATTTTAGGACTTTTTTTTAACTTATTATTATCATTACTTTGTGACAAGACATTATGATGATGATGATGATGATGAGGATGATGATTATTATTATTGTTGTTGTTTAAAAATGAATGGCTATAATAAAATGTTAAGCAATGATGCAAATAATATATTGTCAGTAATCAGTTTTAATCTTTGCTTTAGAGTAAGAATAAAAACATGATATTAATTATTGTTATTGATTTTATTATTTTGCCAATGCTGCTATTATTATTATTATTATTATTGTTTGTTTGTTTGTTTTTTTGTTTGTTTGAAAAAAAAAGAATTGCTATGAAAGATACTGTAATAATAATTTAAATAATACAACATTAAATAGGGAAGTTACTTTTGCATCATTTTGTGGTAGACCCAATAAACAACCATTAAGTAGATGAGTACAAAAGTGTGATTATTGCTACAAAATATCAGTCCACTTAGAGGTTGTTAATGAATCACCTCAGACCTCGTGACAGTTTTATTCCATTGCACTTGGGTTTCTTTTGTCTGTAATGTCTGCATATGATCTCCATGTTCTAGCTGCTTAAGGAGATGGCGGTAGAGTCTCCTCCAGATGAGGAGGACGTGACAACAGTGCAGGAGATGAGAGAGGAGCAGGACATAAGAGATGATGTAGAAAGCCCACCAGCGCGCTCACCGAGAGGTTAGGACATTCTGCAGTTTATAGACATCATCGCAAAGCCTTGGTTTCACTGGGGCTGGCCGCCATGACAGTCTATATACTCTGTGACTGTAGACATTTTGCTGTAAATCTTTGGAGTACAACACTCTCATCCTCACAATCTTTCTAGATCTTCCTCCTCTTCCTGTGATAAGGCCAGGATCCAGCCAATCAGAGACTACCATGAGACTGCGCATGACTGAGAAGCTGAGAGCAGCAAAGGTAAAGGTCGTCTGGGGCCAGTGAGAGGAAAACAGAACATGTATTTCATAATATATTTCAGAATACTGAATGATTCCTAATTCATTCATAATTGTGTCGTCCCTTCAGTCTAAAGCCGCCAGTCTTCTACAGCAGGAAAGCATCATTGAGCCTGCCAGCCGTCTACAGAGTCTACGAGACAGAGACACCCTCACTAGATTTGACAGAGACGTAAGCACCGATGAACTGTAAAGAAAAATGTCAACATGTAAATTTATGTAAACATAAATAGTCCCGATATGGTCAAATTTAGAGCTGGGCTCAGTCTATAATTACTGAACTCAGTAGTACAGTAGTTGCCCTGTGACCATAAACTAAATATTGTAGTGTGCACTACAGTTCAAAGGTTTGGGGTCAGTAAGTATTTTTTTTGTTTGTTTGTTTTAAAGAAATTAATACTTTTATTCAGCAAGGACACATTACATTGATCAAAAGCGACAGTAAATACATCTATAATGTTACAAAAGATTAATATTTTAGGTAAATGCTGTTCTTTTGAGCTTTCTATTTATCAAAGAATCCTGAAAAACTGTATCACGGTTTCCCCCCCCAAAAAAAAGAAAAAAAAAGAAGCTGCACAATTGTTTTCAACATTGATAATAATAAGGAATGTTTCTTGAGCAGCAAATCAGTATATTAAAATGATTTCCGAAGGATCATGTGAAGTTTAAAGAACAGCTTTTTTGAATTATCATAATATTTCACAATTTTACGGTTTTTACTGTATTTTTGATCAAATAAATTCAGCCTTGAGTCTTTTTTTTTCAAAAATATAAAAAAATCTTGACCCAAAACTTTTGAACAGTAGTAAACACTGTAAACACAGCTAATTTTATATGCATATTTTTTTAATAAAGATAAAACACACCTCCAGTTCAGAACTGAAAGAAGTCTGATCATGTGACACGTTCTGTCATGGTTTCCTCCTTCAGACGGATCCAGATCTACAGGCCGATGAAGACTCATCCTTTGCTGCCAGGCTGAAGTTTCATGATGCAGCTAGACGTGCAGACAAAGACAAAAGGGTAAGAATCTGCTGTTTCTCCTGCGAGGATGAGAAGCACCCTCAAAAAATAATGAAATGGTTATATATTATAAAATGGTACATTCAGAATATTTGCATTTATTTGCGATCTACACTGGATATTTGTGTTCTGTATAAATTCTATTTTCCATATTAGGTGAAGTATAAATGAACAGAACTGACATAATTAATTGAAATCCTCAAATCCTGATGTGTGTTTGATTTCTGAGCAGGCTGATGCTGGTTTGCCCACCGCTGAAGAGGCGTACAACTTCTTCACCTTCAACTTTGACCCAGAGCCTCAACAGCAACGGCGCCGTAAGAAAAGACATTCAAGGAGAAGAGAAGCAGAGGAGGAAGGAGAGGGGGAATCAGGGGAGGAAGATGAAGAGAAGGAAGAAGAAGAAGGGGAGGAAGAGGGTGAATTGGAGAGGGAGCATGAAGGAGAAGAAGAGTCTGAAGCCAGGGTGACTTGAGTTTATATTTTCTCAGGTTTTTAGATTAAAATCAAATGTATATACACTTTACAGTAAGGTTCCACTTTTTAATATTAGTTAACTGCATTTGACATGAACTAACACTGACAAATAAATAAATAAAACCTTAAATCCTAGATAATGTTAATTTTGACATTTACTAATACATTATTAAAATCAAACTTTTTATTTGTAAACTTATATTTCATGGAGTTAAGCTAACATGAACTAACAATGACTATTTGTGTTTTTATCAACTAAAGTTTACAAAGATTAATAAATACTGCTCATTTTTAGTAATAAAACAATCAATCAATCAATCAATCAATCAATATTTATTTATACAGCCCTTTACAACACTCAAGGTGAACCAAAGTGCTTTCCAATAAAAACAAAATAGAGCAAAAGTATAAGCCAACACCAAAAATACTATTTTTGCAATAGTATCATATACACAAAAATGTCACAGCATTGCTAGATATTAAAAGCCAGTCTAAATAAATAAGTTTTAAGCCTTGCTTTAAAAAGGCCCTGGTCAGTAATGGTGCGCATATCGGGGGGGAAGCTTTTTCCAGAGTCTGGGCCCAGCCACAGAAAAAGTCGGTCACCCCAATGCTTGCACCGTGACCTCGGGACTTCTAGCAAAAGTTGATTTGTTGACCTAAGAGCCCTGTTTGGCTGACGAAAAGCCAGCATCTCAGTTACATAAGGTGGGGCAAGGCCATTGAGAGCTTTAAAAACAAACAATACAATTTTAAAATCAACTCCAAAAGAAACTGGAAGCCAGTGAAGCGAATAAAGAATTGGGGTGATGTGCTCACGTTTGTGTGTGTTAGTTAAAAGACGGGCAGCAGCATTCTGCAACAGCTGAAGGTGACTGAGGGACGACTGTGAGACACTAACATAAAGTGCATTACAATAATCTAATCTTGAACTGATAAAAGCATGAATAGCTTTCTCAAGGTCAGAGCAATTCAAAAATGGTTTGATCTTGGCCAAAAGACGTAGCGGAAGAAAAATAGCTTTAACCACGCTGTCAATTTGTTTACCAAATTTCAGGCTACTATCAAAAGTCACACCGGTCTAAGCTTTGAAGTCAGCGCATTAAAGTAAAAAGTTACAGACTCTCAAAATAAAATATATTCAGTCTTTTCTTCATTTAGGTGAAGGAAATTTTGCTCTAACCATAGTTTAATGTCATGAATGCAATCAATTAGCGACCCAGCTGCGTCAGCATATTTTGGTCTCAGAGGCAAATACATTTGCAAATCTTCAGTATAGCAGTGAAAAGCTATATTATGCCTGGCTATAATGGACCCGAGAGGCAGCATGTAAAGTGAAAATAAAACAGGCCCGAGAATAGAGCCTTGTGGCACCCCGCAAGAGAGAGAAGTAGTGGAGGAATGCATTAGTTAACATAACTAATCTGAGCTTATTATAAAGTGTCCATATTTTTGTTACTGGTTGTCATTCATTCATTCATTCATGATGTAATGCATTCACTGTCTAGGATGAAGATGCTCCTCTGGTCAGAGACGATGAGGAGGATTTGTTCATCATCGACCAGTCAGCACAGGACTTCCTGGAAGTGAGGAGAGCTGAATATATAGGCTACAGCAGGCGACTGCAGAGGGAACGAGAGACCCTGTTTGTTCCCAGCATGAGGCCAGGTACAGAAACAGAAGCAGCAACACTCATGCAGATCTTCACCTGAACCCTTCCTATAGGTCAAATAATCTGTGGTTTACATTTGCCACACAGTTCCTGCCTCCAGTAAGCTGCCAGAGAACGTGCGTCCCCGTTACCTGGAGGAGGAAGGGTTATATGTGGGGGAGAGGCCACCCGTCTGTCGGACCAATCAGAACATTTTGGAAAACCGAATCCTGAAGCAGGCTGAGGTAATTAAAGAAACTGGTTAAAGAAATCATGATTGGGCAAGAGCAGAAAACTTTATATTATAACCTCTATAAAAATGATACTGTAAAAAAAACAAATTTGTTTACAAATGTTATTGTCTGTAATGTGAGTGTTTGTGATTTCTGCAGGGAAGGAAGTGGTTTGGAGATGACGGGCGTATTATTGCTCTGCCTGACCCAATCAAAGAGTCCTCGTCCAGACCGCCTCTCTTCCACCTGGAGGATGAGCTGGACCCTGCGCTGCAGACTGTCTACAGAAAGGTCAGAGATTGAATTATACATTATGATAATAAGACAATATTTTGTGTGTTTATGTGCTGGTTTCTTTAGGCCTGTCATAGACAGCTGACTCACAAAATTTTCATATTCTGACAGAAATGATCTTTTCCATGAAGGGTCAATAATTGCCACCTTAAATTGATTTCTCAGGACATTCTTTTTTCTGACTTTATTAGAAGTATGCATCATCATTTTATGTTGAATTGCTACATTTAACCTGTTAACTGTCACCCGTCCCCTCTGTGGGACGCCTAAGTTTATTCACTATTTTACAATTAAATCCTAATCTAATCATGACAAACTATATATATCGCTGGAAAGGTCTAAGACTCCTAAATCATTTTTTAACAAAAAAAGTGGTAAAATATCTATGTAGGAAAATTATTAGATTAATTTATAACAAGAGTGCACCTGAAAAATCTACATCATAACAGGAGTTCTGACCTTTGTCACAGACAGTCTTCTTAGTTGCCTTTTTCCCTATCACGTGTAATAATTAATTTATTGATTTAATTTTGGCTCTTTTGTTTTAAGCTTTATTTTGAATTTCAGCTTTAGGGAATCTTAAAATTCTAGATTAGTATGATCAATTGATATTAATCAAAACGTCCAATATTACCTTATTTAACACTCGTCCAGCGAGTCGTTAAGTTTCAGTATATTCTGAGAAATTCTGTTTATTTTCGTGGCCACGATATAATAATACAGAATTATTTAAGTACCTTTATGACAGTTATGAGCATAGGTAACGTTATCTTGGCAAAGCTTGATTTGAAAATTACACACCAAAACACAGAACACTTCTCTATGAATCAAACAAGAGTTTATTTACTATCTTACTAACATACATGAACTAAGCTAAATAACACAAACACAAAATACATACACACAGGCAATGACTTGTTGCAATTGAGAATGATTAAAATATAGCACTGTTTTACACGATTTTACTCGTGTCGATCATCAAATGGAGAACTCTCTTAATTTTACTTTAGAGATAGATACGACCAGTTCAGCAGAATAGAGATTGTTTGATTACTTGCTTTTAAGTTGAAATGGTCGCTGATCTGTCTTTCGTCTCCCGGATGTTGGAAACCCCGCGTGTCGTGTCGTTGCGTCACTCTGGGGATGTCCTTCTGTTGTTGCTTGTTTGCTCGGTGTTGTTTAATGCTTCAAGGAAGTCTGTTTCGATTTCTTATGGCTTTAGATGTTGAAGTTCCTTTCGCGTAGCTTCAGACTTTCTTCAGAGATTTAACTAGTTGTTGGTTCAATGTTCAAACTCGGCCAGGTGTTAAAGGCTGCAAGCTTTTGTTGGTGTAGCTCCGAGTTTCAAAGAAGCGCGCGATTTTCGAGCAGAGCAGAGAGAGAGAGCAGTCTGTGTCAGAGGGTATTAACCAGAGGACTTCCGTTCAACCCCCAGAGGCTTCCACCAATTAGATTGTCCTTTTAGACGGAGGTCCACCTACACGGCTCATTTTCCATGCAGTAAATTTATCTGCTTAGTTATTTTGTCACATGAAGAAAATATCTTTTAACACGTTCTAATCACACATTATTATACTCAATATTAACTTCCCAGGCACACCAAATTCTTGCATTTGTCCTGACCGTTAATATGAAACCAAATATAAGGTATTTGACATACATTAACAGCTTTCATGCTAAAACTAACTCAAAAGGGTTCTATTTAAAGATTAGAAATAACACATCATGCATATACTACTAGCAGGTCTAGTAGTTCTTGCACAGGAGAAAATTATACCTCAAAAGATTATAAAAACATACCATTGATTACAATGACACAGCAAGCTTATAAATGACATAAAATACACATTGATATATTTTGTAAAATATATTGTATATATTGCTTTTGATAACAGCAACAGGTATTAATTGTCTTTTGGAACACTTTATAAAAGTTTGAGTCTTTGTTCGGTTAAAGAAATGAAAGGCACATATCCTTGCCATGTCCTGGGAGGACGGGAGGTCAGGAAAGTCACTGTCCGGGTCATGAGAATGTCACGTTTGTGGGGATCTGGTCTTCCTTAGCTTGAACGTCTGTCGTAAAACGTCTTTTCTTGTTGATAAAAATCATTGAATTATGCGTTAACGATCAGAGGATCCATAAAGTTTGTCGTTTTGACCATTGCCAGATGTTTACCTCAAAGCTCTCCTATTTTGAGAGGTTTCTTTACGATGATAACCCGAAGGCATGGCAGGAAATTGGCCAGCCAGTTGGGTGAGGTGCTCTTCCTCTGTCAATTTTATGACTTGCAGATAGAGACGAAAGTTTCTTTAAGCCTGAGGAATTTTGTGGTTGCACTTAGTGTGTGTGTGTGTGTGTGTTCTTTCCTCCACACAGGTCCTACACATCCCCCTTTTGCTCGGTGAGGTTCCTATTGCGAACGTCGGCGGGCACTGGAACAAGAAGCAGGGAGAACAGGCACACACAAGACACAAACAACATCTCCATCACTGACTGAATCCTGGTGTAGGGTAATTTGGGAAAGAACAGGTTAGGAACTTGAGAAGATGTAGGGGTGCATTCTTTAGGATTACCGGCAATTGAGTCATTCCGATTGGTTTAATTGTCAGGGGTTCAACGAGGCGGTATAGGCGTGATCTCAAGCAGGTTGGTTGAGTTCTCAGGTTCAGGTTCTTGGTCGGTTTTATCACGTCGGAAAATGCGTGGGACGCCTGACGTGCATTTGTTGAAAGACTCTTGAACGGCGTTCACTCGCTTGTGTAGGAGGAAGGCCAGTGTCAATGTCACAACGTACCCTACAATAGTAGAGATGCAAAGCGCTGTGTCAGCGGCAGACCAAGGCCGAATAATAGGCGCGTCAGCGGGCGGAAGGCGAGCGATAGCTTCTAAAGCTGTATCAACAGGAGTCAAGTCAATAAGTTGCGTTCCTTCCTCCTTGATCCTTTCTTCCAGTTCTGGAATCGAGGATGAAGGAGTGCTGTTTGAAGAAGGGCGAGATTTCGATTTCAGCCTGATACTCGTCGTCGGTAAGGTGATACGATGCCAACTCGTCGATATGGAGGATCGAACCCTTAGAGACAGTGATCCATAAAGTTTGGTTGGGCAAGGTAATGCGTGTGGCTGTGTTGTGTTGATCGTATGTGAGGGTAGCTGTTCGTGCTGGGGTGTTGACCAGCCATCGGTTTCCGATGATTTCGGCTTGCGTTACCTCGACTTGAGAACGTGGTGTCGCTTCGGCGGGGCAGCTAATGTCGGGTCTAATGGATTCTAGGCCGCAGATGCCCTCAGTATTATCGCGTACGAAATGTTTACTCGGGCAAAGGAAGTGAATGTCCTTCGTGCGCGTACACATCCTTAGGTTTGGGGCCAAGTACAACTGCTCGTTGTTATCGTTATACGCAACGACTTCAGGAGTGTGGATTTTGACATAGGTGTTCCCTTGCCAAAATCCCACATTCACAACGTCTTTGAGCCGGTAAATGTTATTCGAGTCGCTAATGGGCAAACTGAGGAGAAAGGCCAAGTCGCCTGCTTCCCGGTCTACGTACAAGGGAATAGCGCTACCCAGGGAAAAGGCGAGATGGGTTTGGATGGGACTAGCAGGGCCCGCGGTGGCCGAAGTTAGGATGTTTTGGACAAGGTCTAAGAGGTATCAAGTAGTGTGGAAAGTAGTTATCAATCGAGGACTTACTTCACGTAGCATGTCAGTCATGATTTGGCGGGTCGCCTCGATCGGTTGATAATGGTTCTCACAACGAGTTACAACGACTTTATTGAAGGGAGTCAATCTTAATTTTGGGACCTGGATTTAAATAATTGGTAAAGGGAGTTCCCTGATGAGGGGACTAGAGGGGAGAGGAAATTATAGTGAAAGAGGAAGAAGGAGAAAAAAACAACACACAAAAAAACAAAGAGAGACACAAGTGAGAGGAAACAACAAAACGAGAAACGGCGGCACAAGGACACCGAATGAGGTTAGGCAGCAAACGAGTGTCACATGTGTGAAATAACTCCTCTCTACTAGAGGTTGACTCTAGCAGTGCAGCTGAGGAGAGAGTGTAAGTGTTGCTTCTCAACAAGGTCGCTATATGTTTTCCTAACAACAGAAATTAGGTTAGTGTGGTGTAGAGCATATGATTGTCGGTCTGTGTCAGTGGGTTTGATCTTCCCCCTTTTCCGGTCGGCTGGAGCTCTGGTGCCTCTTTATCTGGTTTCTATGGACCCATCGAAGGACTGGCTCGCTGCGCCCTTGTCCGATTTTGATTCGGTAGGCGACAGGTGAGAGCTTGTCTACAATCGCGTGGGGTCCTGTCCAGTGAGGTAGGAACTTCTTTGACAGGCGATGGGGAGCGTTCTGCCCTTGTCGGGCGAAGCTGTAGTACCACACTTTGTCTCCGACATTAAACTCATGGTGAGAGGCCTTTTGGTCGTAGTAGGCTTTACGACCTTCCGCACTTCGTTGTAGTTGCTGTTGAGCGAAGGCGAAAGTCGTTCTCAGGTGCTGATGCAACTCTTCCAGGTATTGGTGAGTGGTATAGGCGGTGACGAGGTTCAGGTCACCAGGTTGGTACAGCAGGTGTAGCGGTAGCGTCATGTTTCTCCCTGTCATCAATGTGAACGGGGGTACGCCGGTAGACTGGTGAGGGGTGGCTCGAGCAGCCATCAGTACCAGCGGAAGTTTGATATCCCAATCCTTTTGATTGGTGGCCACATACTTCTTCAACATGCTGACCACTGTTTTATTGGCCCGTTCAACTTGACCCGAGGAAATTGGGTGATGGCTTATATGGAGCTTGGCCTGTACACCGAGGAGTTTCCACACTTCCTGCATGATGTCGGCGGTGAAGTGGGTTCCGCGGTCAGAGTTGACCCTTAAAGGCAGTCCAAATCTTGAAAAGATGTGGTTCATTAACAGGCAGGCTGTTGTTTCTGCTGTATCATTGGGAGCTGGGAGGCACTCTATCCACTTCGTGAATTCGCAGACCACGGTGAGGAAGTATTTGTTACCTCGCGTTGACCGTGGCAGGGGTCCTACCCAGTCTATTTGGAGGTCCGACCAGGGGAAAGTCATTCCTTTCCTTTGCAGTGGGGCTCGGTGGTTTGGGTTTGCCGGTTGAAACTGGCAACACACCAGGCATCCTTTCACGTATTCCGTTACGTCTTGCTGCATGCCAGGCCAGTATGCTACTTGCTTGAGTGTTTCGTAGGTGGCCTTGGCACTGTGGTGTCCTGCGCATGGTGCATCGTGGGCGTGTGTCAGCATCATCCCCCTTTGGCCGTGAGGGACTACGAGCTTTGGCGTAGTTAGGGGCTCAGGGACATACGCGAGCACACCGTCTCTCAGATGCAGCATGTGCTTGATTGAGTGGAGCGTGCGGAGCTCGGAGGAAGCAGCTAGGTCGGAGGTGGAAATAGGATGGGTTAAGGGGTCGAAAATGTGAGCTGCCATAGTTCGCAGTGTTCGATCCGCATTTTGAAGTGTGAGGAGATCGTTAGCAGCGAACTGAGGTGAAATGGCAATGTGGGAGGAGGTGGGGGTTTGCACGCCAGTGGCGTGTTGGCGGCGGGTTATGGCCACTACTGAAGGGTTGGGAGGGAGGGCTTGAAATGTCCAGGACTCTCCGTGTAATGCACCTGCTTTGGCGAGGGCATCGGTTTGGTCATTGAAGTCTTTGTCTTGTCCTGGTTGACGTGAATGACCTCGAACCTTTTTCCAATAAACGATAATGTCATGTTCAGTGACAATGGCATCGCCTACTTGGAAGAGTTCCTAGTGTTTGACAGGCTTGTTGTTAGCTGTCTTGAATCCATTCTGTTTCCATCCAGCTAAATGGCATGTGAAGCTTAGACGGGCGTAGTTCGAATCGGTACAGATGAGGAGTTCTTTGATGTTGTGGGATGCCGCCATCTGAAGTGTGATGAGGATGGCTGCTATTTCAGCATATTGCGATGAGCGAGGGCCTAAGTTGAATTGCTGCGGTGGGCAGGGGTCGTTGTTGAGCCAGACCACTCCCGCTCCAGCTTGTAAATTGCCCTTGTGGTTGTAGGAGCAGCCGTCGACATATGCTGTGGGCATTCCTTCACATACATTCTCCTCGAAGTACCTGTGATTCGTCAGTTGAGGTTGTGGCGGTTCTTTAGGTTCCGCTGGAGTATGCAGCGTGTCCGTTGAACAGTTTTGGCAGGCCGCTAGCCCGTTTCCAAGTGAGGATTTGTAGTTTTGGGCATATCTTGCCTCGACGTCCCGTCCTTGGAGTGTCATTAGCCAGGTAGCTATGCGTGCGTTGGTCACCACGCCATCTCTGATGCGTTGACTGTTTAGGAAGGTGACCGGCTGATGACAAGTCTCGATGATGACTTTCTGTGCACCGATGTAATTAGAGAAACGCTGGATAGCCCATACAGTGCAAAGCAAAGCCTTTTCGCAGTTTGAGTACTTGCATTCTGGGGGAAGCAGCGTTTTGCTGGCATAAGCGACCACTCGTTTGTCTTTGTCATGGAGCTGGTATAGACCTGCACTGAGGCAATGATTGGAGAATCCAGCGTCCAGATAGAATTATTTTCCTGGGTCTGGGTAGGCAAGGCACGGAGCAGAGCACAGGCGCTGTTTGAGCTGGCCCATTGCTGTGTCCTGTGTTTCCGTCCAAACGAAGGGTTCATCCTTTTTCAGGAGGGAAGTTAGTGGTCGTGCGATGTCAGCGTAGTTCTCGATGAACTGTCGTGAATAATTGCACACTCCCAGAAAGCTTCGCAGCTCAGAGATGTTAGTCGGCGTCTTTATGTTTTGGATTGTTTGGGTGCGGTTAGACTGTGGCTCGATGCCGTTTCTTCCGACAAGCAATCCGACATAGTTCACCTTGGTTTTGCACCACTGTCCTTTGTGAAGGGCGATCTTGGCTCCTGCCGTTGTCAGCTGGTTTAGGACGTGATTGATCTCTTTGAGGTGGTCTTCCACACTTGAGCTTTTCATCAAAACGTCATCTACATAGACAAGGTTGCCTCTGGCTCTGGCGTCAGGGCATGCTTTGTTCAGGAAGATGTTGAATTCTGCTGGTGAGTTGGCATAGCCGAAGGGACACCGTGTGAAGGTGTACTGTCGATTGCCAAAGGTAAATGCCAGCTTGTGTTGGTCATCGGGATGGACAGGGATTGTCCAGAACCCGGAGGCGACGTCCAGTGTGGAAAGGATCGTCGAGCCTTTGATTTTTGGAATTTCTTGATCCAACTGGGTCATAGGCCATCGTGACAATGGTACTTGCTGATTCAATTTGCGATAGTCGATGGTGGGCCGCCATTTGCCGTTTGGTTTTAAGACTGGCCATATCGGGGCAGAGTATGTGCTGTTACAGGGCCGGATGACCCCCTTTTCCAGCATGGAGTCAACAATCTCTTGCACTGGCTCGTATGACGCTGTTGGAATCTTGTACTGTCGCACAAATGTGGGTGGCGCATTTGGGTTTGTCGGGATGCGCACCGTGTGGATGTTTGTCAGTCCACAATCCAGGGAATCCTTTGCGAAAGAGTCCTTGTATTTGTGCAGAACCTCTTTGAGTCCTTGGCGATCCGCTTCATTGTGGAGGGCGTCTGCCTCACTCAGGATCTGTTGAACTTGTGCGTTGAACCCGGCGTAGGGTTCTTCTGCAGTGAGGTCATTTGAGGGGCTTTGGGCCCCGATGGTCACCTGTGTAGGTGATTCTGTCGCAGGCTGTGTTGAGACAGCATAGACAGCGAGATGAGTGTCATCTGTTAGTTCTGAACGGCAGACGCTTTCTCTGGACACCGGCAGAATGGATGTGATGGCAATGACTTCATGAGGTTTTGTAAACGTTACAGTGTCGTCGTATTCGTCTGACATTAGCTGTGTGGGTATAGGGCCTATGACAGGTACCATCAGTTCAAAGTCGTGGAACGCCTGGCTGATGAGCCATCCCAGGTGATTGGCTTTGGGAACGTGGATGTCTTGGGCCGTACAGTTGTTGAACAACACATACACAGCACGAGATGACACTTCCATGAGAGGTGTGGCTTCCAGAGTCAGTCCGAGTTTTAGGCAGGTCCTGGAAGGTTGGAAAAAGCCTAGCTTACTGTTTAGAGTTTGGCCAGGTCGCATGTTGAGGCGGACGCTGACACTCTTGCTGTAGGCAGGTATTGTGGCTTCTTGCTCCGTGATCATAGCACATGCGTCTGGCATGGTTTGACCGGATTGGAGGTTCTTGAGGTTGACTGACGTTGTCAGTTGGTGTGACAGGGGAGCCCATATGATGTCGTTTACGGTATCAATGCAAGCATTGAGCCGGACCAGGATATCCGCTCCAATGTAGATGTCATGCGGCAGGTCTGAGACAACGAGGAAGTAGTGAGTTAGCTGTCTGTTGTTCCATCGTATGTCCAGAGCGCAGATGATCTTGGAGGTGGCCATGGTTGTCGACCAGGGACTGAGAGGGAAGCGGCTGTGCTTAGCGACATGTGGTAGACACTGATGTCTTTGCTTCAATGTTTTGAATAGCTTCAGGCTGATGGCGGAGTTCTCTGCCCACAGTGCTAGTGCCGTGTCGGACACTGATGTGCCTTGGACATCTATTGCAGTCATGATTCGAAGGGGGCCTGTGTTTGATTCAGGCTCTTGCAGTGAGCAGAGGAGAGGGTCCTTGTCCTTGCTGTTTGTGCTTGGTCCAGATCCTGGCTTTGCTACTGCATCATCGATCAGTGACTTAGGGACGGTGTCTGTGACTTGACACTGCGACTCGTTGGAGTCTAATGCCTGGCAAGGCAGAGGTTCACGGACTTGTGTCCACATCTTTAGGTGCTTGAAGTCTATTAGAGGTTCGAAGCGATTAAGCAGATCTTTCCCAATGAGGAGTGGATACGTTTTAAGTGGTGAAACGTATACGGGATGGACGAGGTCCATCGATCCCACCGTTAGGTGAATTGGGGCCACATGTTTTAGTTGTAGGCCCGTGTGGGAGTATGCTTGAAGGTTTAGTTCACACTTTTGGAGTTTGAGGGTTCTGTTAGTCCTCTTTGATCTTTCTTGGACTTCCTCTAGGAGTTCGGTAGACATTAGAGTAATGTCGGCTCCAGTATCGAGGAGCGCTTCGACTCTGATGTGTCGTTCGATGATGATGGAGAGGTAGAATTTTCTGGCTATACCTTTCTCAATGAGATCGCCTAGGAGTTGAGGGACTGGAGTTTGGGAGGAAACAGTTAGGATATCAGGGCTGATGTGGCGTTCTTCGGAGGAGTGGCAGATGACCAAGACAGCACTTTCAGGAACTTGAGGGGTTTCGTCAGCAGGTGTTTGTTGGATGCTGTTGTAATTTGGAGCATTAGGTGTTGAGTTAGTGTCTAACTCTGTTGCTGGGTTTTCAGGTGGGGTTTTGTGTCCATCTGAAGTTAGTGTGATTACGGTTCTCTGAGAGTGAGGTGAAGGAGTGCTGTTCTCCTTGGCTGGTTGTGTCAACTGGTCGCTGCCATCTCGTCCGGCCGCTAGTCAGGCTGAATCTGGTTTCTCTTTCTTTTCCCATTTCCGATCTTCCTCCTTCCGTTGGAAGAATTCTTTCATCATCATTTTCATCAGTTCTTGTGAGTCGAAACACGGTGGTGTCTCTTGTTCCTGTGGGGGTTCAGTTTGAGCTCGGTCAGCTTGGAATCTTTGCGAATTCTTTCGTTGATTCCTTGGGCTGGTTGCTCCAGGGTGAGTTTGTCGTCTTCCTTTGGAGTTTCCGTTGGATTCCCATGAGTTTTTTCCTCTTGAGTTTCCAAATGAGCTTGGCTGGTTCCACGATCTCTCCCAATGACTTTCGTGGGGCCTTGACTGGTCCCATGTCTTTTCCCAGTGGCGTCCAGGTGAGCGTTGACGTCCACGCGGTCCATCCCAGCGTTCGTACCTCTGTTTAGATCGGGTACCAGCATGGGAGTCTCGTTCTTTGTTGGACGAGGGTGCATTCCACTCCCTGGGTGGCGGCTTGGCATTGTCTTGGCGTTGAGCGCCCTCTAGCGCCAGCCCTTGACTTTGAGTGTTGAAGTCAAGAACGGCTGGGGTTCTGGCATTCTTTTCTGAGGCCATCTTTTGTTTGCCGTAGGCTTTCTGCGCCAAGTCTCGCAACTGCTGAGTATTCATTGTCCGTGGACATGCGAGAACGCCAAGATGGTGGCTTACGCCAGGATGAAGGTTTCGTAGGAAGAGAGTTTTAAAGTTCAGTTCATCCTCCATGTCAGGTTCGTTGCGAGTTCCAAAGTATGCCCATCTGAGTCGGCTGTAGTAGGCTTGAGGAGGTTCGTGACGTCCTTGTCTCGTCTCCAGGGCAGCCACGAGGCCTTGTTCGGACTCAGGGTCAGAGAACTCTTTAATGAGGGCTTCTTGGAGCAGTTGGTAATCATTCTTTGTGTGAGCAGGCTGCCTGTCCAGGAAGCTGCGAACTTCAGAACTGGATGTCGTTCGAAGTAAATATAGCCTATCTTTGTCCGTAACGTTAGGTCGCATTTCCAGATGGAAATCGATATCTTGGAGATACGTTTGGACATTTGGGCTATTTGGCACGCTCGGGGTGAATTTGCCAATGTTCCTGGCGAGCTTGTCGAGGTCTTTTAGGTCCAAGCCATGCGATGATCTGTGACTGGTTGCAGCAGATTCTTTTGGCTGAGGTAACGTGATGTAATGTTCTCCAGAGTGAGTTGGTGAATGTTTCAACACCACCCCCTCCATTTTTTTCTCACGTGTCAGTCCAGGAACAGGTGACCCGGTCCTGCTCGGCAGGGGTGAGGTCGGTGCGCGTCGTGTCCTTGATGGCTCACGGCGCAGTTCGTAAGCGTGCTTGAGTTCCTCTTGGAAACTGTCAGATTCCTCTTTGACGTAGTCAAGCTGTCGTGTTAGACGACTAACCTCGTTTCGTGACTCATCCAGGTGAGCTTCAAGGGCTTTGATTCTGCCGTTTTTATCTCTGAAGTCGGCCTTTGCTTTCTCCAGAAGCTGTTCAGCATACTGTAGCTTTTTGGACCGATCATCGTAGTCTGCCTTGACCTTTTCCAATTCTTGGCTAGTAGCTGCTAGGGTTTCATTTAGCCGGTTGATCTCCTCCTCGGCACCTTGTTCCGCCTCATCCGACCCTTCCTGTCGTTCCTGAGCTTCAAGTTCCAGCTGCTCTATGCGTCGTTGTGCGCGTGTCAGCTCCTGCTGGCGTTGTGCAGCGTGCTTGTCGCTCAACTTGAGGGTGGCGATGAGTGTGTGGCTTAAGGAGCCGGTAATCTTGGCTAATTCTTTGTGATTGTAGCTGTGACTTGGGTCTTGTGCCATGAGGCTTGTTATGTTGTCATCCAGCTGGTCTTGTGTCTGATGTTTTAGTGTTTCAGCAGCCTTAGGGAGGAGGCTGTTTGTTGCAATGCTTAGCCATGTTTCCAAATCCTCCCAGTGACCGACATGTCCTGTTGTGTGAGACATGTTTGGGCGTGGTGAGATCTCGAACCACGACTGACACAGACCTTGAAAAGAAAAACAAAACAAACAAACCAAAACAGAACAAATCAACAAACAAGGGGTGTAGATGTGCAATATAGAATGTGTACTAGTGTTGACTGTGTAAAACAGGTGGGTGTGGTTCTCTGTGACTGTGATCCTCTGGGGCGTGCTTCTAATTTGTAGCCTCTGTGGGGGGAAAAATTGAGCGCACACACACAGGTAGCACAGCTAGAGAACAGGTAAAGAGAAGAAGAAGATTGCTTCTAATCAGGGGATTTGTAAATGACAATTTTTTGTAAGTCTGTGATTGCAATTGGTTTTCTCCGGGGTGAAGGAAAACAATAACAATGACAGCACTGGTCCCGTTAATGACAAAATTGACACCACAAGCTAATTAGAGTGTTCGCGTGCTTGAAGTTTTCCGGCGCCTTTCTTCTGTGGACCTGCTTTAACCTGGCGGGGTAGGATTTCACAAAAGAGGAAGGTAAATGGAAAACAATTTTGACATGTTCTCAAGTTCCACAAATACCGTTTCGATTGCTAAAGTTCTCCACTTGTGATCTTCACACAGGCAAAAATCTCAGCAACAGCAGCAGTAGTCAAATTAGAAGATAGCAGCAGGAAGAAAAGAGAGAAAGATGAGAGTAGGATTTAGGATTAGTAACAAAGGTGGCAGCGCGGAGGCGCTGTTGAGTCGATGCACCTAGGGGTTTTGCTTTGCTAATTTTAGTAGGATAAACACACTGGCCTAAGCGTTAAGGAAACCTTAATTTTTTCTTTCTTTTGGAGGTTTGCTTACTTAGAAGGGTTTTCCTAATTAGAAAGTTATTATACTCTAGGCTTTGTGATGAATGTAAATTGCTCCAGTGGTGTTCAGCAGCAAGGCCCACCGCCCGAGCGCACCAGGTGAGCTCCTGTAAGGGTTTTGCCGAACACTCCGCCCCCACCGTACTGCTGTGAGCCTCTCAGACAGCTGTGGCTTTTGGCACAACCGGGCTGGGACTCGGGTGAGGTATGTCGAACGACTGCTGGCCTGAAGAGGGGCGGGGCTAGGTCCCGGTGTCTATCCGTCAGTGCGAACCCGAAGTTCGACGTACTTCGTCAATAGATTAGCCGGAATGGTATATCCGCACCTTCGCCCAGTCAGCCGTTGACTCCTCCTCCGATACCCGATTGCTAGGCTGCTGCGGGCCGTCACTTTGCAACACTAGGACGGAAATATTCGGGTTTCCCCTCCAGCCTGCACCAGGTACAGTCGGAACGGGTGACTCCGCTTGCTGTAACTCACACTGAAGGCAATTTCACTTCACTAACCAAGCACCAGGGGGAGCCCTATCTCCTATCAGGCCTAAGAAAAGTGGAACCTATAAAAGTTAATTTAATAACAGATGGAGAGAGACCAAACAGGTTGGAACCAAAACTCAGTTGCAACTAAAATTAGAATTTCAAATTAGAAATGGTAGTTCCTAATTCAAATTTTATGATGTTATCATTTAAATTTGATAGGCTTGATTAGGATTAAATTAATCAATAGGGTATCCTTGAGGTAGGATCCTTATTAGCCAATGCTGGAATTAAAATTTCAGAGCAATGATTTATAGTTAAAAATCTAACTTAACGATGTTTGTCATTAATATTAGAAGACACCTGTGATTATAATAATCCTTAAGTATTGAAGCAGGGTAATACAAGCTCTAATGAGTTGCAGATGAAATTAAAATTTCAGAGCCTTATTGGCAGTCATGGATTAAAATCTTAATGATATTTTTCATTAACATTACAGGCGATTACATTTCATTGATCAGCCAATAGTGTTGACATAGGGAAACAGGAACTGTAATTAATTATTAAATTAAATTAGAACTTTCAAATTCGTAATTAATTATGAAATTAAATTACAAATTCCACATCCCTAATTTTGTATCCCTAAGCCTGACCAATTACTAATTCCTTGTGTTATTCAAATCATTAGAACAAATTAATCCGTATCGTCTCAATTATAAGGGAAATTTAAAAAAAAAATTCCCGGGCCAGACGATCAAACACTTTGATAGTTAATAATTAAAATCTTAATGTTATTGTTAAATTATCAGAGCACACATAATTATCTCAATCAGTCTATGTGGAATCAGGAACTGAAATTATTTTAATGAAATGAATTTAATTTCACATCTAGGATTAGTTATGGAATTTAAAGTATCAATTTCAAATATTTCATAGCCATTCATCCGATTAGATTTTGAAAATCATGAGCGCAGTTATAATTAAATTAATTATCTTCCTATCAAAGCAACTAATACCTGCTAAATATAAAATAAAACAAAAGAACCTGAACGCAAATGCTTATTAAAACTACCTGTGAAATCGCTGATCTCACTTCCTATGAAAATCAGCTGGCCTGCACATTAACGGTTTATTTAAATCTGCATTTGTCAAAGTTCTTTTAAAAGGGAAGAGAGGGAAAATGCATAATTAAATGCAAAAGAGAGAAGGAAATGACGTGAACACTCTTAGCATGAGCTAAGTTCAGATGAAAGGTTAGTCACATAAACGCTTCAAAAACACACTGCAACATACACCGCATTTGAACCACAGGCTACCAAAATGCTATGTGCTAATCGCTATGCTTCCAATGCAACTGGCTTTGCCTCAGCTCCAATATGCTACTCATTAGCTTCAGTTAGCTTAGCTTGCTATGCTGATACACCAGCCTTAAGATGGCGCTCGCAGGCTGCGCTTGCGCACTTGACTTCCTTGGGTTGCCCTGTCACTATGGTGACGACACACCCGGATGTTAGCTAACGTTATACACAGTCTCAATACCTCAGATCTCGATGTGCATCTAGATGTGCATCTAACAACCACAAAAGCACTATTTAGATTCTTATCTTTATAGCACTAACAATCTCAACTCGTTCAGAGAGATATAAATTAATCTACAGATTAATTAATACAACAGCGTTATTGAGGCCTCGGCGGACCTAACATTTGTCAGTCTATCTGACAGGCAGAAACGCACAGTGGATTTTTCATCACACAATTTCCTTGATCAAGATAAATATCTGTTCTTCCCAGAACGCGTTTTGGCCACTCCTTCCGAGCGCCGCGTCCGATTTCACTCTTTTAGTGATTCAAAGATGGCAGAAAAATCATTAAGTAGCTAAGTTAATGTTTTCAAACCGGGAGATACATAGCATAGTTCAATCTGAAGTGGGACACGCACTTTAGCAGATTAAAACCATGGAAGGCCTTTTAAAAGACGTGAATGAGGAATCCGCTCATTCGTCTCTTTTGCGCTTTTGAGCGACTTTTGTCTTACAAGACAATTTATATACTGCAGTATTTTTCTTCTAAGCAACTAAAGCTTTTTCATTCATTCAAAACGCATTGCCACATTTATACAGTACCATAAACACACAAACAACTCTGTTTCTCTGTATCTACACTATTTCTCCTTCCGGTTATGAGAAAATAGTGCAAAATACATAATCTGTATTTCTGGTTATGAATTTTCATATCAATATTTTTGCCCGCATCCTCCACCATTATGTAATTATTAATTTATTGATTTAATTTTGGCTCTTTTGTTTTAAGCTTTATTTTGAATTTCAGCTTTAGGGAATCTTAAAATTCTAGATTAGTATGATCAATGGATATTAATCAAAACGTCCAATATTACCTTATTTAACACTCGTCCAGCGAGTCGTTAAGTTTCAGTATATTCTGAGAAATTCTGTTTATTTTCGTGGCCACGATATAATAATACAGAATTATTTAAGGACCTTTATGACAGTTATGAGCATAGGTAATGTTATCTTGGCAAAGCTTGATTTGAAAATTACACACCAAAACACAGAACACTTCTCTATGAATCAAACAAGAGTTTATTTACTATCTTACTAACATACATGAACTAAGCTAAATAACACAAACACAAAATACATACACACAGGCAATGACTTGTTGCAATTGAGAATGATTAAAATATAGCACTGTTTTACACGATTTTACTCGTGTCGATCATCAAATGGAGAACTCTCTTAATTTTACTTTAGAGATAGATACGACCAGTTCAGCAGAATAGAGATTGTTTGATTACTTGCTTTTAAGTTGAAATGGTCGCTGATCTGTCTTTCGTCTCCCGGATGTTGGAAACCCCGCGTGTCGTGTCGTTGCGTCACTCTGGGGATGTCCTTCTGTTGTTGCTTGTTTGCTCGGTGTTGTTTAATGCTTCAAGGAAGTCTGTTTCGATTTCTTATGGCTTTAGATGTTGAAGTTCCTTTCGCGTAGCTTCAGACTTTCTTCAGAGATTTAACTAGTTGTTGGTTCAATGTTCAAACTCGGCCAGGTGTTAAAGGCTGCGAGCTTTTGTTGGTGTAGCTCCGAGTTTCAAAGAAGCGCGCGATTTTCGAGCAGAGCAGAGAGAGCGAGCAGTCTGTGTCAGAGGGTATTAACCAGAGGACTTCCGTTCAACCCCCAGAGGCTTCCACCAATTAGATTGTCCTTTTAGACGGAGGTCCACCTACACGGCTCATTTTCCATGCAGTAAATTTATCTGCTTAGTTATTTTGTCACATGAAGAAAATATCTTTTAACACGTTCTAATCACACATTATTATACTCAATATTAACTTCCCAGGCACACCAAATTCTTGCATTTGTCCTGACCGTTAATATGAAACCAAATATAAGGTATTTGACATACATTAACAGCTTTCATGCTAAAACTAACTCAAAAGGGTTCTATTTAAAGATTAGAAATAACACATCATGCATATACTACTAGCAGGTCTAGTAGTTCTTGCACAGGAGAAAATTATACCTCAAAAGATTATAAAAACATACCATTGATTACAATGACACAGCAAGCTTATAAATGACATAAAATACACATTGATATATTTTGTAAAATATATTGTATATATTGCTTTTGATAACAGCAACAGGTATTAATTGTCTTTTGGAACACTTTATAAAAGTTTGAGTCTTTGTTCGGTTAAAGAAATGAAAGGCACATATCCTTGCCATGTCCTGGGAGGACGGGAGGTCAGGAAAGTCACTGTCCGGGTCATGAGAATGTCACGTTTGTGGGGATCTGGTCTTCCTTAGCTTGAACGTCTGTCGTAAAACGTCTTTTCTTGTTGATAAAAATCATTGAATTATGCGTTAACGATCAGAGGATCCATAAAGTTTGTCGTTTTGACCATTGCCAGATGTTTACCTCAAAGCTCTCCTATTTTGAGAGGTTTCTTTACGATGATAACCCGAAGGCATGGCAGGAAATTGGCCAGCCAGTTGGGTGAGGTGCTCTTCCTCTGTCAATTTTATGACTTGCAGATAGAGACGAAAGTTTCTTTAAGCCTGAGGAATTTTGTGGTTGCACTTAGTGTGTGTGTGTGTGTTCTTTCCTCCACACAGGTCCTACACACGCTTTAGAAATCATAAGAAATTATATATCAGTTGAAAACTTAAAATCTCAAAATTCATCCTTTGAAACCCATTTTAAAATCAGACATTGCATTACTATGGAAATGGTACATAAAAATCATGTTACAAAATGTTTTCGTTCATGAATTATAAAAAATTAAGTTTGGATAGTGCACTATAATGTTCAAAACTGTGAGTGACAGTTAAGGGGTTAAGCAATAAAATAATTTAGAATAAATTCAGAATTATTGCACATAATTTTTACTGTTTAATGCAGCTCAAAGGTGGCATGAATGCAATAACAATTGCATTGATAATGCTGTGAGATTCATGTTTTCTACACAAAAAGGTCAATATTCAAATAAGTATAAAAAAGTTACTTAAAATATGAAACTAAGTCATTCTTCTTTATGAAAGGATCATTAAATAATTTGTTCAACCGATTAGTTAAAAAATGTGGATTCATTCAGTAACACACTACTGTATAAAATCAGTGTCACATTTGCAGTTGTGCTGATATTGTGGAAACACAGCATTCTTGCTCTTGTGATGTTGCTTAACTATATCATATGATATAAATATAAAACAAAAACACATACAGCCCCCCCCCCCCCCCATTATCTTGAATTTGGGGTCATAACTGCATTCTACTACATCACGCAGTGAAAGCGTGCTCTCTCATAGCATGTTTTTGTTTGTTTTGATTTTTTGCAAAGTGAGGGACATACTTCATAATGTCATAAATCATTAAAACAATATGTATGATAGTATTGTAGACACAACGTATCTCACACCCCTAGCTGACAGTGTAAATGTGGCCCTTATCCAAGTTCCCAGGCTGCTACAATGAGTGCTTTCAAAGAACAACTAGTTTTTGCCAGATTAAGTTTTGCAAGGTTTGTGGAATTCAGATGAAACTTGACTCACATTAAATACACTGAAGACAGTTTTCTGTGATCCCAAGGCACTGGACCTATAACACTGGTCTGGAGAGGAAGAATCAGTTATGTTTTCTTTCCCACAAAAAAATATTAAAAGTCCACACAAAACCCTGTTCAAAAATTGTTTTCATTTTTTTGACTTTAATAATTCCAAGGACCCCAGGGTCATGGAAGACCTGGAAATATCTTGTAGGTCAGGAAAACACCATAAAATCTCAGCAAGTTATGGACATTTCTATAGTGAATAATATATATATATATTTTTTATTAATATTGCTTTTTCATTGGAATTAGAAATTGCTCTTAAAGGGTGAAATCTCTATGATTTTTGAAAATCTTTGTCATTCTCTAAAACAAATCAGGCCGTCCACCCTTGGTTATTTATGATGTTGAATGCCAAAATGCAATCCTGTAATGTTTACTAGCGCTTTTTGGTGTCATATCCTCCATGCAGCCTGTTTCCAGGCAATATGAACTGCCGATAATATGTGTGGAGATGAGAGGTGTGAGAACGGAGATGGGATCCAGATGTTTGATGAATGTCACGGGTTCTGCAGTGAGGTCACATGTGCCTGACACGCCTCACACGACTCAAAATAGGAGATATGTAATAGACTTTATATAATAAATGAATAATAAAATGAATAATACCCATTCAGCCATGTGTGTTTTATAAATCTTAGAGGTACTTGTGTGTAATGAATGCTGCATGCCAATAAAAGGGAACATTATGAAAGTACTCACAGACATGTGGAACTAATTGACATTAAGTGTTCTGGTAATGCAACCCACTGAAACATAAAAGAGTGAAAATTAGAAACATCAAGCAGACACTAGAAGCACAAGGCTGATGAACAATGACAAACTGAAGTTTACGGAGTCCTCATGCACAGTACACTGCACACAGTACAGGTAAAAGAAGAGTAGTGTTGAATGTATACGCTAAGCTCAATCATTCAACCCTGTTACCTAAAGAAAAAGAAAATAGTGAGAAAAAAAGATAAGTGATTGCAAGACACTTTCCATGGTAAGGAACAACATACAACCTGAAACTATTAAAAAAGCATCTTTTTCTTTGTCAACAAGTGATAATAAAAATTTGGACACGCAGTTTAGAAATCGGAATTGTTAAAATTATGTTATACTAAAATTACTAAATGCTGCAAACTGTATGTAAGCTTTGTAAATATATGAAAGAAAATGTAGAAAATATAATTTTTGGAATTAAAAAAAGCAGTAATTAAAAAAACAACATCTGGCCTCAGACTAGTTAACCCCTACTGAGTACAAGTGAATTTATGCTAAATCTGCAACCCTGTTACTTATTCTGGATTTTTAATTAATTAATTTATTTATTTAGTATTTTTTAAATAGTTATTTTTTTAATTACTATTATTGCTAGAAAATAACAGAATAACAAAATCAAACTGTATTTAAACGTCCTACATTTTTCAGATTAGTCATTTTATGTGCATTTGTCATTTTTAATTAGTTTTATTTCTTTGATTAGTTTATTTTCTTATTTGTTTTATTAATTTTAGTACTTCAACTTAAATTTATTTCAGTTCGTTCCCAAGGCAACATTTTAAACATTTTTATTAAATGATCATACCTGTAAAGTTTTGTTAAATTAATAACAATTTGATGTAGCATCAAGTCTAATTACTATCTCCTCTAGCCATACAGTTCAGATATAATGGCACTAGTTAAGCAGATTTGCTACTACATTAAAGATGGATTGAACAGTGGAGTGCAGGTAGATGTAGTGTCTATCAGAGCAGTAGAAGTTCCTTTGTTATGGAAGATTGTAGAGATGCAGGTGTTGAATCCTTCAGATGCCCCTCAGTAGTCGCATAGCACAGGTTTTGTATTGTAGATGTCAGACAGCAAAATCACGCTCAGCTGGAGCTGGATCTGGCAGACTCTAGTACCTTCAGGATAAGTATTAAGTGGCTAGGAAGTGATGTGAAAAAGACAATAATTAGCATAGATGCCATTCAGTTATTTTAACACAGAGTCGTGTGATAAATAGCAATTGAAAAAGTGGGATAAATGTAAATTCCTAAAAGTTTGTCCTAAAAGCTTCCTTTATTCACTGATCCTTTGTTGAAAAAATAACAAAATATCTACCTTTGAAGTGTTATTTTGTACGCTATTTCTGAAAACTTATAATGCATAATAACTGAATGTTTGCATAATGACATGGTGTTTCCAATGTTGTCTGCTCTGTCCCACGCTCTGAAGACCAAGCATGTGAACCTCTACATAGCTGGAATAGGCAACCCCCAGGCAGACTACCAGATGGATGTAGATGTATCTGGCCTCATCTTCTCCCATCATTCTCTCTTCAGCCGTGAACACGTGCTGGCAGCCCGTCTCGCTCAGCTGTATGATCAGCACCTGACCAGACAGCACAAGAACCTCACACGACTCCTGACTGATAAGGTAACCCAGAAGTGTGCCAACAAAACCAAGCTTCCTGTTCTCAACCTCCTGTTCTTCAGACTCATTCTGAATGTGCGTGTGTGTGTAGTTGAACAGCTTGAGGAACACGATTCATAATATGCTGGAGCTACACAGAGGAGAGGCTCTGAGTCAGGTGACCCAGCAGAGGATAGCGGAGTACAAACAGGAAGTGAGGTAAGAAACTTCCAATCACCTCTACCTCTGTTATATTTATGATCGTTGTTTCATCACGTTTAAATTTATTCTTGGTCTCTTCCTGTATCGTCAGACACACTCGTCAGTTGCGTGATGTGGAGCAGGAGAAGGACAGAGCTCTCCTCAAAAGCATCATCAGAGTGTGGAAGGAGCTCAAAGCTCTGAGAGACTTCCAGAGATTCACCAACACGCCCTTCAAACTCTTCATCAGGAGGTACGGCTTCTTTCATATGAGGACTCTGTGTTTGTGCTTCGTTTCATTAAACGAGTGACGTCTGCAGGGAGAAGGTGGACAGAGAGAAGGACGAGCAGGAGTTTGAGAATGACATCATAGCAGAGGTGTCAGAGCTGCAAGCGGAGGCAGAGGAAGACTATCAGAGGAAGATGAGTGAATACAGAAGACAACATGAGGAATGGAAATCCTGGAAGAGAAAACAGGTACTACTACACATGGGATGCAACTACTGTTTTTGCAGTCATAATCCTCTTTGAAACCAGACTGAGATGTTCTCAACATGTTTCTGATTCCTTCAGAAAGCTTTGAAGAAAAAGCAGAAAAAGAAAACGCAGCAGGAGCAGGAAGAGGAGGATGAGGAAAGTGAGGAAGAGTTGGGCGAGGAGCCAGAGAAGCCGGAACCTCCAGAGAAACCAGACATGGGTGACCTGGAAGAGCAAGTGCAGGAGAAGGCAGCCAGGATCCGCAGGAAACCTGGAGAACCGGTTCTGATTCCAGAACTTACCGTCTCTGGGCCCGTCACCCCCAATGAGCAGTGCCCACGGTGAATGACACACACACACGCGTTGGTTTTTATAGTTTATGGGGACTCTCCATACTGCCGTGCAAAGGCAAAAGACCCTAACTTCGATTTTGGTCTAAAATGAGTTATTGATATTTTTGGGACATTCAAGACATCCTTTATCATGTGCATATGTATCTTGAGTCAGTTTCGTTGTTTTTCAGAGAAAATAATGGGTGGTCTCAACCGTAACTTCGAAAAGCCCCAGAGAAACCAAGGCAGAACACGTATAACACCAGTTATGGCTCTTTCACTTTGTTTGGAACGCTCAAATTGAGTTACGGCGTTCTGCCTTTGTTTAACTGCGCATCAAAATGAAGTTACGGTTACGGCTTGGAGTTATACGGTGTTCTGCCTGTTTTTTTACTGTTCATTAAAGTCTGCCGCATTTAAATTACGGTGTAGACAAACGAATTAGATCGCGATCTACCAAACAGCTCCATATAACAAAGCACTGTACAGACAAGATACCTTGGCAGCAATATGTAAACGTGAATAACCTTTAAAGATTTTTTTTTTCCTTTTTATAATGCAGATTATTCACCAGGCTGCCACTTCTAGTTGGACGTGTTTTTTACAGTCTATGGTGTGGACTCGAATGCCGTAGCATGATCAATCATAAAATCAGTAGCCTACTAACAGTTCGCAATTAAATCCATATCATACCATTTCTTGTAACCAGATCAAATCAATCCATGGTGATGAACGTCGTCGGAGATGTTTAATCCACAAGCATTCTGAGCATTATTCCTGCTTGCTGGCGTTCACATCAATCCACAAGTCGTTATTTTAGGTTAGGCTATTTCATTCAAGTCAATATAAAAGCAATTATGCTATGTCTAGCATTATTTTACGTTGCTGAGCATAGCAAATAAATTGGTTGCAAAACGGTCACGTTTTACTTTTAGTCTGCTTGTTACGGTCAAAAAAAAAACAAAAAAACTTTAATACAGTCACATTAGGGCGTGTTCACACTTGGCGTCTTTTTTCACTAGAAAAGGCTCTTTTTTAGTAAAATAAAAAGCTGGCAGTGTTTTGGTTACAAATAGCAGCCGAGGGCATCTTTTGTTGCTATAACAACAGCTGCAACGGTAGCCTATAGCGCTGTGCGCTGCAGAAATGTCGGCTTTTGAAGTTAAAGGGGAGGGTAATGTCGGTTCACAACATTTGTTTAGTCCAGGAGCTCCGGTTGACTGATGCACGGTTTCATACAACTCCTTGTGCTCCGAAACTAGTACCGGCTATCTATCTTCTCCTTTTTTCTTGTTGTTTTTGTTGTTATGGAAACAACTCGCTACTCACTTGTCATTGGTCAGCTGTCAAAAAGGCGCTTGACGTAGGGCGTTTTTTTCAGAAAAGTTAAACTTTTTTCAACTTGAAAAGACGCTCTGAGCTGCAGAAAGAGACGCCGGCGCTGGCGTTTTAAAAAGCGCTCAGGACTTTTTTGAAAACACGGTTTACTCCATAGGATTATAATGTAGAACAGACGCCGGCAGCTTCAAAAAAGACGCCAAGTGTGAACATAGCCTTACTATGCAATAGCCTATATGAGATAGCCCATGATCACTAGATTTTATACAGGTGTTACTGTAACATTTTTGTAAATGGTGATCAGCAACCAAATATTGTTAATGTGGAAGTTACTGTCTTTTGCCTTGGTGCGACTTCTCACTTTTTGCAGACAATGCAAAAGCAGAGTACAGTAACTTCAAAATAGGGGTAAAAAACTAGTTTGAGCCCACAATTTTTTAATGTAGATCATTTTCATTACTAAAATATCTAATTGCCAAATTTCCAGTGTCCTACCTATAATTAATTCGGCTGGACAAATAAAAAACGTTAAAGTCATTTTTCTCAGTTTCACACTCTAGCGATTTAAGGTCTTTTGCCTTTGTAGGGCAGCATAGGCGTAATGGTTTTTATACTGTACAAACCGTATTTTCTATCACCCTACACCAAACCTACCCCTTACAGGAAACTTTGTGCATTTTTAGATTAAAAAAAAAACTCATTCTGAATGATTTATAAGCCTTTTGAATTACGGGGACACTGAAAATGTCCTCATAAATTACCTTCTCGTTGTAATACCTATGTTTACCTAATACCTATATCCATGTCATTATACAAATTTGTGTCCTCATAAACCACATAAACATATACACACACACACACACACACACTGATACACTTACCTCAGACCTTCAGGTAGTGACTGTTTTTAAAAAGTTAAATAACTAAGTGTTTGCTAAGGTAAGCATCACTATTACTTTTGCTCATATTTAAGGTAAGTGATTTGAACGTGATCCTTAAACTGTCTTTAGTATTAAACTTTAGTATTAAATCTGGCATATCTTGTCCCACACTGTTTGTCCTATTGATATGCATGAACCTTGTGGACAATAAATTGGGTAAAAAATATTCCACCTAAAACACCTTATCAACCATATATCAATGCCCTGGCAACCACCTGCAGTATTTCAGCAGCCTCTTAGCAATGTCATACGTCTGAAATACACTACTCAAACAGATTTTAAAACACCATGCATTAGGCTATATGTACATGCTGACTTGCTGATCACACACTACCAGACTTTCAGGTCTGAACACAACAAACTCACATAGAAACGTGTGCCTCATTACTAGAAGATGCATGACAAATTAATGTTTGATATCCTCCAACTAGACCGAATCATAGTCTGAAGAAAATCAGAGTCTGTGTCCATCATACACTACACACAATCTGTCAGCTCTGATTGCAGACTCGCTCTGACTTTCGGTAGCTAGCATCAACACATCCAGACTGTAAATAGAGGCAAAAGTTGAGTGGTTTATTCCAGCCTTTAACAACTTTCCTGAATGCCCCAGCCATCACCCAGAAGACCCTTGCAATAGCATAGCATCTATGCTAAACATGAAGAAAACCTTAAAGTGTATGGTTTTCTTACGGTTGAACCACTGATGTCACATGGACAATTTTAACAATGTCCTTGCTACGTTTCTGGGTCTGGGAACATTTCAGTTGCATTGCTGTCTATGCAGGGTCAGAAAGCTCTCGGATTTCATCAAAAATATCTTAAATTGTGTTCCAAAGATGAACAAAGGTCTTACGGGTTTGGAACGGCATGAGGGTGAGTAATTAATGACAGAATTTTCATTTTTGGGTGAGCTAACCCTTTAAGGCAATGACAGACCAAGCCGATGATCAGCTGTCATCCAATGTCTGACTGTTGTTGAGTGTCTGTCGGCTTACTTTTTGTGGTGTGTTTTGTACCTTCTTGGTGGCTTTTTGGTTGATCGAGCATGTTGAATCACATTGGAGCCACTGGTGAGAGAGACAAGCCCCTTGTCCAAATACCCACATTTGCGGTCTTTGCACTTGACCACTTAACTACTTATATGACGTATTTCCTGTATTTGGCCCAAGTGTTCAAGTGAGAATGAAGACCACAAGTGTGTATATAACTTTTCATTACCTGATGGGACACACTAATTTTGCAAAAATGCAAGTGTTTACATAGCTTTATTTTTATTTTAAATACTTTGCATTTTCTAAATTCTAAATGTCCGTTCAGTAGTCCCTATAACAGATGACACAATTTAATTTGTGGTGCTTCTAATTAAATGATGAAAAGCAGTTGCAAATGTTGTACAAAATAAATATCACCACTATCACCACACTGAGCATGAAAAAGCGAAACGAATTTCGGATGCGATGACGAGCTGGAATTAAACAACAGCTTCCTATGGATGCTTCCACATAGACCGCGGACATTAGCACACTGAAAATGCGAATGTTTTTTTTTTTCGTCCAGTCCGATGAATCTTTTCAGTTTCGCAAAGCGAAAACACGGGCCGTCCAATAAGATTTGAGCATCACATCACATGGCCAGAGCAACTGCTGTTACCCAAAAGGTTGACGCAGTGGCGCTAAAAGCTCAGAAGACTGTATTGAGCACGAGCGTAAAAACACCGAAGTTGAGGACTTTTTCCGCAAGAGAGAAGAGAGTGAATGCTGAGTTCTTGTTATTGTTGGTATTTAAGAACAGACTATTCTCACATGTTCTTTATACAGAATAAAATTTCTATTAATTCTCCACTGAATTATGTGATCTGAAGAGCACTGTCCATTATCTTCCACGAGCGCGAGTGTTTATGAGTCAGAGCTCGTTCACGGTTAAGGCTAGAAGGGATACGTATGGCGCTACTGGGCATTCGCACATCAATACAGCATCATTTTTGTCACACTGTACAACAATAATTACTATTTTTTTCATTCTTGTAAGGGGTGGGTTTAGAATCAAAATCCATTTTAGATCACAATCAGAAGTTATTACAAGCATTCAATAATGATTTAAAGTGGGTTTTGAGCAAAAACATTAATAATTACATACATTTTCAATGTAGCTTGATGCTAATTGTACCTCTAATTATTTCAGATGTATTCTTGTAAGCATTATGGATATTTTGTGTTTCTGATGAAGAAACGATTCGCCTCGCTTTTTTGCATCGCGCTCAGTGTGGAAAGGCCTTTACTTCCTATCAAGTGGCCAAGACCGCAAATGTGGGTATTTGGACAAGGCAAAGGAATAGCTGTTTAGATTAGTGAACCAGAATAAGTTACATCACAAATCCATAATTACCATAGTCTTAATTACGATTTCCCTTTTTGCCGACCCTACTGCCACCTGCTTTTGTGTGGAGTTATTTCCTCCCATACTAGTTGGCCATTGGCTGTAGTTGTTGTGGTGTGTTCAAGTGCAACTTTTTGGACCTTATGCAATCAACGTGAGGCGACACCACAGTCAACTTTAATTGTTGCTAGTTCTTTGATGACAGTTTGGTGGGCCTTCAGAAATGTGGGCTCTGGAAACCACATACTGACCACATACACCCTGACTTTTGCCTGGATAAACATTCAAATTTTCTCCAGATGTAAAAATGTAGTTTTTGTTTGTCTTTTCTAGTGCCGAGTTTGCTCGTAGAGAGGATGTGGCCAAACGTGCCCTCTTCATCAAGGTCCTGTACAACGATAAAGAAGTTTCCAGAACAGACAGTCGAACCCTCAACATGGATTTCAGAGTTCACTTTGGTCAGATCTTCAACCTCAAGATAGTGAACTGGCCAGAAAGCATCAAACTACAGGTACGGCTGGGTTGGGTTGTGTTGTGTTGTGTGTGCATTCACACAAATGCATTGCTGTTTGTGTCTGAAACATTCTGGATGTTGTCTCGCAGGTGTTTGAGAGTGTCGGCTCATCCTCTTCCCTGCTGGCTGAGGTGTGTGTGCCAGTTCCAGAATCTTCCGTCCTGACCGGCAGTGCACCGTTTGAGGAGATGGAGTTTAGCAGCAACCAAAGAGTCACGTTCAACCATGAGGGGGTCGGCAGTGGTAAACACCTCTTTAAACCTTCCTAAACAGATTGTTTTGTGTGTCACAGTCATGAGTCATGAAGGGAAATGATGCAGGTTGTTTTATATCTTGTTTGTGGTAGGTGTTCCGTTCTCTTTCGAGGCCGACGGCACTAACACGCAGACCCTGTTGACGTCAGGGAAGCTCTCCTGCTGCGTGTCATGGGCTTTAGGGGAAGATGACGTCCCCCTCGCTCCCCCGTCCAGTCAGCCTGGAGGGGGTATGTACAGGTCAGAGAGCTAAATTGAGATCCAGCCCTCCATCAGCGTATTATTTTCAGTTGTGCTGGATAAGATACGCTGTTTTCTCTCTCTTCAGTGGTCTTAGGCAGATGGATGCTATAGCATGTATTGGAGCATCTGGACTGAACGACATGAAGAAATTGGGGAAGTGGGCGGCTGAGTCTCGCCTCGACCCCAATGACCCCAACAATGCTTATATAATGCAACTACTTTCGGTACATTTCCCATAATTCTCTATACAGCTCTTTACCAGAAATGTTTTATTAAGTAAGTGATAATGTACCTCCATAAAATTGTTTTCCATTGTTTAATTTAAAGTCTTCATATCACCAAACTACACTGCGCCTCTAGCATATCTAGAAAGGCATCTGGTAATGAGTTTGAAGATTCCTTTCAACCTTTAGTTAAGCTGCAGTCCATAGGTTTGGCCTCTTTATCGCCATCTCTGTTTGAAACCTGCAATTGCAGTTATTTGCACAATTATCTTCATTGCGTGGGTTGTGCACCGGCGCGCGGATACATCTAATGTTTTGAGGTGTATGTGTGGCTGGATACTGTACTTAGTAATCACAGATTCTAGCCTACGTCTTGGAAGTATGACCCAAATAAGAATTTTCACCATATATTGCCATCTGAACAAGTAAGTAACAAATCTGCCACGTTTGTCTGACCAACTGAGGAAAAAAGCATTACATTAAATCGTGCTACCAATGGTGATTAAATCTAATGATCGGTTAGCTCATATCACATCAAACTGTGCAAATTATTATTATTGTTATACTTTGTTCTCAAATTGTTAATGTTAGCAACATCAGCATTGCGTGACTATGTGTATATAGTGTATATTAGCGTGTAGATTTCAATTTCTGTACAGTCTAATCTCTAATTGTCATACCATTCGAATGTCATATTAAGAAATTATTTTAACATGCTCGAATTTCCCACAAATTCCTACCAGTACCACTCAAATTAGAAAACATTATTATAAGCTAACTGTTGTGAATCGGTCTAAAGTAAGGTGATAGTTTTGAACACTGGCTGGTTATGTACTTATGTACTATGCTCAAATATTGATTTCGGATAATTTTTAACCAAAAACAGTTACGAACTGCAGCTTTAAATAACTGAAATATGCAGTTTAGTCATTATAAATAAAAGTATTTGACTGCTCAACACCACAGGAGAGAAAACCAATGAGAGTCTAGTATTCAGGAGCGCTGTCGTTTGTTTTGATGTCTTATTATCTCTGTAGGTGGTGAGTGGTGGAGATGTGGCGGTGCCTGAATATTTCCGCCTGGAGCAGCTTCAGGAGGAGTTTAATTTCCTAACCGATGAGGAGCTGCATCGTTCCCGTCGCTTCCGTCTCCTGAGGCTGCGGAGTCAGGAGGTGCCGGAATTCCGTCACTTTAAATGTGTCCCGTCCATGGAGCGGGAAATATCTGAAAAAGTGTTCCAGGTAAGATCACTTAACCTCTGTGAAAACTTTCTGTTTCCTAAGATTGTCCAGACTGGATGAATCGCCAAAGACTTCAAAATAATAATAATAATAATAAAATAGACTGTCCTGGCAGGAGCCAAAAATTGCACTGCAAGACTGAAAAAAGTAAATTCTCATAATTTATTGTAGCACCACCTAGTGTCGAGTAGATGTCTGTGCATGACATTTTTCACAGCAAGACATCTGGGCCCGTATTCACAAAACATTTTATTTAGCACTAAGAGTTCTCCTAAATAGCAGTAAAAGTTTTTAGCTTAGTTTTTATATAAGTTTTTAGTTTTTATGGACAGACGTATATGTGTGCAAATGTATATCTTTTTTTTTTTTTTTTGGAGTAGTATTATTAGTATTCTTGTTATTTTATCTTTCAATGTACTTTCTGCTATAATTCAATCTCAGTATTGCTAAGCAGAAAAGTAAATAAACTTCAACTTCAACAGCTAAGAGTTTTCTCTTAAAACCTATTCTCAAAGCTGCTGAGACAAACTTTTACTAAGGAATAGAGAGAAGTCTTAAGCTAAGAGTAAGGGAGGGGTTGACCTCGTTGCTATGGATGATGTCAGCATGATTACTAACTATGCACACAGTGATTGGCTGATAGTCTCTGTCAGAGATTTATTCATAGAAATATTGTAGAGCGCAATATCATGTTGCCATAATCAAATAAAGGTTTAAAAATAAAAATGTTAATTGCCACATTCAAATAAAGATTTTAAAATGCAGGATAAGTGTCACTAATTAAACAAGTATATGTTCAGCTTATTGTCAGCCTCTTACATGTATGCTTCTCATAACAAGTGAATATGCATATAAACAGCCTTTTATTTAACAGAGTAGAATAATCATGGCTGATAGTAATACATGCAAATGTAAAGAAACAAACAAACAAACAAACTGGACGCAAGAACAGCTGTTACTTCTTGCCCAATTGGTGAATGAAAACAAGGATATAATCAAAGGAAAATGTGGAGTTGGGATAGCCTCCAAAACCAAAGGTGATACCTTTTTAAATGGTCATTATCATCAAATGTTTCTAAAATATTTACGTTCAGAGGCAGATTGCCAGCAACAGCCATTTTAGGAATAGTTTGTGGCTTGGTCTTAGTGACTTAGGAGTCCTCTTCACTACTCCTAACGTTTCACAGATTTAGGAGCTAGTTTAAGTGATAAAACACTTTGTGAAATACTCTTAGAGCAAAAATTGAGGAGTCCTAAATTTAGGACTGACACGCCCATTATTCTTAAGATTTTCTCTTAAATCGGCGAGTTATGAGCTACTTTTAGCTTTAAGATGTTTTGTGAATACGGGCCCAGGTTTCCAGCAGCTGCAGTGCAATGTAATAATGGTTTTATCTTTTTAGGGAGTATGTACCTGTAAGTAGTTCTATTGTTAATTAAAGGTGCTGTATGTAGGATTGAACTAGGTATTGCAGTCCAAATTCAAAATATTGGAGACGTTTTTTTTCACCAGCCCCTCCTCCTCAGACTTGACGCACGCGCAGGATGCCTATAGAGTAGTACTGCATCCTTCATATCTCCAAAAAGTCTTTAGTTTTATCATATTTATAAAAGAAAGATACAGATTTACGATTCTCTCCGAAAAAAGCCGAGCTCCTGGAGGCGTGCCGTGTGGGCGGGGCTAAAGAGTGACGAGCACTTGCTCCGATCGCCAACAAAACACAGACATTTGATGCCGTTTCACTTACCATCTGCAGTTCTGAATCATGACCGGGATCTTTTATAGCTGGGACCGCTTCATCTTTCAGTATTAAACGATGTGCAAATCCAGCGTCGAATTGGGCCTTGTTTATAAAACGTTCGTCAACAAAACACTTGAGAAACTCCATTGCTGCCCCGGAAAAACAAACTATATCCACTGTTCACGTAACGGTGGGTTCTTTTGAAAAGCTGAACAAGGTTATCTTTCCCTCACAACCAAAAACACACTTCTTTAGAGACATTCTTCCCGAGCGAGTCCCATGCTGCCAGCCTGCCGACTGAAGCGTGTTGATGGGCTCTCGCTCTCACTGGTCGATGCGTGCACGGACGCGTTCTTCCGGGAGAAACGCCCATATAAGGAATTCCACCGTCGTTTACGTCATCAAGAACAACGATCGAAAAAAACTCTCCGAAACTTGTACGAACCCGGAAGTGAGATTTTTGGCACAGAAATACTCTGTTATACTTCCAAATTTTTTTTTTTAAACTTTGTCCATGCTTAGCATGAGAATCCAACTCTTTAACAGTGTAAACAACTCTGAATGCATGAAACAGCATTGTACCCCCCCTTTAACGACACCAACAGGAACGAGCGCACATGACGATGAATTAAATGAAATACGCGGCGTTTTCCGCCAACTGGCAACCCGGGGTGCCGAAATACAATTGGGTAAACTGGCAGTGGGCGGGTTTCACAAACCATAACAAACACAGACATTCCGGGCCGGACGCACATTTTCAAAGGAGAATAACTGACTGTAGCATTGTTTTTCAGATAAACAAGTATGTTAACTTAGCATGTTTCTTAAATATCTGCAAGCATATTATGGTATTTGTATGCTTTAGTAGAGTCAAAATCCTACATACAGCACCTTTAAATATGTGTAAGAATAAACAGCTGTTTTGTGTAATAATCTTGTTTCAGGATTATGAGAAGAGACTAAAGGAGGGTGAGGTCATTGATACCAAAGAACACATTGATGCACATCGAGCCCTTGTGGCCAAATATCTGCAAAGAGTAAGTGATAAGTGAAATTTAGCTATGGAGTAACTTACTTACACTATTGTTCAAAAGTTTGGAATCTATAAGTTCAAAATGTTTTAAATGTTTTTGAAAGAAGTCTCTTCTGCTCACCAAGGCTGCATTTATTTGATCAAAATACAGTAATAAACAGTAATATTGTAAAATATTATTACAGTTTCAAATAAGTGTTTCCTATTTCTATTTTAATATATTGTAAAATGTAATTTATTCCTGTGATACAAAGCTGAATTTTCAGCATCATTACGCCAGTCTTCAGTGCCACCTGATCCTTCAGATATCATTCTAATATGCTGATTTGCTGCTCAAGAAACATTTCTGATTATTAATATCAATGCTGAAAATAGCTGTGCAGTTTAATATCTTTGTGTAAATCTTGAAACATGTTTTTCCAGGATTCTTTGATGAAAGCTCAAAGAACAGCATTTATTTGGAAGAATAAATATTTTTGATATTGCCTTTACTGTCACTTTTGACCAATTGAATGTGTCCTTGCTGAATAAAAGTATTAATTTATGTTAAACAAAAGTAACGGACCCTAAATATCTATTTTTCTGTTTTGTTGTCTTTGGTTTAATGATATAAGAGCAGTGGACAGTTATGTGAGTTATGTATAAGATAAACATGGTATGTATGGACTGCAGCAAAGGGCCCTTAAAATCAAATTCCCTCTCAAATTCTCTGTTTGTCTCTCTGTCTCAGGTGCGGGAGTCAGTTATTAATCGTTTCCTCATAGCGAAGCATCATTTCATCCTGTCCGATGTGGTTTCGGAGGACGAGGTTCCCAGCATCGGGTAAACAGCTCTATTGTTGATCTTAATTCACTACTGCTGACTTTAAATGCAGGCTTTCTGAAGGTAGCCTCATCTTTAACAGTCCACCCACTTCTAGATGTCACATTCAGATATGGTCTGGTACACATGCTGACTTTTTGTTTGAAGCTAAATCCAGTTCATATACTGCAGTTCATTACATTTGATGATGGTTCTATTGAAGATTAGCATGTTTGATTGCAGTTTATGCCATCAGCAGTCTTTAATGACTGGATTGTGCACAGACTGCAGACAAGGAAAGGTTTTGTGTATTCTTAAATCAGTATAAAGTGATGTTTATTTGACAGTTCCTGTCTTTTATTTCTCTTTTTTTTCTCCTGTACGTTTGTATATTCAGTGGTCCAGGTGCTGGGTATGTTCTGAGGATTTTCTGTTCTGTTTTCAGTCTCCCGTATTCCTTTATTTTTCTCGTGTTCCTCCCTTCAGATCTGTGTGTTCATGAGGTGCCATTCTCTGTAGAGTTAGTCAGTGTAAAGTGTGTGTTAATGTGGGGATCACACACTCAGAGAGTGTTTGTGTGTTTGATCTGCTGGTGAGTACTGATAGTGAATGTTTAGAGCAACTATGTATTTATTTACTCACTCTCATCATGTTATTCCAAAACCATACAACTTCCTTTCCTTCGTGGAAGACTAAAGGAGACGTTTAACTGAATGTTCATGCTGCTCTTTTCCATGCAATTAAATTATACATTGACCAGGGCCTGTCAAACCCCAAATGGAACAAAAATATTCTAAAACATTATAAAATCATTAAAATTGTGTGAGGAACAGACTGAAAGATAATCTCCTCCACTTTAGCTTTCACAGCCATAGTGATATTCAGAGCAACAGCATGATCGTGAGTGTATTGCTTTTATACAGCAGTTCAGTCAACAAAAAGTTAATATTGAGTAACTTGCATTTTAAGCACAATATTGCCAGAATTACAAAAGGAAATCCAAAATAAATTTAGAGCAGTCAGTGGTGACTTATTCCTGAATGAATCAGTTTTTTCAAACAAATAAGTGCATGATTCAATGACTCACTCATAAAAATAGTGGGTCTCATTAATCAATAAATATGTAGATTGTTTATATTTACACACACAGGAAAACTAATCATAAAAGAATTTGCCCCAGGCTAGTAATTTGCATAAAACACACATATTTGCATAAACACAGAGATCATCTCCATATAAGGGCTTTCCACAACCTCTCCTTTATAGCCTTTTGTTACTCTCAGTACGTAAATTGAAAAATCATGATTTGTTCATGAAAATTATGGTCATACTCAGACGGCACACACACACATTCATGCATATGCACAGTTAGTGAATGAGACCCAGTCACTTCCAGAATGAATCAGTTTTTTGAATGAATTGGTTGAGTGAATGATTCAGTTGACTCACTCATAAAGAGTCGCCATCTACTAGTATAATGAAGTCACCTACAGAAGGAGTCACTGATGAATCTTACATCACTAATGTACTGACTGACTGTCCATCAGGAACGTGTTCAACATCAACATCTGTTAATAGATATGTGTTTTGTGTTCAAGATAGAAATAGAGACTTCAAACCAATGCACTGTATGTGAAGCTGATGAAGTCCTGTCTCAATGTCTATTGTTGACGTGGAACATTAACTCAGATCCCTCACTAATACCGCAGTGTGTTATGGGATATCTCCATTGACTCTCAGCTGGCACACTTTCAGGGTGTTAGGCTGGAACCTGTTCAAACTGGCTGAGCCCAAACGACCCCTGAAGCCTAGCAGGAAGGAGAGGAAGAAGGTGACGGCTCAGAACCTCTCAGATGGAGACATCAAACTCCTGGTCAACATCATCAGAGGATACGACATCCCCGTCCGCAGACCTTATGCCAGGTACCTGTTTCTACGCTTCCAGAAAAGCTGACCAATAAGAAGACACTAAACGATCACATTATTTGTTGTATTTTCAGCAAACCCCCTGCGTCGGCTAAGTCTGGGCGTTCATTCACAGAGCCGTTTACAGCTCCTGTGTCATCCCAGACACCCCAACAGGGCAGTGAGTGGCCCTTTGGACAGGTAACAGCACGACTGCACTGTACCTGTACCTTTATCTGAATATTATTTGACTGTAACTGTATGTAATCATGTACTGTGTGTGTACTGTAGCCTCTGATCAGGCCGTTTGTGGAGGTGTCTTTCCAGCGTTCAGTGCTGCAGACGTCTACCGCTGAGGGTCCAAACCCCTGCTGGAACGAGGAGATTGTTCTGCCATTCAGGTCAGACTAAAACCTACAGCACTGACATGAAAAGCCAGTATAACTTCAGAAACTCTACTTCTCTATAGCTCTGTTCCTGAACCGAGTGAACTGTCTTGCACAGGCAGCTGTCTTCAAAGGCAGCCTCCAAACTGAAACAGAACCTCATAAGTGGCTCATATGAAATGCGCTACATAGGCAGTGACTCAGAGTTAAACTAATGGCACTCTTATCCACCTTATTCTTCACGTAAAATTGGACGCGGGGCCAGTCGCGAGTGTCTAGCTTTCATTTTCAATGGGAGACATGGGAAAGCGGCAAACCGCGAGCGGTTTTGCTGGCGGCGATACGTAAATTGAGGCGGAGCGCAAGCGGTGCTCGTGCACCCAAAATCCTGCCGCTTCCACGAGCACGGCGCTTCGCGGCAGGCGATACTGTATCGATTCTCAAAAACAAAGATAAAAAAAAAAAAAATACAGGATTGGCAGTTATCTTTTTGTGAGTTCATATCCCGACCGCAGCGGCAACCGTGTCGGTAATTCTGAACTTAAACAATGACAGAGAACTGATACTAGCATTAAGCACACCACAGTAATGTAACATTTCACTGAGCTCTTGTCGGAGTGTTGAAAACATGATGAAGATCGCTGTAAATCCTATTGGGGCGGGGGACAATAAGGTCCCGGAGTGTCGCTCCGCCCACCCCATTTCATTGGTTTATAATACAGCAGAGCTTATTGGTGTAGACGTTTGGAAGAGCATTCTTTAATATACGTTTTTATGAATGAACGCTGTTTGGCTGTAAAGAAAATTAGTGCTAAAAAATTTTTGTTAAATAATTAGCAAATGTGTTTTTTTTTTAAACTCCAGTGTGAGTGTACGGAGTTTGTTAAGTTCCTGATCAAACGCTAGTGGCGGATGCTCCCGAGTACTTCGGGCAGAAAATGATAAATAGCTCACGAATAAGTCTGGGGACACAAAATTCTTACATTGTGGCCATGATTAGCCTAGTCCTATCTATGCTATAAATAGCCTCACCTATGAGAAATATTAATTATGTGATTCTGTTGTTTGTAACTATGGTCCTCAATCTAACAGGTGGGTCCGTTAAATGAAGTCGAGATATTATTGCACTTTTCACGAATGATATACTTAAACATTGAACACTTTAATTTCGCCTCACTCGTACTGCACAAAAACGCTTCCACTACGAGATGTTGAATGTTAGCGGCAGCCGCGCGGACTGATTCCACCGCTTGCAAATGCGTCCCAGTGTGTTCTGTTAAAGGGCCAATTTTTATCCACCTTATTTCTTCATTGCGTAAAAATGGGCGGGGCCATTTGTACATTTTAGTGGGTCTTAATAGCTTCGGGTCTAAAAATGATTTCCTATTCCTAAAATAAGAAATATCCCAATATATCGCCTTGCTTACTGTATCGCAATATATCGTATCGCAACCCCTGTATCGTGATACGTATCATATCGCCAGATTCTTGCCAATACACAGCCCTAGTAAATTGGTGTCTTACCATATTATTTTAGTGTATTATCTTAATTATGAACACACTGGTTTGTAGTGCAAACAGTTTTACCATTTACTGCACGTTGTTATTCTTCTTGTTATTTTCCTATAGAGGCTAATGAACCGGAAGTCTCGCCCATAGGCTTACTTCCGCGTTTAGGAATAAGGTGGATAAGCAAAAAAAAAAAAGGACATGGGGGTTATTTTTTTTCTTTATTATACTCCAGTATTGAATGATGCATCAATATTAAGTAAAAAGGTATAATATTGAATACGTTTATACTTCCATTATTTTATTATTCTTAATATTATCCAGAATTAAATAAGAATACATAATTTTTATATACATTTACATCAATAATATATATTATTTATTTTGACAAAATATCATTTTCATTTTTTTCTTAATGTTCTCAATTGTTCTAAAAAAACAACAACAATTTAAATAAATTTAGATTAATGATAGATATTTATTGATCTTGATAAATTATCATTTCTTTATTTTTTTTTATTTTTCTTGATATTTTCTAGTATTGAATAAGAATAAATATTTATAATATATATTTACATCAATAATATTTTTTTTTACAAAATATAAAAAAAAAAATTCTTGATGTTCTGCAATGTTAAATGAAGCATGAATATATTTTTTTAATTATATATGACTTATCTTGATAAATTATAATTTTGTTTTTCAGTATGGAATAAAGCATAAAGATTTAAAAAAAAATATTTTTACATAAATAATAGTATGTATTTATTTACATTTACATTTATGCATTTAGCAGACTGTATTTATTTCTGTAGAAAAATGACAGTTTCTTCTAATTCAGTGTTTTATTTTATTTTTTCATTGAGCTTGTCGCAGTGTATTCTGTGATGTGATACTGCATTACAATTAGGCCAAAAAATTTGATTTCTTAAAAGACAGCATAATGTTCCTGTCTAACTTTTAGAGCAGCCTTCATATTAGGATTGTGCCAATGATACCTTGAAATGCTGTCTTGGTATGCAGCTCACTAGGAAATGTTATTGTTTTCACATTGAGGTTCAGTATTTGCATGGTGTGAATCAACGGTTTCCCCTTTATCTCAGTGCTCCAAACGGAGACTACAGCTCCACCAGTCTGCAGTCGGTCAGAGATGAGGTCTTCATCAACATCTTCGATGAGGTCCTCTATGATGTGGTGGAGGTGAGAAACATTCTGATGTGCTTATGGATCATTCCCAGAGTCATTTGAATGTTGACCTGTCTGTCTGAACTCCGTCAGGATGAGCGGGAGAGAGGGAACACTATTCACACCCGTATAGAGCGGCACTGGCTCGGCTCCATCAAGATTCCCTTCAGCACCATCTACCTGCAGTCTCGGGCAAGACACCAAACACCAACACTTCATACAGAGCACATGACAGTTCTACTTTTGTACAAGTGTTCGTGTATAATGGAAATATGCTCGAAAATAATCCTGCTGATAGGTTGATGGAATATATCTTTTTTTAAATTTGATTGGCTAGTGTGTTTTTATTTTATTTAATTTTTTTATCAGTAAAGCTGAAAATATTCAGGTTTGATTGATTGTGATGTGTATCTATTATATGATCTGTACATTATGTTTAGATTGATGGGACGTTTAAGGTGTCCACTCCTCCAGTGCTGCTGGGATACAGTAAGGAGCGCAGTTTGGGCAGTGAAGGTGGATATGACACCGTCCGCAGCCTGAGTGAAGGAACCTTCCTCAGCCTCTTCATCACTATTGAACCCCAGCTGGTTCCTGGAGACACCATCAGAGAAAAGGTACAGCAGAAAAATCTGCTTCATTATCAAGTATTATGTGATGACAAAAAAATATTTTTTATAGTTCTGTGAAATGATTAATCGCAATTAATCACATCCAAAATAAAAGTTTTTGTTTACATAGTATATGTGTGTGTACTGTGTATATTTATTATGTATATATAAACACACACACACACACACACATGCATGTATATATTTAAGAGAAATATGTTACATTTATATATTAAATATATTTATAAATAATGTAAATTATATGAATATAAATAAATACATGTAAATATTCCTAAAATATATGCTGTATGTGTGTGTATTTATATATGCATAATAAATATATACACAGTACACACTCATATATTATGTAAACAGAAACTTTTATTTTGGATGCGATTAATCGCGATTAATCGTTTGACAGCACTAATTTTTTATGTTCGTAAAAATAAGAATTATATTATTTTTTGTTCAATATTGCTTTTTCCTCTCTGTCTCTTTTTTTGACTGCTTTTAATAGATGAAGGAAGTAAAGGTAACATATTTGGAGTCTGAATCATGTTTATTTACAGTGGAAGTCTATGGGGAAAAGCGTTGTACTAACATAAATACTGATATTCACACTGTTTTCAAAGTATCACCATAATGCTTAAACCTTTATGTGTTAACATCATACCAGTGTGATACAGTTGATTACAAACCTTTACTAAAGCCTGTAAACTGGGAGATTTTCACATGATCTGCTGAAATGATGCAAGAAAGGTACTGTTTACATGGAGAAAAATCTGCTGACAGTAACCTAGAACTGTTGTCCCACCTCTACAAGGACAATATAACAAACTTCACAGCTTAAATATAAAACATTTGATGTGGACTAATGACTAAAAGCGCTGTAACAAATACACAAGATGCACATTTCTATTGTCTGGCCAGAATGTCTTGCCCCACAGACTTCAACTGAATGTGAGTGTATTACTGTAAACATGATTATTGTTTGTTTTCACAAATGAAGAAAAGAGTCAAAATGATTTTCTGTGGTAATCGACAGCATCTGTCACAAATGAAGACAGCTGACACATGACTGTCCCATGAAGCTCTGTGTCTGTTTAGACATTGATCTTAATGTCTCCCATGTGTTTAAACATTTGTTTAGTGGAGTCGTTTTTGTCAGTTATTTGTTTTTTTTTTTTAAGAAAGAAAGAGAGAAAGACAGAAATACATTTATTTTGCAAGGGTGCATTAAATTGATCAAAAGTCACAGTAAAGATATGTATAATATTACAAAAAAATCTAAAATTCTATCAATGATGCAGTGCTGTTCTATAAACAATATACAGAAACAGGGTTTCTTAATATAAAGTAGTCCTGGGGGGGGCCGCCCAAATCATAAGATAAAATGAAGCAGCAAATCAGATTAGACAGAAGATGATGAAATCTGCTTTGACACAGAAATGCTGGAATTTGACTTTGATCACACAGCTTTTACAATATATTTATCACAGCCATTTGGTATTGTATTTTGATCAAATAAATGCAACTTTGGTCTTCTTTCAAATGCATAAAAAAAAAAAAACTATACACTGAGCCCAAACTTTTGAACAGCTCAATTTATTAATTATACAGTAAGGGAAACTTCAGAGTAAAATCACTGTTTCATGACCTCTGACCTCTGTCTCCTCTCAGTTTGACTCTCAGGAAGGTGAGCGTTTGTTGATAGCAAGTGAAGTGTTTGAGAAGGAGGCAAGTCGGCGTTTCCCCGACCGGCCCTGTCTCACCACCGTCATCGACATCAACGGCAAAACCGTCTTCGTCACGCGCTTCATACGGCCTCTGAACCCCCCGCAGGAGCTGCTGGACGCTTTCCCAAACGGCCCTCAGGAGACCACGGTCCGTCCACACACTGTTCAGACACCAGCTCATCTGTGTGTGCTGTCATTCTGCTCATCCTCTCCTTCACTCTCTCCTCAGGAGCTGGTTGCGCGATACGTGTCGCTCGTTCCTTCTCTTCCAGACAGCGTATCTTTTGCTGGAGTTTGTGACTTATGGAGCACGTGTGATGTGAGTAAACATGGACGTCTCTCTTGTTTGTTTCTGTTCTGTGAGATTGTGTCTTATACACACTCTTTTTTGTCTGATTTATGCTGTTTTAGCAATTCCTAATGTTGCTAGCTGGAGATGAGGAGGAGCATGCTGTGTTACTCTGTAACTACTTCCTGTCGATGGGCAAAAGGGCGTGGCTTATCATAGGCATTGCGATTCCTGAGGTGAGTGACAGGCCTCTTAGCCAATCACACATCAATAAAACTGAGGGAGGCAAATCACAAATCTCTGAGATGGACGTGAAAACACTGTATTTTATTATTATTTTTTTATGCCTGCATGGGTTTGTGTCATTGTGTTAGGGCCCTACAGCGTACGTTTTGACGTATGAGCAGAACCGCTATCTGATCTGGAATCCCAGCACCGGGCAGCACTACGGACAATATGACACATTCTGCCCCCTACAGACCATCGGCTGCCTGATCAACTCAGATAACGTTAGTAAACATACTTACCCCTCCACCCCCCCAAAAAAAAAAAATTTAAATGTATCACAACTATCATAACTGACTTCATATCTGTGCAAAAATACATTTTACAGTCAATTTGCAAGTCAAAAGTTTAGAATATTTAAGATTTTTTACATTTTTGAAACATTGTGCCAAATTTATTTGATCAGAACTACAGTAAAAACAGTAATATTGTCAAATATTGCTACAATTTTAAATAAGTGTTTTCTATGTGAATATATGTTAAAATGTAATTTATTATTGTGATGTAAAGCAGAATTTTCAGCAACTCTACTGCAGTCTTCAGTGTCACATGATCCTTCAGAAATCCTTCTAATATGCTGATTTGCTGCTCAAGAAACATTTCTGATTATTATCACTGTTGAAAACAGCTGTGCTGCTTCACATTTTTTGTGGAAACTGTGATAAACTGCCAATTTTTAAAGATTAAAAAAGAGAAATACTTAAAAAGTAGCAATAAATACTTTTATAATGCTACAGAGTATTTCTATTTTTTTAAAAAAAAGCTTTTGTTTTGAACTTTCTATTCATCAAATAAAGTATCACATTTTCCACAAAAATATGAATTAGCACAACTGTGTTCAACATTACTGTTTTTACTGTATTTTTGATCAAATAAATGTAGCCTGGTCATCATTTTTCCAAACCAGTCATTTATTTGTGCACAAAAAAAAATTCTGGCAAAGCTTGGCATTTATTTTATGTGATATGATAAAAAAAAAATTGTATGGTAATTGTATTGTTTTTTATTTGTATATCTGTCCGTGTGTCTCAGGTGTGGTTTAATATCCAGCCTTACGCTGCACCTGTGAGAATGAGTTTTGACGTCTCTAAGTCAAATCTCTGGAAACCGTTTTTCTCTCGATCGTTCCCTGATCCCGGCCTCTCTAGTGTGCAGGTGAGGACGGCTCCACCAATCACAGGCCTCGATTTAACAGGTCACCCTTTAACTGAACCCAGCTGAAGAATCCCAATGATTCTGATGGATCTTATAATCACTTTCTGAAGTAACGTCTAATCTGCAGACGTTTCTCGCAATTTTGGGCCAAATTGTGTTGGCAGAATTAATTTTGAGTCATGTTTTTCAGCCGGAGGTCCTGGTGTACAGACACACGGACAGAGCAGCTGCTGTTGAGTTACAAGACAGGTTAGTTTTAATCAAACACACACCAGTCATTCAGGTACACATATCTGATGAAATGAGATTGAGCTTCTGTGCTCCTGTGCTGTAGGATAGAGAAGGTTTTGAGGGAGAAGATCATGGAATGGCGTCCGCGTCACCCCACACGCTGGAACCGCTACTGTATCTCTACGTTACGTCAGTTCCTGCCAAAATTAGAGCTGAGCGGAGGGCGAGAGGTGGCTGAGGAACATCGCCTCGAGCTGCAAAGCCTTCTGGGAGAATACAGGGTGAGTCTTCTGCTAGAAATCACACTTTACACAGGCTAATAGCCTTAAAGGGATAGTTCACTTTGAAATCAAAATTTGGTATCTATCAGCTTACCCCAAGGGCATCCAAGATGTAGGTGTCTTTTTTTCTTCAGTAGATCCGCCTCTGAGCATATAATGGCAATAGTCACTGTCTCTATAAGAGGGAAAAAGAACATGCACAGAGAAATCCAAATTAAACAATTCCCCATCGTAACTACACAGTGTGTGCGCGCGCTCTGGCTTAGTCTGAGTGATCTCTTGCGCAGACTAAGCCAGAGCGCGCGCACACACATCACACACCGGATGCGTGCGCGCACTCAGATCACTTGGACATGGTTGTGTACAAGAGGTAAAAAACGATATAAATACTGTTCGTTTTCTCACACAAATAGGCCATCAATGTGTAGTTACGATGGGGAATATTTGGATTTCTCTGTGCACTCTTATAGAGACAGTGACCTATACCTGCCATTATATTGACAGACTAGAACGGTTTGACCTAAAAACATCAAAATTGGATCTTACACCTACAATGCCCTTGGGGTAAGCTGATAGATACCCAAGTGAACTATCCCTTTGTAGCGGTGCAAAGCAAGGCGAGTCTTTTTTTCGCCTAATTCACGCCTGCACGCTAGGTGGCGCTGACCAACAATGCATTTTTCTTCAGATATGCGTCTCGTATATTTTATCGTCCGCTGCTCAATATACCATTAAATTAAGATAAATAAAGTTTGGTTCTATGCCAGAAACACAAACTATCTATAATGCTTACAAGTCAGAAGTAGCATCAAGCCATATTTGAAAAGTTATGTAAGTTAATTATTAATGTTTTTGCTTATATTGAGTGCTTGCAGGTAATAGGCAGGTCACTGCTTATTGTCATAAACATTGTTTATTGTTAAAAAATACCATGAGCTGAGGTCATAATCATGATTTGCTTTTATATTTCAAGAAATAACATGCACATTATATTAAGAACATGTGAGAATAAATCTGCTCTCAGATACTAAAGATAACAAGAGCTCGGCATCCACTCTCTTCTCTCTCGGAATCGCTCAGAATATTCTTCTTCGGTGTTTGTTTACACTGGTTTTCGAAACCGCACCACCACTCTTGCCTTTTTGTGCAAGAGCAGCTGCTCCAGGCACGTGATCTTAGCTCAAATCTGATTGGATGGCCCGTTTCATCGTGGAGCGACGGGGAAAAAAAACAACAACACAGGACGAAAAACACATCTTTGCTTTTTCGCACCATGAATGATCGCGCCTGGTGTGAATAGCTCCATAGGGATATATTGTTTAGATTCAAATGTGTCATCGTGCTGAATTTTTGCGTTCAGTGTGAAAAGCCCTTTACATGCAGCACAAATATCAGCTAATATAGCTGTTTATAGGTCAGCGTGAGGGCCAGACATGCTCAGTGAGATGGTAAAGAATGATTTAGCCAATTTTCGAGCATCTTTGTGTTGTTGCAATGTCAGTAGTATATGTAAATGAACATTGTGTGCTCTTTTTCCATGCTACCTGCATCCAGATCTACCAGTTTATATGTTAAAACTACAGATGGTTCTTCCAGCTGGAAGTCAGATTGAGCCCAGTGCAATATAGCTTTCCAAAGGGACTCTCTATAGCCCTTGTTCTCTTGTAATGTAGCACAGATTAAAAAATAAATAAAAAGCCTTTTTACTGTATAGGCTGCCAAGTTTTATTGTCAGCAGTGAATCACCACTTTAATGTTGTTTTCTCACTGATCTGTTTCAGATATCTGGGTTTCCCCTGCACCTTCCTTTCTCAGAGATTCGGCCAATCATTGAAGCCGTTCACAGCACAGGGGTTCATAAGGTCGAAGCCCCAAATGTAGAGTTTGCCCTGGCGGTCTATGTGCACCCGTACCCCAGTAATGTGCTCTCCGTTTGGGTCTACATCGCCTCCCTGGTCAGTGCACACTAGATCACAGCAGAACACCACCAGCAACAGGGAAAAGACTTCTTGATATGATTCATATGAACACTGAAGAAAAATGAATCATTGAATTTACTAAAATGTTTTAAGGTAAGCGGTTGCAATCAATTTATTTTAGCTACATTTAAATAAATTTAGTTGACTAACTTTCAGCAAAATTTGTTTATTTAAATGTAGCTAAAATAAATTGATTGCAACCACTTACATTTAGTATCTTTTTTTTAATCAGTGAAATGAAAATGTCATGTTATATTGATTTTCGATTTTGCAGAGCTCCTGTGCCTGTCAGTGTGTTTTAACACTACCTCTACTACTCGTAGTTGTCTTATTTATTTTTTAAAGAAACTCAGTCTAGAATGTTATTTATAAGTGTCAATTTACAGCTTTTATACATTTTATTCTGTATATTATTCATGGTTGTACTGAATGGAGATGTTTGAAATATTTTTAAACATTTTAATTACACAAGACTGCTAAGTTCAGCAGTTTTTTTTTTTTGTACCAGTCTTTTAGGTTTTATCTCACAAAACACACCAAAATTAGTGTTCATGTTCATGTTTTTGTAATATGAAAAGAAAAAATTCATTTTTACTTCTTTTTTCCCAGTAACAACAGTTTTTACTGTATTACAATAATGAGATCTTGAATAAGAGTTTGGAATTTAAGTTTCTTTTGCTCACCGAGGCTGCATTTATTTGATCTAAAATACAGTAAAAAACTTAATATTGTGAAATGTTATTACCATTCAAAATAACTGTTTTATATGTAATATATGTTCAAATGTAATGTATTCCTGTGTCCAAAGCTGAATGTTCAGCATCATTAATCCAGTCTTCAGTGTCACATGATCCTTCAGAAATCATTCTAATATGCTGATTTGCTGCTCAAGACACATTTCTGATTATTATTTTTGTTAAAAAAAAAACAATAACAAAAAACAGCATTTATTTAAGATAGAAATCTTTTGTAACATTATCGATGTCTTCACTGTCAATTTTGATCAATGTAATGCATCCTTGCTGAATAAAACTAAGTTCAGGAGCATCATTGTTAAAACTGCTCAACAATATATCCAGATGCATTACAGTGATGAAAGATTGGGTGGAATGTGCTTATTTTTTATGAAAAACAATGTTTTTGTTTTCTTTTGATACTGAGGTACAACATCACCTCAATATTTACTTGACAATTTAGTAGCTTTATAGATATTTTTATATTTTAATTGCATTATTCCAAGCACACTACTAAATTGAACCAGTTGATTATTGAAGCACATTTAAATGTTGAAATGTGAAGAAAATACACAATATAAGCGCTACAGAATAAAGCAGTACGGATGCTTCTGTTCTCTGCTTTGCATGTGAAATTGTAGTTCTGTAGAGAGACTTCAGCACTGCAGAGATGTTATCACTCTGATGTATTTGTCCAGCTCAGACAGACTGAAGCGGATCTATCACATCTGTCAGCAGTTATAGGCTCTGTTTGGTTTGAGTCTTGTGTTGGGACTTGTGTGGTCTTGCAGGTGTTTTTGTGGTTGTTAGTGTGAGTATGACAGCTGTCCCCTCACTCTGGTCATGTAGGGTAATCAAACTGTGAACTTCCTGACCGCAGTTAAACAGCGAGAGGCTTCACTCTTCACCAGGGCACTTCTAGATACTAGGTGTTAGCCACTTCTAGTTCCTATTCTTCAGGGGTTCATTATTTTCTTCTGCAAAATACTACGATGGATTCATAAAACCATCATTGCTGAAATATGACTTGCAAATTATTGTGATTAGACTAAAATGACTAGTTTTTTAATGATCTGCAGAGCTGTAGGTGCTACACACAATCAGAAACAGCACAGGCTTTGATCACATTTTACCTTTTCTTGTGTTTAGAAATAATTGGATCTGCCCTGCTTCCTCTTTATTACCTCAGTGAATAATGTGTGTTGTTTATAAATTCATGTCTCTGATCTCAGAAGTTTAGAAAATTCAGAACAAGTTGTTTTTTCCCTGAGGAGGACATTTTGAGAAAGTTGCAGTGTGTTCATAGCACAATGAGCTCTTTACTCTCAGATGATCAGGGAACATTTGATTCCTTATGATAGGAGCTCTTTGAAGTGGTGAATGTGACCTGCAGTGAAATGTTTTTGAATCAGAACTGACCTTTATAGAGCTGCGTGCTGCGTTAGGAATGTCCTCTATCGCCCTACAAAGAAAAGCACAACAGTATGCAAAGATAGCCAGAAAAGAAACTTCTAGGGAAATCAAGCATTGCATTGCAGTTATTGGTAAGTTACCTCTAGATGGCTCCTCTTCATCATATGGGTTTAATTTATCAGCTCAAAACTGTTTAACTTGCTAAAGGACCTGAGCGCAGATCACAGCTGTATCAGATCAGGCTATCAAACACCACACACATGACCCACCTTCATGTTGAGAGAACGATTACAGAGATAAATGAAAGCATGATCATTGGTTAAAGCTGCACAACCAAAAAGAGTGGTGAGGTCGGAGCTTTTAAACTACACACACACACACACACACAGAGAGAGAGATGGATGAAATAACCACATTGTAAAAACATTGTAAGATTTCTGCATGCAAGTTGCAGAAAATCTGTAATTAATGACATTCAAAACTTATATGTTCAAAATGTATATACATATACAATAAAATATAGTATATACATATATTTTTGATGTCAGTATTTTATTTATTTTTAGGGATTTTTGTTATACTTTTATTGAGCTAGGATGCATACAATTTATCTAATGTGACAGTAAAGACTTTTACATGGTTACAAAAACAATTCTGTTTCAAATAAATGCTGTTTATGCATTTTTTTTTCTATTCATTAATTAATCAAAAAAAAAAAAGTATCATAGTGTCCTGAAAAATATGAAGCAGCACAACTGCTTTCAACATTGATAATAAAAAGAATTAGTTTTTTTAATTGTATCAGCAAGTCAGCATGATTTCTGAAGATCATGTGACACTGAAGACTGGAGTAATGATGCTGAAAATTCAGCTTTGATCACAGAAAAAAAAAAAAAAAAAACATTTCTAAATAAATTAAAACAAAACAGTCTGCAATAATATTTCACAATATAGACTCAAGGTTTTGAGCCATGAAGCGTTTCCTTCGAGTCTCGGACACATTGTTCCTTGGCATCTGATCAAACACAGCATTATGAAAATGAAATAACTCTGTTGCTGTCATTATTCTGCTATAAGATCAGCAGCCCTGCTCTCTTTCATGTCTGTTTGGACACAAATAAGTTTATTCTTGATGGTGACTTCATGTTATTTCCCTAAGGAATGTACAAATGAAGTATAGACAGCGTCTAGACATTTATGTCAGTGAGACGAGAATGAAACCACGGCAAAAACAGCCCCTGGGTGAGGTGTTGTTATGACATGAATAAGCCACATACATACTGACCGTGAAGTAGCCGTACAGACAGAATCTGCAGAATCTTTCACTTTTTCTATACTGGTTTTGGGGAGATTTTGGTGCAATTTTGCAGCATGGGGTTAAATGTGTTCTTAATGTGAAGTTCTGCTCATGTAGATGCCGTTTAGACCACAAATCAGGCAACTTTATGTTTATCATATAGACATTTGATAAACAATTCCATTTAGAGCCAGTTGGAGGCAGCAGTGAGATACAGTTACAAACGCCAAATGCAGCACTGCACTTCTTTATATTAATTCATTTGAATGCCGTTGCTGTGTTTGCATGAATGTGTGTGAATGTCATTCCATCGGATGGCTGTGTGTGTGTGTGAGGTTGTAGATTATCCTGCCGAAGGCGTCATTGAGATGTTGCGGTCATGCGTGAAGTCAGATGGTGAAAGCCGGCATTGTGTGAGTACAGCCTGAAACTTTGACTAAATCTGGGCTCGAGGAGGAACAAACTCACCCTGGAGAGAGCATGTTTCTCTGCTGAGTGCTATGGTCGGGTCACGCTGGAAATGACCGGACTCTACACCACAGCAAACCGTGACGAGAGAGATAAAGGAAGCAGAATAGTGGTTTGGTTGTGCTGAGGTTGGAAAGTCCCCCTGGTCTAATGGAGAGCAGCATTAAATACAGCAGTGATCAGATCAGACACATAACTGAACCTCAAGCTGAGCTCAGCATAGCCTATTCCAAATCACTTTTTGGGAGAAATTAGAAAATTAACTAAAATTATTATTATTATCACTATTATTTCTATTTATTTATTTATTTGCAAGTATATACAACATTGATCAAAAGTTTGGGATCAATAAAGTTTGTTTTTTTAAATAAATTAATTATTTTGATCAACTCAATGCATGCTTGCAGAATAAAAGTAACAGTAAATTCATGAATGATGTTACAAAACATCCATTTCAAACAAATTATGAAATGATGTTCTTTTGAACTTTCTATTCATCAAAGATTTATGAAAACTATGAGTAATGACTGCTGAAAATAGAGCTTTGCTTCAAAGGAATTCATCACACATTTCCCAATATAACCGTTTGTAATGTATTTTGTTTTATACTGTATTTTTACATCATTGTTATTTCAATATTTTTCGTAATTGTTTATATTTAGTATATGTATATACTGTATATATATATATATATATATATATGTGTGTGTGTGTGTGTTTGTATTATGTGTATGCATTTTATATATATAATCATATTCTACACTGCAAGCAAACTATGCTGAGTAGACCAAAAAAATTAAAAACACCTGCAAGCAAAACACTAAAACATAACACCCAAACATAACCAACACATAGTGAACTCTTAACCAGGTGCGATGTAAGAAGGTTTCTGTGACACATTTCATTTGTCTGATGTCACACAATCAGAATAAATGAAAACACATGGTATTTATATATACTTGGTGCAGGAATTTGGTCCAGTGAATTTCATTGTGGGTGGGGCTACTGAGCACAACACCAAAGAAATCTAAATTAAACCGACCAACAAAATAGTATAATAGTTCCTATTTTTACGAGTAATGTAATTCTGTTACAATGTACAGTACCTTTTAATGCATTTACAGTGCAAAATTATGTATTTGCAAACCCTGAGACCAGGACAAAACCTGCCTCCAGTATTCAAAGCAAAGTCAAACAGTTTGATTTGGTTATCATCTGCAGATGATTGGTTGGAAATATTCAAACCGTAACTATATGACCCCATGACCAACACACATCCATAAACCTATGCACAGATTTATACCATCACACTTGTATACACATTTGCACAAACACACATATGCACAGACATATTTGTGTACACTGTAGCACAAATGATGTCTGAAGCAGTCATTCTCACTCCATATAGCCTCAACCAAGAGGACCCAGAAAAAAAAGGCCTCTGCAGTTTGTGTGATCTACGGTTCTTCTAGAAGCCTGTGGCCTCATGGGTGATCTGAAGACCAGACCAGGGACTCGTCTCTCTGCCCCTCCCCACACCGCTGCTCTCTTTATGGGCCACACAGTCATCTTTATTCCTGTGATTTATGGACCTCCATCTGTTACTGCAGCATCTATTCACAACCAGGTGTGTGTGGAAAAACAAAGCTTGAGCTACTGTTACTGTCAGGGATTAGGAATGAGGAGAGAGACTGACCTCTGTGAGAGGACCCAATTGGGGAGTGTACTTCAATAAGAAAAAAGAATGATTCAGCTGAACAAACCAAGCAAATTCAATGACTGAATGAAAATAAGTACAACTTCAAAAACTCATAGGACAAGTGATACTAAACTTTGGCAAAGCAATGAAGATAAGGTGGGCAATTAACAGATGAATAGACAGAAGGGCGTACACACGATCAAGACTTGACACTGACTAAACAAACTGAAGGGCTTATATACACACAAAAAGCATCAGTCCAGGAAATGGGGAACATGTGAGTTAAATGAAGAGTGGAGCAGATTAATAAGCAGGAGAGGGAGAGACTAGGGAGGGCCAGACAAACCCCCCACGGGCAGCTCCAGAGGCCCAAACTCCTCTTCATCATGGACACCCACATGGCCAAGGTGCGGGACGGTCTAGATGTCAAGTCAAGTCAAGTCTGCTTTATTGTCAATTCTTCCACATGTACAGCACATACATACAGAGAATTTAAATTGCGTTACTCTCAGACCCTTGGTGCATACAGTTAACATTAAACACTGACAGTAGACGTTCAAATACAGATAAATACAGTTTAAACATATGTACATACAAACTATACAGATAAACAAATGAGGACATTGTAGAAAAATAAAAAAATTAAAAAGAGATAGATAAAGTGGCATAAGGCACATGGCAGATAGAGTGCAAACCAGTTAAATAAAACAAAACTGTGCAGATATATGTGTAGTGCAAAAAAGAACAGTCTTTTATCAGATTGTCAGAAGAGGTAGTTTGCAGTCAATGCTGGATGAGGTAGTCAGATCACCCATGAGGTAGTCAATGATGTGATTGGTGGAACTCTATGAGGAGAGCTGGATCCAGAATGTTATCCCATGAAACCCAGGACCATACCACTTCTAGTCAATGAGATACTGGAGGTGCCCTGAACAGTGTATACAGGACCATCCTGCAGGAATAGTGGCCGAAGAGGGGCATTCTTGTCACCAGACACTGGGGAAGCAGAAGGAGAAGGAGTGACAATATGTCCTGGTCAATAACCCATTGGATGGGGTTGATGAAACTGGAGAATGGGAGAATGGGTACGAGGTCAACCGTGGGAGGATAAGGACTATGAAGTTGGGGGAGGGCATCAGCTTTAGTGTTCTTAGAACCAGGTCAATAGGTGACAGTGAAGTGAAATCAGATGATGTATAGTACCCACCTTGCCCCGCAGGGATTAAGGTGCTTGGTCAGAGTGGATGTTCTCCAGCTTGCAATGGTCGGTGATGACTTGGACGGGTAGAGAGGATCCCTCAGCCTGTGCTTCCACTCCTCTAAGCCCATTTTGATGGCCAGGAGCTTACGGTTATTGAGAGCTTGTTGCAAAGAATGTACAGGGATGTAGTTTTGGAGGAGTGCCATGGTATTGTGAAAGTACTGCTCCTACCTCAGAGGTAGAAGCATCAACCTCAATAACAAATGCTGGTCGTGTCTGGGTGCTTGAGAATGGGGCAATGGTGAAAGCAGTCATAATATTGTGAAGGGGCTTCACTCAGACTTGGAGGATGGAACTGAGGGCATGGATGATGAAATTCCTGGCAGAGCCAGAATCAGAAAGACCATTGGTGGAGAGTGAGATAATAGGGCTGGTGAGGATGAGCTGATGAGAGAGGGGATGTTTGTGGATTGTGGGGGCAAATATCTGAACTCATCGTTCGCCAGGGAGGGCAAACAGGTGAAGAAAAGAGCTAGTGATGAGGGAAGCTTCAGTACAGGCCTAGCCGTCCAGCAATCTGCCAAAGACATCTGGGAGAACCCAATTTTTGCATAGGTTTTACAATGGCCAATGCAGAGTAATTGGCCACGTGAGAGAGGGAAAAAGGAGCATGTGGTTTTCACTGGAGATTGACACCTGTGTCGGTAGGACATTAACCATCCCTCTACATCAGAGGTCCTCACTATTTTTTTCATGGGAGCCGCACTGATAGGGCAAAGTCAATCGGGGAGCCACTTTTACCGCGAAGTATCAAAAGTTACATCCAGTCATAAATAGCATGTCTTTTTATCAATCTGTCATCCCTGATATGCAATGCAATGCAATACAAAAGGGGCTATCATTCTTTATCATTTACCAGTCAAAGTTGTAACTAGGACAAGATGATTTAAAAAGAAAAAGCAGGATTACCTTAATGTTGGGAAGACCTCAAGTTATTTTTTTTCTATACTAGCCCATCATGTATCTATTATCTAACCATCCGGCGCACATTCGGCTTTAAGAGCTGTTAAGAAAAACTGGCAACTCCTCAGTGAGTCAGTGTCATGGACGTATAGGACAGAGCAAGTGTAAATATCTCTAGTCTATATTTCCATCTTGTAGCTGTTTTAGGTATTTTTTTAAATATAAATTATTTGTAATAGAGCAGACACTGTCTGACCGTGTCTACACCAGACCAGACAGTTGTCATGCCGTGCCCCGCTGCGCTAAAAGTCTGTCTACACTTGACGCGAAAAAGCCACAGTTGCAAATCATTTGAACTTAGTGCCAGTACAGTTCATCATAAATGGAAGAGGCATCAGTTTACTGATGGGGATCGTGTCGCGCCGTGCCGCATCCAGTGTAGACAACATGGGTTCCAGCGTATGTGAGCGGAGTGGAGCGCCAACAATTTCCTCTCCGCGCTCCGAGCGTTTAATAATCACTCCGCTCCAGCTCCGCTTCGGGTTCACCATTTCCAGCTCCCGCTCCTCGCTCCTCGCTCCCTGATATCAGAAGTATTTCAATTAATCAAGTATTTTAAGTATTTCAGTATGTTTGAAATATCACAGCTCTGTTCATAACGTATATTAAAAGAAGAGAGGATAATAAAATAAAATAAATAAAATAACAGGAGAGTTTCAAAGTGGCTTATTGGTGTGCAAACTTTTTTTCCTACCACATGACAAGCTAAAATCAGCATTAAAAGGTATAATTGCTGCTTTTTGCAGTGCCAATTTTGTTTCTGTTGAAAAGAACAGTACGTTTTCGTCAGTTATTTTACTATTATCGCTTCATTTCTTACAGATTTCTGCTCATTCGAAATCAGATACAGATGAAGTAGCACTGTAAGATTACATTTGTTTGAATGCATTATTGAGAGAGCGATTGCGTGTGAATAAGTGTTGTAACTGTTAAAATCATACTTTCACCTGGAAATATTCAGTAGCCTATCAGAAGGAACAAAGTTACAAATTCCTTGAGAACTATAACATCAGCTCACGTCATCATAGCCTTCACATTCATTTTATTTGAGTGATCCATCAAACTAGCTAAATAGGTTTAACATGTGAATTGTTGCTAAATATGCAGTTAAATTACGGGTCGTTGGCATGAGTTGTACTCGTGATGGAGCGGTGGTGGAGCACTCTTGGAGCGAATGAAAACCACGACGCTCCGACTTTTAAAAAATCCGCTCCTCCCACCATTCAAAATTACTCCGCTCCGCTCACGTACTCTGATGGGTTCTTTTGTCGGATCGCGCAACTCTCGTCCGGTTAGTATTTTAATGGGTTATGTTATAGCCCTGCTTGTTTTTAATGTTTTTATTAAATATCTGTTCTGACTGCATGATCATATCATTGTATTATTTACTGCCATATGGCGAGCCGCATGAGGCTCGCGAGCCGCGCAATGAGTAACACTGCTCTACATGGATGACATACTAAATTGTTACGCCGCCCCGTGCTGCAACAGCTAAAGTCTGTCTAGACTGGATGTGACAAAGCGACCTCTGCAAATCATTTAAACTTTGTGTCAGTATGTCACAAGTAGAACGAGGTATCAGTTTACTGTCGGGGATTTGTCATGCCGTGCTGCTCCACATTCAGTGTAGTCAGACAGCATCACTGATTATAATAGGTTCTATAGTATTTTGTCTCGTCTGGTGTATGTGATGCACGTGAACACTAAATTCAGTACACTCCCGTGTATATGTGTGCCTGAAATGACACGTAAGCCTGAAATTATGTCAAAATGCATGTCTCTGAGTCTGCATGCATCCTTGTAAACACAGTTGCTTATGGCTTAGGTGAAGGTAAATAACTATAACATACTTTGGTTAAAATTTCTCAATAGTAGTGTAAAACAACATTTTTTACCTTGTTAAAAAACAACTCTGTTCACAGTGACCAGTTTTGGTGCATGTCGCTTTAAATACTAATGGGCTCTGCTCACCCCGCCCCTTTCTTCTGTGGGGTGAAGAGCCGTTCTCTCTGAGACTGTAAACTTTAGCTGCATTCGTCGTGGAACTTGGTGTAGACACGGTGAGAGCCACGCAGATGCACGTGAACACTGAATTCTGTTCACTTCCATGTCTATGCATGCCTAAAATGACACAAATGCAAATGTTGCTTATCAGTGAACTACGGCTCTGTGTAGTAAATGCTACTCCATCTGAAAGCATGTGAAAATACCACATTTAATAACATGTTTTTACTCCAAACTCACTTCATAACGTCAGTCGACTGTTTGAAATAAATCCTTCTGTGAGATGATGTGGCTTCTTAAACAGAATAAGGCATGCAATATTTCATAGTATTCTAAGCAGTGATAAAGGCTGTGTCGATTAGCACTGCATTATTATTTACTTTATTATAATAAATATTAGATAACTCAGATAAACGACTATTGTCGTAGTCGTGTGTTTATTAGTCACGTTAAATCTTCTGTTTATTCAGCTGCAGTGATATGCATTTCCTGGATTTCTTCTGCGGGGTGTATTTGGAGTTTCCGCGCAAGAGCACCCTCTGGCCTTCGGATGGAAATTTACTACTGATCACAGAACCGTGCTTCACTGAAAGATACGCATGACAATCGCAGCTTCTGCCTAAATGCGATTTATTGCCTTTGTGATTTAATTTTGATTAATCGTGCAGCCCTAGTCAAAAAACAACTCTGTTTACAGCGACCTGTTTCGGTGCATGTCCCTTTAAATGTTAATAAGGTCTGCTCACCCTCTCTTCTGTGGGGTGATGAGCCGTTCTCTGAGAGATGGTAAACTTTAGCCGCATTCGTCGTGGAACTTGCTAACTAGCACATTATTTGGAAAGGCGATTTGCAAAGATTTTAAAAAAAACAAAAAACCTTATACTGACTTTTTCTGTAGGTGAAGCTGGATCACAAATGATTCAAGTGAACATTTAGGTAGATCGAAGGGCGCATGCCCTTCAAAAACAAAGCTAATCCTCTGCGTCTTCAGTGGCTCAGATGTCGGGAGTAAATGACCACTGCTATGTTCATTATTACATCCAACAACAAAACACCTCAATCGCTTAGGAGACATTCTTGTCTACACCTGCTCCGGAGTCGACACAATGGTGAACTGTTGACAGCTCACTCAGGGCGGGTCTGATAAAACACCAGTGTCAATCAATAGTTGTGGGAGGAGCCTGTGCGAACTGACATCACTTTGCCCAGAATCTGTGAACGGCTTGTTCTGAGTAAGTGCTTATGATTTGTGGGGGTTTAAAAAAAAAAAGCACTGGGCAGATTTTTATCATTATAGGGTGATTGTGTACACACACTGCCAAGACACATTTAAGTCCAAACACCATGTAAAAGTGAATTTTGCATCCGATGTCCCCTTTAAAAATTATATTTTTGTTCAAATGTCAGTAAAAGAAGCTTAACCTAAAGAAAGACAACTTTAATACCAAGAAAAGGCAGTACATGAACATACATGTGAGCAGAGCTGATTAGTTTAATATTGTGTAAGAATATGAGAATTTGAATCAATTGTGCATGCTTCTTGTAGGCCAATCAAGTGTGCATTTTTCCATATTAGGGAACACTGTTAACCGATGCCTCAATGTGTTCCCATTGTGTTCTTTTATATGTAACATACAATGATTCAGAGAGAATGTGTGAGGTGCATTCATTCACTTGATACTCAGATGCTGAGAGATACTGCACGATACTGTGTGTGTGAACCCACAAAGAGTTCTATTTAATGTGTGAATGAGGGCTGATTGCACCTGAGTCAGTTTACTACTGACAAAACAGAGGCGTAATTGTTTGATTTTTTTCACTCTGCATTCTTTGGCTGTGGTCTTGATTACCATCACACACATTTCCCGGGGCTCGTGTTTTGAGATTCGTTAGTTCTCCTCTTCCCTTCATCTGTTGGATATGTTTCGGCTGAGTGACACCATTAAGAGAGAATGTGGGAACGTGGGCATTTTAGTCACCATAGAGAGATAAAGAGAGAGAGGGATACATGAACTCAAGTATCAGTCAGATTCAAACTTCTAATATGCAGGTGGTTTAAAAATGACCAGCATGAGGGACAGAAAGAGAGACAAGATGAAGAGGTCAGTAGAGGACAGGGTGCTGGGCTGATACTGTTTTTTTTTTTCTCAGTATCTACAGAGCAGGACAGCAGATGGCCCATATATTTGCTACTGGACCTTTGTCCATGAGGACTGAGTTCTGTTTAAGAAACTTTATACAACAAGACCCCCCTTCGTTACTGTTACTGTAACTGTTGCTCAGTTCAAGCGACACGTGAACCGATCATCTCTTCCATTATACTAGTTATAGCATTAAATACATATGAATATAAGAAGGTATATAGTTAACTGCAGAAAGATGTCAGTAAACACCATTTTTCAAGTTCAAGTGCACCGACATTAATTTACTCTAATGTCTGGTTTGTTTGCCAGTGGTAAAAAAAATAAAAGTCTGTTATGATTGGTCACATCGCCTGTCAATCAAAGTCCCTGTGAAGGGTCAATTAGGTCCAACTATATAATCTAATTGGTAGGGAAAAAAGACATTGATACTGATAATAATGACCTAGAAAATGGTGAATCTGTTTCGAAATATGCTCCAAAAATGTACATTTTGGATGTTGATGTCATATGGTTTTGGAGAATTTAAATCTATCTATCTATCTATCTATCTATCTATCTATCTATCTATCTATCTATTTGACTAATATATCTATTTATCTGTGTATTAATTTTACAAATATAATAAATAATGCATTTTTAATTATGTATTTTCTTCATTATGGTATTGGGACAGTTGTGTCGCCTTGACATTTCTGCTGTTATGCCCTAGAAACAATACCAAAATTAAATTTGATGCAGAAATCAAGTCATTATGTATAAATTTATTTGAATTTATTGTAGCTTTCCTGTAGCTCAAATAGTAGAGCATGGCACTAGCAACACCGAGGTCATGGGTTCGATTTCCAGGGAAAGCAAGAGCTGATAAAATGTAAAAATGTAACTTGAATGCAATGTAAGTTGCTTTGAATAAAAGCGTCTGCTAAATGTAAATTTATGTATACATTTATTTTTAAATAAATTAATTGATCTAGACAACGCCATGTCACTGCCCTACTAACCACTATAAATAACTACAGCCTAAATAAGTAGTGGCTGATATCATTTTAATGCTAAATATCATATATAATTCATGTAATAATTCATGCTGTTATAAATATCAGCTTTGCTGTCAAGAGCACATGAAAGTGGTGTATCATGGCTCCTGCTGCCCCCCATCACTGTCGTCAAGTGTGTGTGTGTGTGTGTACTGGTATGTGTGTGTGCTCTGCATGTCTCTGGGCTAATTAGCCTGTGTGCTAATTACATCGCTAACTTTAGCACTACCGGCAGTTCGGGTCTAATCTGGAGCGGGCCGTGGGACAACCTGTCCCTGAGTGTGTGACGCACTCGCCCAGTTTAAAAAGATCTAGTTCTATCATCAGGGGATGCTGACACACACACACACTGCTGCAGGATGAAATGAAAAGGAGAAAGCGATGATAAATGATGGACGTTTTTGGAGATGTGTGTGTATAAGGAGGAATATCTCATCTATACTGTTATAATTTTATACTTTACTCTTAAGGTTAAATCTGTTGACATCTTCAAAGGAAAAAGTGGTTCATAAATAAAGAAAAAAAATAACATTTAAAGTTTTGTTTTAAGATTAGTTTTAAAGTACAGTAAGTCAACCCTTATAATATCACACTGACCCAGTATCAACTGAAGAGTGAGAGACATTTCACAAACCAAAGTTGAATGTGATCACATTTCTTATTGCTTGCCGGAGGTTACAAGTAACTGATACCAGATATATTAGAGATTACCAGCACAAAACCTGCTGAGGATGCACAGATCAGTGAAAGAGAGAGAGAGAGAGAAGCATGGAGGGAGGGAGAGATATTTGAAACTCAGTTCAGTTGCACACGTCTGCCAGTTGGAGGGAGACACAGAAAGTGTGTAAGGGGTCTGTTGTGAGAGAAAAATGCAAAATATTATGATCACCTCTCTGGGTACTAAGAAATGTAAAAAAAAAAAAAAACATGCATTTTTTTTAGACATGGTGACATTGTACTGCATTTTTTGGGGGCAGAAGTACAACTGTATTTCTGTGTTTTTGGACATTAACCATGGTCTTACAATGTTTTGTGGACATGTTTTCTTCATAAACTAATGGGTGTTAGGTTGGCAGTTCACAGACGTGATTGGGATGTATTTCCTGAACGACGTAACTAGTACAATGCACGATGGTTCACGTAAGGACATGCACACTCTTCAGAATCAACGCTTTCATTCTCTTGACAAGCTAAAAGATGTAGAATGAAATTTGCATATTTATGGAATGAAAGATATGTTAGCTTGCTTATTTAGGACAAGATCGTGATCTAATTAAGTCCAAATATCATACTAACAAGAAACAGCATATATTTCTAAACACAGGTTGAGAGCTGTAGTTCCATCTACACAACACTGTCATGCTGTTTACGACTGTTCATTGAAATTGTGCTTTCAGGAAACATTGAATCGTTGAACTACGCTGGTAACAACAGAACTTGGGACACCCCTGGATGTGATGTCAAAAATGTGAATTGGTGGGTTGTGAATGCTAATTAGGTTAGGCACTAATTGTTTGACATGATCTTTGATGTAAAAGTAGGTCCTCATTACAGTGATTTGAGAGAACAATTATTATTTTTGGCCCATTGACGTGCTCGGATGAACTTGGGACCCATTTGATAATTTACCAACTTCATTTCAACATCGGCCACTGTCTTTCCTGGGATTTTGTGGATCAGTGGATGAATGATTGGTGGAGCAAATATTACCATATTTACAAGGGATTATGGGTTCTAATCTTTCATAATTATTTTTTTTATTTTAATAAAGCAAACTTGCGGCTGGATGCCATTGATGTAGCCTATAGCAGGACTCAGGAGTAAACACACATTTGTATTTTATTTTGTGATTCCACAAGATCACCACAGATTTAGAGAACTGAAACAATAAGAAAGAAAGAGATTGAAGAATGTGTCTTCAGTGAGAACATGCTATTGGTGCTGCTTTGCACTAACAACCGCAACATCCAATCATATTGGCAGCCATATTTATTCATATCTGATACACACAAGGGAGAGGGAAGACGTTTGAATTATGGCCTGTTTGTATAGTGCCTGGTGACAGAATATATTGTGAGAGTGTTTAAGTGTTGAAAGTTAAAGCAAAACGTTGTGTGCCAGACCGAAGCTGTGCTGATGCGAATAACAGGCAATCTCCCCCTCGGAAGGAGAACAGGAGAAACCCCCTTCAGCTGATGGAGAAAACAGATGAGATCAGAGAAAATGAATGAAATGACAAGAGAGTGAGGTCAGATGGGAATAGAGATATGTTGAGGAAACACTGATACATGAATGAATAGAGAGGTGAAAAGTATCTGAGGAAGAGGTTGATTAGTCTCATTAGTTTCGTTCCTCCCTGCCGTTGAAGGGCTGATTTCATCATTCAGGGTCAAGCCTGGCTTTTCCTCTGATTTGATGGCAAAGGAAAGCCAGAGAACAACAACAATACCCCCTTTCAGTTAATGCTAGAAACTGCTTTAACAGCTGATCTTCAATATGGTATAAAACATCTGTATCTTTTTTCTTGTTAATATAAAAACACTTTATGAAGGTCAAAGTACTCTATGCACAAATGCTTCATGTCATGCAAGGTCAGATTCATTGTGTTATGAAATGTGTCATAAAGCAATTCATAACAAAGAGTTGATAAAATGTAAAAAAAAAAACTGTAACTTGAATGCAATGTAAGTCGCTTTGGATAAAAGCGTCTGCTAAATGCATAAATGTAAATGTAAATAACACAATATGTTGCATTCTCAGCGTTTCCACAAGGGGCGCTATAGCAGACATTAGTGTATTTTCTTCTACACTGAAAAACAATTGTGTAGGATTTAATTTGAAACCATTTTCACTTTGCTAGTACATTTATGAAATGATTACAAAGAAACTGCAAATAACACTGAATTAAATGTTACATTTTAAGTAAAAAGACTGAAATAGTATTTTCTTGTAAAATATACTACAATAATTATATTATTTTCAACTTAGAAATATCATTTTTACAGTGTATTGTCGGTTTACTCTTTCAGGTCTACTACTGTCATGGTGGAGCAACAGGTTAAGAATATTGCAAACAATGTAAAGTAGCAAGTTAAAGTAGCCTCACACATAGATAGTGTGGCCACAAATTAAGACTATATTTACATGACAACGTTTTCAACTAAATTTATTTATTATTATTATTATTTATTTATTTATTTATTATTATGCTGTTTATTTACACGACAACAGAATTTAGGGGGCCTGAAAACAAAACATTTTAAAAACAGGTTTAGAAGTGCAGTTTTTGAAAACAATACCATTATTGTCTCTGTGTACAGAACGAAAACACAAATGTGTGAAAACAGTGATGTGATACGCTTGTGTATTACATATGCAGATTATAGGAATGTATACTGTATGTGCGCAGTCAGTGTTTCTCACAAAATGACAGCACCATCTACTGGTCTGGCATGAATAATACAGCGTTTTCTCATGTCAGCAGGGATTGTCAACAGAACTTTGTTGTCTGTATGTGAAGCTTTTCAAAGATGCAAAGAAACTTTTCTGTTGTTTAGTACATCATTGTTGTGTAAACATACACTATGCATTTGTTCCAACAACTTGTTACTCTGTGGCCATGTTTTAATTTAATCACGGCACTGTTTGATTAATTTGTTCCCTTGTTTTAGGGAGATTCAATTGTAGTACAACAGTATGTTTCAATTTAGTTAAATTGTGGCTGTGAACAAATTAGTAGCTGAAACATGGTACTGATTTACCCAACATGACCTAAAACGAGGTAATGAATTAATAAGTCGTGGAAGCAAATTCCTAATTTATGGCCAACAATATCTTTTTTTTTTTTTTTCAGTGTCATGTTCAGGGCTCTGTAACAGGTAGGTTAAACTGTTTGTAACAAGCTACCTGAAAAACAGCACAGACATTTGAAAGATATTTTGAAAATATATCTTTTCCCCATACAATAAAAGTTTACTCTATTGATTTTCATTGTGTAGAACTTTCTTGTAAATATACAGGTTTGGAATGGGTGAGTAAATGATGACAGGATTTTCATTCCTTTGAGACTGGGCTGGACTGTTATAGACAGTGTCAGGTGTGACTTTTCCATCTATAAGTGAGAGTTCATAGCCTTAAGCACAAACAGATGTCAAGCCACCTTTATTTTAATGGCTACACACATTTTGTGACTACACACATTAGTGCTGTCACACTACATGTGCTCAGGTGTGCATCCCACCATCCCTAAACTTCAAAAAGACTCTTACGTAACACAAAATAGCTATTGTTTAACTCTAACACATCCTCATATATCCATAATGGTCATCATCTCTTACATAACACACACTCTGAAGGTGAGAGGATGTCTTCGCCTGGCTTTACGCTCCATTAAAAACATGACAAGATAATAACAGTGATTATGCTTTCACTGAAATGGCCCAAATATGGGATTGTCAATGTGTAAGTTCAGCTGAGACCCTCTTTAGTCTGAATAAAGGCTCTCACAGACACCTGTGTGATCAAACAGAGCTTGTGTGTGGAGAAACTCCTCACACCCTACACAACAGGCCATAACTAGTGAGATGTCAGAGAGGCTGATGTGCACTGAACTGAGACGCTGAGAGTGTTTATTGTGGGACGCAGATGTTAAAGTGGCATTAGAGTGCTTGTGTGTGGACTGTGCATTAAGATAGTGAGGAGTTATGCAACGAATTGCTTGCTTGGTGGTGGTTGCTTTTCTAACAGGTGTATGAAATAAAGCTGAAATTATAGGGGCATTTTGAGCTGTGATTTTCATGGGTCTGCTTCCAAATCCATCCATGTGTGTTGAACTCAGAATCTGTGAGGTGTGAAATCTCTGACATTCTGTTGATTACCTCAAAAAATAACTCAAAACAGGCAAAAATCATCTTTACCGTAATTTATTTAGAACTAGCGTAAATATCTAGCTACTAAAAATCAAATTATATAGTTATATAATTTTATATAATAATAATATATAATATAATTTTACAATATAATTATCTAATTATATAAGTAGATAAAATATCTAATGTTCTTCTAACACTATAGCTTTCCGTATTCATTTTCTATTCAATCTGTTTACTTTTTATTAATTATACAATAATAAAATAAACCCTTGCTACGTGTACTGCGTTAAGCTGAGACTCGTTATAGCACTTACATATTATTGCTCTTTTGTTGACTTTGATTGCTTCCATTGTCCTCATTTGTAAGTCGCTTTGGATAAAAGCGTCTGCTTAATGTATGTAAATGTAATATTGAATGAAACAGTACAGCTTATTTTTTGGTAGTAACTGTTGCAAACACACTCACTGATGTGACTCACAGTGCAATGTTTTGGTCAGTGTGTTTTTTACAGCCCCCTCCACACCCAGCCTTATCAATAGACAGACTGATATAAAAAGACAGCCGCGGTGGCATTTCCTTCACTTCCTGTGTGTGATGATCCTCGTTACCATCAGAGTTTCACATGCTTACAGTCTCACTGCCATGAGCCCGATGAAGAGCAGCGTCTGTCCGGGTGCCAGAGTAATGAAAGTAATAATTCTATTTTCAGACATGTTTTTCAGAGCTTGGAGGAGTACCAACATCAATATTACATTTTTCATAAGCATATAAAATATAACACTCTAATGCCCAAACTTTTTACATTTTCAGTGCGGTTCATTTCTTTATGAGTAAAACATTTGTAATTATCAAAATAATACCGAGTGCACCTTTAAGCTTGGATATAGGATGAAATATCACTTAAATATCATTTGGAAATAATGCAAATTGTGGACAGTAAAAATATTCATAATTGGTCATTTTCAGTTCAGACAACATTGGCAAGTCTGGCTGAATGTTAATGTAGTTGTATGTCAGTTGGCTGTAAAGGATAGACAATGTCTTTGTAAGACGCAGTAGACAAAACATAACGTCTGGATGATGTCATTAACTACAGCTGTCTCTGTCTCATAATTGTGTGTCTGTTTTAATGTAAATTGAAGTGTCTCTGTCTCGGGTTCATATGTGCAGTGATCATGTTTCATTATTTGAAGCATCAGTAGCAGGACACTGTACGGTCACGGAGAGCAAGACCTTTCATTAAAAAATTAAATGTCCTAATTTGAATTCAGCCATCTGCGACACATCTGGTCTTAGTTAAAACATCATTACTACTATAAATATTTAGAAAAGGATTTTCACATGCTGAAATGTTTCCCTGATGACATACGGCAATGATTACACACCACAATAACAGCCACTGGCTTAAAATACATAACCAAAAATAAAACTGAGACAGCATATTAGAAGATAGATAATATAAACACTCGTCCCAGCTCTCACTTTAATACTTTCACAAACACACACACGATTCTCTAAAAAAAACATGTGCTACCTACATACAGTGCTTTATACTGCATTCAAAGAAGAAGTGTGGTGTGTGTGTATATGTATATGTACAGTATATACATACAGTAACATTTAAAGTGGATCAAAAAAGTTGTCCTAAGACAAGAACGCATTTTGGTTTTAGGTTTTAGGACAACTTTGATGAAAAGTTTTGATCCACTTCAAATGCTGACTACTGTATATATATACTATATATATATATATACTAAATTTAGGAACTTTTATTTAATAAAAGGCCACGTATGTGTACTTAAAAATGTACTTTTAAAAATGCACTTTACATTTTAATTTAGATTCTTTAAATCTTATTTATTATTGTGCTTTATGAGTATTTTTTTAATGTATAGGATGTACGTACATCTTTATATACAATTGCATAATTTCTTCTCTACATTTCTATTGAAAGTTGTATGTCATGTATTTAAAAATGTGTAATTACACATTTGAAGTGATGAAGTTGCAATTTAGTACAATTAAAATATATTAACTTAATATTGAAAAACATACTATAGTTAAAATTATAGTTACGTACTTTACATGTGCTGTAGCATGTTAGTCAACACATCAAAATAAGTGTACTTCTGTAAGTGTCACGGTGGAGGAGACGGGGAGACGAAGGAGAGGCATCAACAGTCTTTATTCATCCAAATAAAGCAGTACATTGAACAGGCAGGAACACACACGTGGCAGGAGGGTTAGACATACAATACCAGACGCGGGACATGGAAAGACACAGGGCTTAAATAGAAGGAGAGTAAACGAGGAAGAACTGAAACAGGTGAGGAGTAATGAATTAGACACAGGAGGAACTAATGGAACTAAACGAGGACAGTAACAGGAAAAAACAAATATGGGCATGGAGTGAGAAACTAGGGCAAGGAAGGCACAACATAACACAACGTAAGACAGGAACACAAGTCTGACAGTAAGTTCATAACATTTAATTTAAATGTAAACCATAATACATATTCACGTAAATGCAAATAACTTGCAATTAAGTGTAACATCACATTCAGTTCACACTTAAGTATATTCTTTGAAAGGATTTTATTTTTGTAATAAGTACTATTTTAAAAAATATATATATCCTAAAGTGTACTTATTTTTCACAAGGCAATGCTTTTTAACAAACTCAGTGAACATTTATTCAAGATGGTGGACAAGTTGAAAGAAATTAACAATACTGAAAACATCTGATCTGCAATTAAAACACTACTTTAGTCTTTATTTGTGTGATTAGGCAATTAGAGTATTACATTGTCAGTTTAGCAACATGCTAACTCCTTTTCACTGCTTTATTTGATTAAATCTTCAAAAGTGCTGATGTGATGCTGAATGAAGTTCTCTGTCCACTTCCTGTAAAGTGATATATTGATGTTCCCTTCTATGCTGTTGCAGTGCCCAGAACTGAACATGGACAGTCTGGAATCCCACTTATAAAGACTGAATAGCCAGCAAAGTCCACTTCACAGGCCACTTATACGGTCAGATGCAAGCCACCTTGGGTTCTGGAACAGAGCCATTAACAAACCCACACATAGATAAACAAGCATTCCCATACAGGAAGTTTTTATCCCACCAACAGGAAGTCATCATCAGTGAGCCACAAAAACACTTTTTACCAATAAATAGCAGTGGGATAGTGATCTTTATAACTGGAGGGAGATTGTCTTCTCAAATTGTCCTACATTTGTTTTTCTGTTTCTGGCTGCAAAGAGCGTCTTTTTCTTTTCTTTTTTTTTGTAACAATTTGATAGTCAACTTTAGGCATTCTGCTGACTATTAAGTAACTTTGCAATCACATGTCAACTTCTTCTACTAACTGCAGAGGCGGACAGTAGTGAAGTATTTTTACTTTACTCAAGTAAATTTAAAAAAGTATCTATAGTTTATCAGAGTATTTTCTTTGGAAAACTTTACTTCACTACATTCCAAAGCATAATGTCATACTTTTTACTGCACTGCATTTCATAAATAAAAGTTGTTTGTTTTACCTTTTAATACTTAAGAATATTAAAAATGTAGTACTTGTACTCAAGTAAATCTTTGAATTACTTTTACTTGAGTAAAAGTAAAGTAATAGATTTCTAAATTAATTAAGTATTAAATTATATTTAATATGAAATGTAGTGCAGTAAAAAGTACAATATTATGCTTTGGAATGTTGTGAAGTAAAGTTTACTAAAGAAAAACACTCTGATAAAGTACAGATACTTGAAAAGTACTTTTAAAGCAGAGTAAAAATACTTCTCTACTGTCCGCCTCAGACTAAGCGTAACTACTAATACACTAATAAGAGTGAGTTGACATGCAGTTGCAAACTTACTTATAGTTAGTAGAATGTATAAAGAGGACTATAGAAATAAAGTGTAACCAAGCAAATTATTTCAGTACCAAATGACCTGAGCTGTTTGCATTCATTTTATAGCACTATACTTTTACTGCATGTCAATTTACTTGGAAACTGAAGACTCATAAGGAATTTTAGGGCAAACCTCTGAGATGAATATGATATGTAAACATCAGTAATAAGGAAAAGTGCGCTGTGTCTCTTTTCTCTGTTGTTTTCGTGTGCTGTGATGACGGTAAGTGAAGCGTCCGGGTTAAGTCTGGGAATAAAGGCCAGTCCTTCAGGTCAACGGTCAGTCATCATCCGCATGTGTCTTCTGTCATAACAATCTTCATTATTATTCAGTGGGTGGTGCGGCTGTATCAGCAGCGCTCAAAGGGAAGGCTCTGGGTTTGTGTATTGTTTTATATCCTTCTATTATCATACAAAGGTCAAGTTATAAACAAGTACACACTCATTGTCTGTCTAATAACAATCATTCGTCTTATCAAACTACTTCTATTGTGAATGTTTTAGCACAGGATCTATGTTACATTTATTTATTTTTGGATCTCTTTGTATTCTTCAGAATGTTCAGCTGCTACACATCATTAGATTTCTACAGAGGAAAATCCTGACTGATCTTTTCAATATAATGAATGTCAATGAGGACTTTACGAACAAACAAATAACACAAAAAGTAGTCATTGTGCACTAATGAAGTCACATGATAGAAGAGAGAAGTAACAATGTCTGATTTGTAAATTAATTATTTTCAATGAATCAGTTCATGTAGTTCACAAAACCAGTCTGAATCATTCGTTCATGAGTCGGACTGATTGAACTTCAGCTCAGTGAATCACAAGGAAGTTTATCTGTGAATGATTCTGCCCTGTTTCTAACACAAAGCTCTCATATGTCTTCAGAAGACAGAATATAGTTCTTGAGTCACAGTGAGTTGAATACTTCTATGATACTGTTTTTTTTTTTTTACTTGATAGCTCCAGTACTCATTCATGTTTACTGTATTGAAGAGTGGCCAGGATATTCTTAAACATATCCTTGTGTCTTCCAGAAAGAACATCATACAGTTTTGGAACAACTTGAGAGTGAATAACTGGACAGAAAATTAATTCTTGGGTGAACAATTCTTTCAAATCACTGTTAAAAAAATATTATATATATATATATATATGTATATGTATATATATATATATATACACTGAACAAAAATATATATGCAACACTTTTGTTTTTGCCCCCATTTTTCATGAGCTGAACTCAAAGATCTAAGACTTTTTCTATGTAGCCAAAAGGCCTTTTTCTCTCAAATATTGTTCACAAATCTGTCTAAATCTGTGTTAGTGAGCACTTTTCCTTTGCCAAGATAATCCGTCCAACTCACAGGTGTGTCATATCAAGATGCTGATTAGACAGCATGATTATTGCCATAGGCTGGCCACAATAAAAGGCCACATTAAAATGTGCAGTTTTACTGTATTGGGGGGTCTGGGGGGGGGGGTCTGAAAACCAGTCACTATCTGGTGTGACCACCATTTGCCATCTCCTTCGCATAGAGTTGATCAGGTTGTTGATTGTGGCCTGTGGAATGTTGGTCCACTCCTCTTCAATGGCTGTGCGAAGTTGCTGGATATTGGCAGGAACTGGAACACGCTGTTGTATACGCCGATCCAGAGCATCCCAAACATGCTCAATGGGTGACATGTCCGGTGAGTATGCTGGCCATGGAAGAACTGGGATGTTTTCAGCTTCCAGGAATTGTGTACAGATCCTTGCAACATGGGGCCGTGCATTATCATGCTGCAACATGAGGTGATGGTCGTGGATGAATGGCACAACAATGGGCCTCAGGATCTTGTCACAGTATCTCTGTGCATTCAAAATGCCATCAATAAAATGCACCCGTGTTTGTTGTCCATAACATATGCCTGCCCATACCATAAACCCACCGCCACCATGGGCCACTCGATCCACAACGTTGACATCAGCAAACCGCTCACCCACACGACGCCATACACGCTGTCTGCCATCTGCCCTGTACAGTGAAAACCGGGATTCATCCGTGAAGAGAACACCTCTCCAAAGTGCCAGACGCCATCGAATGTGATCATTTGCTCACTCAAGTCGGTTACGACGACGAACTGCAGTCAGGTCGAGACCCCGATGAGGACGACGAGCATGCAGATGAGCTTCCCTGAGACGGTTTCTGACAGTTTGTGCAGAAATTCTTTGGTTATGCAAACCGATTTTTGCAGCAGGTGTCCGGGTGGCTGGTCTCAGACGATCTTGGAGGTGAAGATGCTGGATGTGGAGGTCCTGGGCTGGTGTGGTTACACATGGTCTGCGGTTGTGAGGCCGGTTGGATGTACTGCCAAATTCTCTGAAACGCCTTTGGAGACGGCTTATGGTAGAGAAATGAACATTCAATTCAGGGGCAACAGCTCTGGTGGACATTCCTGCAGTCAGCATGCCAATTGCACGTTCCCTCAAAACTTGCGACATCTGTGGCATTGTGCTGTGTGATAAAACTGCACATTTTAGAGTGGCCTTATATTGTGGCCAGCCTAAGGAACACCTGTGCAATAATCATGCTGTCTAATCAGCATCTTGATAATATGCCACACCTGTGAGGTGGATGGATTATCTCAGCAAAGGAGAAGTGCTCACTAACACAGATTTAGACAGATTTGTGAACAATATTTGAGAGAAATTCTATGGCCTTTTATGTACATAGAAAAAGTTTGAGATCTTTGAGTTCAGCGCATGAAAAATGGGGGCAAAAACAAAAGTGTTGCATTTATATTTTTGTTCAGTGTATATATATATATATATATATATATATATATATACACACACACACACACAAAATAAATATACACAGTACACACGCATATATTATACAAAAAAAACTTTTATTCTGGATGCGATTAATCGTTGCCCAGCCCTAATATATATATATATATATGTTTGTGTGTGTGTGTGTGTGTGTGTGCAATTGTTTATCCAGATGACTCTGTAAGGCTTGCTGGAAAAACATTTGAAGGAATATTGGTGATCTAAAATGTTTTTGTATGAACATTAAGATTAATTCACAAGTACCTATGACTTAAAAAGCTCAGTTTGCTGGCTAAAATATAAATTATTTAAATATTAATTATTATTTTAGCGTACACTTAATCATTTAGCCTATTCATATCCAAAGCAACTTTAGTTGTTTCTTTAAAAATGGCTAAAAACTCATCAAAGAATAAATAAAAATGAATATAGTAAAAAGTATTCAGTAGCACAAACATAGATGCGTCTCTGATATTTCACATTTCAAACTCTCACTCATAATCTCCCACTCTCCTTCATTTCTCACCCTCTCTGCATCTCAGTATCTGCATTGTCTTCTGAGGAGGCATAATCAGATATGAACCCACTTTATGACATTTGCTTGGTTTGCTGTGACCCACATACAGACATGCAGATGAGAATGTGGGTTAGATCACCACAGCACCGTGACAAAACTGATTCACAGCACTAGTGTGACTCTACAATCATGCATCTGTCCGGCTGTCTGTGCTCTTGGTCAAGTTAGCAGTGACCTAAAAACCCTTAGCAACTGTATAGTAATGCCCTGTCAACCACCCACAACAGCCAGCATCATAGTGGCAAAAGTTTACAGAACAAGCACCGCTATAATTTTCTTCCGAAAATGTAATAATCCAGTTATTATTGCAGATGAGGGTTAATAGTGTTGTAGAGCTGTGGGGGAAAACAAAAACACTGAAAACATTGAAACTTCCCAGAGTTTCCAAAAAAATAAAATGTCTACTGAATTTCTGGAAGTTATTTTGAAACCAAAACGATAGCCCTCTTCCCAGTGAAAGCCCTCAGATCTCGGTGGAATTCCCTCCTCATCTATTAGTCTGTAGTCCTGCAGTCTGCCCACAGAGCTTGGCAGCTGCCCAGCGCCGCTCAATAGCAGCTTTTCAAGAGCTTTTAAAGACGGCTTGTTCATCAGCGGCGTCCCGCTGCAGCAGGAGCAGTAAAGACCGGAGCGCAGATGAGGACAAACCCCACACCACTGCAGCTGATGAGACACTGACTCAGTTCAACACGAGCTCACATCAGCTACTGAATACAGTAAGAAAGTCTGCAGGAATTTGAAGCTGATGTGATGTTTTAGCTGTTTGGATGTTCTCAGTCTAGTTTAATATGCAGGAATGACACCTCCAAAGACCCTTAGTAGGATATGCATATTACATGTCTCTATCAAAAACCCTTGTCAAAAATACTAAAAGAATGTCCATTTTAATTCGAAATCAAACGATTGAATATTTTTATAGAGCCTATGTTAACTGAAATGAAAATTGTAGTCATTTCTCCAGCTCAGTCTTATCCCAGCAGGCACACAACATCATAAGACCTTGATATTTGGTTAAATTTTGGTTGCGACGTCAGGTGACCAAAATGCAATGTCAATTCAACGTCTAATGTCAGTGTTCATTAGATGTCCAATACTGACGTCAGCTGATATTTGTTGTTTTTTAGGTTGTGTAACCAAAATCCAACGTTAAGTCAAATTCGCGTTAAATACTGACGTCAACCCTATTTTCATTCTCAACCAAAATGCAGCGTCTGTCTGTCGTCATGTCCAACATCAACCTGACATCCCAGCTAACAATTTTTGGTTCCCTGAATGTTATTTTTTTATGGTTTGTTTTTGGTTAGCCTGGAAAGTTTTCTTAATGGAAATAGAATGTTAGTTTTTGGTTTCTATAACGTTACTATAATGTTATTTTAACATTCCCTTAACGTTATTATAAAGTTTCCCTAACCTTATTACTCCAATATGATCACCCTTCTGTACTCAGTAATCATCCAGCACACTCACAACCCAGTATAGTATAAGAGACATGGAAATGATCTGTATGGATGCCTAAACAGTATTTAAAAAAAAAAAACATATTTTGTTTTCATCTATTGTTTAATTAATAAAAATAATCTGAGCACATCGACTATCATATGTAAGATTAAATCTGTCTATTACGGGGTACCCAGATTTTACATTTCTTCAGCACCAAATAAAAATAACTTCAACACAATAGTTTATAAAATATGACATTTATTCACAGATATAATTACTTGACTTAAAGTAGGATATCAGTACATTCATTTATTACCACTGAAGTGCACATCCTTGCATGTTTCCTGGCAGTTTCAAAGTAAAACGTCTAGTGGGTGGTGCTAAAAAGTGCATTCAATTTCTTACAAAACAGATGAAGCGTCTGTCAAAACAATTATTCCCCAATTGTAAGTCGCTTTGGATAAAAGCGTCTGCCAAATGACTAAATGTAAATGTAAATGTAATGAACGTGACTGTAGTAACAAATTATCAGTGTTGGGAATAATGCATTACCAAGTAATTAATTACTGTAATTTAATTACTTTTTCCTGGAAAAAAAGTAAAGTAAAGGAATACTCTTAATTTTCCTGTAATTTAATGACAGTAAGGCCTACTTCTGTATAACAAGAAACAATCGTGAATTTAACATCAAAATTTTGCATGTAATGTTAAAATGTGTTTTAATGTAACCTTGTCCCTTTAAATACTTTGGACAGTACGAGAATAAATTAGGCCTATGCAATTTTATATTATCCTATTAATTAAATATGCAGTTTCATGTCTATCCTTGTATTGTTTAACTAGTCGAGGCTGATATGAGATTTAGAAAATTAGTAATAAGTAATACAATACTTTTAGATTGGTACAGTAATCTGATTACACTGCTGAGGCAGTAATTACTTTTTGCATAGAATTGCATTGGTTCATTTATGCACTTATGGCAGCAGTTCGGAAATGAAATGTCCGGTGTGGCGCTATATAAAGATATGCTCTGTCGCTAATGAAAATAACATACCCTATAATAAACCTATATAGTGGGCGAGCTGGAAAAAAAGCATTTGGTGAAGCATCTATGCAGTGTCGGATTGTTTCTACAAGGCTTTGAGCTCTTTTGTCAAGTGCTCATGACTCGAGCATCACAGGGCATCACAGGACACTTCACCAGGTGAGAAACCTGTTTAACCAAGTTTATGTGATGAAAATATATTAGTTTAGAACTCATGCACTGTGTTAAAGGTGCTTTGAGGTCATATAGTCTTGTGCAAGAAACCTCATGAAGATAAGTCTTTAGTAATCAATAATCTGCCCACATACAGTAATCCTAATTTGTGTAAAAAGGAAAAGCTGTTGGTGTTTTACTACCACCAGTGTTCGTTTCAGATGAAACTGCAGTGGATTATAGGCATGTTTTTTGAGTTATAGAAAATGTAGACGGAGGCACTTTTTTTCCCAATGAGACTGAGTTGGAATTCTTGGATTCATAATTGATCCCTTCAGGACTGGTGCCAAATGATGAATTATGAAACCCCATTAGCAATCCATTAGCATGCTTTTAGAGGTTTTGCACAACAATACATAATGCACCTGTTATTGCATGAAATGCTATTTCTGAAAGCTCCAAAAGTGAAGTCAAACTTTACAGGGAAAGTCGAAGAACATAAGCTAAAGCGAAAACTCTTCTATCCAATACTTCCTGTCTTTTGTTTAGTATAATCAATATAAAGTAGTCCAATATTAAATTATAGCATTGATTAGCCTTATCAGGATTAGCACTGGCATCAGAACATCAGAGAGGATCTTTCTCAGTGTGTGTACACTGTATGTAGAAACACTTTTCTGATGTGTGTGTGTGTTGTGTGTATTACATAAGCTCTATTATAAGTTAAAGAAACAACATGCTGAGTGAATTATTATGTTCCAGGGAAAGCTCTGCAGGACGGCTGAAGTTGTGGACAGGCCTGTAATCAAAAGGTCTTGTCTAGACACCTCTCACGGCTACTGTGCTTACAAAACATACACAACGTATACACTGTGTGCAGCTGCTTTTCAACAACACATAAAACACTTACCTGTGCCTTTAAACAGATCCAGACTGTGTGTTTGAACTGAAAAGCTCACAGTGATGAATCCCTGCAGTGTAGATCTAAAATACCTCACATAACACCAAACATCTGAGAAAAACACACAACTGCTCAAAGGCTTGTGCCCGTTTGCCTATATATATATACACACACACTATAAACACTATAAACCCCTATAAGTTATAACTCCACTATAAAACTCAACTCAGTTGTTGTATGTTGATGAAATGTAACTGTATTGATGAAAACCATTTCATTTAATTTAATAACACTGACTCTGCTCTCTTATATTTACCTGCTAGTTGAGACATGACGTTTTCTGTTAAGTGCAATGTATTTCAGTAATATTTCGGTAAAATAAACTTGTTTCATTTGATAAATTTGACTGCTGAACAAGTTTTACAGTGAACTCAGAAGAACTCTAGTCAAATCTATTGTAATTAGTGACATAAACTATTTTTTTTAAATAAAGTAAAGTAAAGGTGTGACACCAAAGAGAATTTCGTAAATAAACAAATATTTACATTTTAGCCAACAAAGAAATGAATAAAAATGTGTAGTTGATTGACTGGTTAAACAAATTAAATGAAGCAGAGAACATCCTAGCCACCGATAAAGAAAATATTCCATTAAGATTAAGCTCTTACATCATAACCAACAGCATGTGCAAATTATTAGCATGCTGTATCCTTGTTCATTCATTCATTCTGTTCTATCTACTGTTTTTATTAAAGCTATAATATTTTATTGGCTATGGCTTAATGTTGTTGTTGGTGATACATGGTTAATAACTGTAATCTCTGAAAGGGCACAATTGTTCACAGTATGTAATTTTCTAAATCTTTAGTAAATAGACTCTGTGGTCACTTTTTTTTTTTTTTTTTTAAGAAATCAATACTTTTATTCACCAAAGATGCATTCATTTGATCACAAGTGACTGTAAAGACATTCATAAGACATTTAATTGTTACAAAATATTTCTATTTCAAATAAAGCATATAATGATTTCTGAAGGATCACGTGACACTAAAGACTAATCACAGGAATAAATTACATTTTAAAATGTATTCAAATAGAATACATTTTTACATAAATTGTAATGATTAAACAAATACAGCCTTTGTGAGAATAAGAGGCTTCTTTCAAAAACATTTTAAAAATCGTAAAAATTCACAATAATTTGATGTATGTTAATAAATTCCTTGTTCACTGCAACATTCATTCCTGAAGCCACAACATGAGCACCATCCTAACTGTAAAACACCACACCTACAGGAGAAGGTGTAGCTGACGATTACCACGTCCCAGTCGTAACGGTCTTTTGAAATCCACACATTCCCTCTGTGACAGAGCTGACAGACCGTTCCTCCCCAAACTCACAGCACTGATTGAGCTTCATGTCAACACGCTGAGCAGCTGAGACAAACAGAGCAGTGTTTTAACCCCACAGAGCAGCAGTGTTTATACTTCAACACTCGTAGTTCACTGCACGTTAAACTGGAATGCAAAAAAAAAAGTGCTTTAAATTCCATAATGTGATGTTTTCAGAGAGACGGTAATTAGGCTACTTGGTTTGTTCTGTTGTTAATTCCTAAATGTGTCTTTACCACTCTTAACACAGCATCTTTTATCTATTATGAATCCAGCACTGGTCAATTAGAATCAGAAGAATAGACACAAAGCCTTTCCTGAAGCTCTCCACATGTTTTAATGAGGATGCTTTAAGTCATTTGTGATTGGCTGTCATTTGAGCTTCCGGCTGTGATGATTGGCTTGTTTTCACATGTTCCTGAGCGGTGCATGTGAGAAGTGCGTGAGCATTGTGTTTGGCCCTGCGGGGTTCACCTGTGACCCTCTTCCACACCCTCAGAGCACCCAGCAGAGCTTTACGTCGAGGTCACGACCTTTCACCTGTCCCTCTCAAACTACCCACAGAGAGGTCACGCTTCAGAGAGACAGAGACAGAGAAAGAGAAATGAGCCTTCATCTTTTGTTTCTTCTCAACAACACGAACCTACTTCCTCTCTCTCTCTCTCTCTCTCTCTCTCTCTCTCTCTCTCTCTCTCTCATATTCAGACTCGAGTAGTTTTATTGACATGCTACAAAAGCTTTACACTGCCAAAGCACTAATAACGTAGCCTGTATCTACATGCTTTTAGACACATATATCAGCAATTACAAATAAAATATAATCTGACTTTTTTTTTTGGCATAAGATACTTATACAACAAAGTTTATGCTCTAATAATGAACAAAATATTGATGTTTACATAATAAAATTAAAACAATGGTTTGCTAAACTATTTAATAGTGATGCCTGCTCATAAAATTAAATAAAAAATGAGTCATACTATTTACACACTTTTTTAGCACCACAGAGAAATCCTCACAATAATCAGCAGTGAGTGAGGGTTTTAAATCACAGAATGAGGCACAGATTTGTGCAATCATCCACACGTCTGTAGAGTCTTTACTGTTCAGTGACACAGAGGAAGATGCACATCCTGTCCAGCTGAATGACTCTGTCTTGTTAGTGTACAGGAAGCACAGGGGAAGTGTCAGCTGTGTTGGCAGACTCAGAGCAGGATAAACTTCTGTCTTCATGAGATCTTTTTATAATATCAGAGAACTGAACTCTCATCCAACCATCTGCCCTACATTTATGCCCGGTTTTCTATTATTAATATTACTGTGGTTTGTTTAAAATGTTTAAACATAGTTTGCTTCTTCCCTTTATATATTTAATTCTGACAAATAATTATCCTGGTATTGCTCATGCCAACATACAGAGACCAGAACTTCATAGAGAAGTGAGCTCTTTTGATCTGGGCCTGTAAGCACTTAGTCCTCCTCACATGAAGCACACCATATCTCAAACAACAAAAATGTCACTATAGTTTGATTTTAGCATGTAAGTCTAGCTTAGCTAGAGATGTGATTCATTAATAATGATAAAAATTAAATAGCCCAAATATAATAATTTCCTTAGCCCTTTGGCATTGAATGAAATCATAGTGAACTTGTCACAACCTTTGTGGAAAAAAGTACTTTTTGGCATACTTTTAAAAGAGTACTTATGTAAAGTCTACTTCTGAATGTACAGACATGCATTTATGATGAACTACAATATACTTTAATGTTGCTTCTATTGAAACGTGTTTGTCATGAATTCAAATATATTTGTAGTTACACATTTTGTACCAAAACAATTTTATTACATTTAAAATATCTTAACTTTAAATGTAACATTGAATTACTTTACAGTTACAATCATAATCAAGTACTTTGGTATCAACACACTGAAATAAGTGTACTTCTTACACTAATTATTTTTATTCTTATTATTAAAACATAATGATTTAAAATGTGTTTCAAAGTTAAACTTTGATCTTCACCCTAATACAAAGAACATTTTTTTAAAAGTGTACTTAAGCCTAATAAATAGTCATGAAAACAACTTAAGTACACTTAAGTGGCTTTTAATTTCACTTACTATATTATCGGCAAGTACAATTTTGGCTGTTTTTTCTTAGTATACTTTTAGGATTTGAAGTATACTACAATTACACATTCAATACAATTAAGCACATTTATTTTTTTATTTGTCTGGGATTGCCTCCTCACTGAAGGACTAGCTAATAGTAGTAAGGAGCAACCTTTATGTTGGGTGATTCCTTAAACAATGTTGTCTATGTAGTCAGCTCACTAAACTGAGTTTAGAGTGCTAGTGTATCATAAATGTCCTGGAGTGTAGAGTTGAGCACTAACAGCACATCTCCTGAGGGGCAGCGGGTGTTTGCTGTGTGACGGCACATGCTGAGGGCAGTGCTGGTTTATAATGATACTGAGCACAGGGAGTCAGAATCAGGTCAATCTCAGGAACAACACTTTCACTTCTGTCTTCCTGTGTCTGAGATGGGGCATCACGTTCTGAAAGCCCACATATACAGAATGAATTTCTGTGTAATTATTTATAAAACCGCCGTATGTATCAGTTTACGTACAAATGGTTTTACAAATGATTTACACAGAAGTTCATTGTGTTTGTGTTCCATGAGTGAGGCCGATAGTGTCTTATTTTGTATATTTTGGCAATGCACAAAATACGGGTGTCTGTCAAAATATATGAGGGTTACATCGGAACAATTTAAAAGAGAATGTGTGTGTGTGTGTGTGTGTGTGTGTGTGTGTGTGTGTTAAAAACGGTAACAGGACACGGAAAACAGCTGTCGACCAATCAAGGCTGCTGTCTGTCATTACCTCATTAATCTGATTTTACTCACACACAAACAGCACATCCTGTTGTCTTTTGTCTGTTGATGGTGCATGTTACTTTTTTCTTTTTGTTTAACAGATATTTATGGTGATCAAAAATGTTTGTATTTGGCAAAATGGTAACAAGTCTAAGCTGATGAAAAGCAAAAAAATGTGGCGTACATTGACACATATTCATATACTTTAAAAACATCTGAATGTAAACATGTTGACCAGTTTATGTTGTGTAAACTTTGACTTTAGACTATGGAGCACTATTTAAAATGAACTATTTTCTTATTAAGTGTGCATATGAATAGCACATTGATGGTTTATTAGTACATATAAAGCGCAAATCAATGCCTTTTTCTTTATGACCATATTTTAGATACGTTGATCATGATATAATAACTATAGCTTACTTACTATCAATAAGCAGCAATTAGAAAACTCCTAGTTAATAGTGAATATGCATTCCCTAAAGTGCTACCAAAACTTTTTTTACAGAAATTAAAAGCCGATAATGCATTAATATATATATAAAAAATGTTGTATTTAAGTCTTTAAGAATAACTTTTTTATGTTTTTTTTTATTGACTTATGAGTTGACATTCTTAAATTAAATCAGTCCCAGGGAAAACACCTACCTGATTGAAAGTATATTTATGCGTATTGTGTGTGTTTGCTTCCTGATATACACGCAGGTGTAGGTCTCATGACTTGTGTGTCAGACTGTATCCGGGGGCATCGGGCCAGGGCCTGTGCTGTATTTTGGTTGTGAATGCATGGATTCCTTTGTGTGTGTGTTTCCATGTGTACGCTAACCATTATTCCACACTTCCACTTTTTCATCCTGTTGAGTTGTGTGTTTTCACAGCGAGAGTGTTTTGGAGATGTTCACTGAGTTTTTACATAATAACAATGGACTATCCAGAGTTAAATATGGATTCAAACTTTTGGTTCTTGTGGTTGGATGATGTATAGTGATGTTTTTAGCTGCATTTATTATGTTTACATTAGTGTCTATTTCAGTCTGTCCTGACCTGCTCAGACGTGAGTCTGTGTGTGTTCCTCTGCCAGTGTGCAAGTTCTTCAGTGATGTACCTGTCTGTTATCTGCAACAGTCGCGTAAGGTCAGTGTTGAGGGGTCAGATTTGGGCAGACATTGGGTTCACAGATATGTGCGTAGAGGTCAGAGGTTACAGAGATGAGATGACCCTCATAGGTCAGTCAGAGTCTGTTGTCTGTCCAGAGAGGAGACTGGGATGCAATGTCAAATGTGAAAGTTCAGGAATAATGATGGGCAGGCTGAAGTGCAGCCATGCGTGTGTACTGTCACCTTTAGACATTTCTACAGTTCGATTTCACTGTAATGTGATCAGACATGTCAGTTTCACCAACTGTCACCAACAATTCACAGAAAATATAAGTATGTCCTATTTCCATCTGTTAAGCTCACTGACAATGTCCTTCTGAGTTGCTAAACATTAGAGAGAAAGTTATCTGCTTTTGCAAGTTGATTTATTGATATTTTCATTTTAGAAAGCCTTTAAATTTCTTCAAACAATGTATATAAAAGCAATAAATGAAATGTGTCAGAAAAAGTGTAAATGTACATGTAAGACAGTAACTCACATTGAAGTTAATGTCTTTTGTGATAATGTTAAACTCTGTTTATTATTGAGATACCTCAGGGTTCAGTACTTGGTCCTCTCCTCTTCTCAATATATATGAGGATTGATTGATGATGCCTGCGGATCATTGGGGTTGTCTGGTTGTGCAAGAGAGAGGACAGTTAAAGGGACAGTTCACCCAAAAATGAAAATTCTGTCATCATTTACTCACCCTCAAGTAGTTCCAAACCTGAATGAATGTCTTTGTTCTGCTTAACACAAAGGAAGATATTCTGAAGAATGTGGGAAACAGTGCAGTTCTGGGGCACCATTGACTTCCATAGTGTTTTTTTTTCCTATATGGAAGTCAATGGTGCCCCAAAACAGCCTGGTTACAAACTTTCTTCAAAATATCTTCCTTTGTGTTCTGCAGAACAAAGACATTCATTCAGGTTTGGAACTACTTGAGGGTGAGTAAATGATGACAGAATTTTCATTTTTGGGTGAACTATTCCTTTAAAAAAGATACTCATGCATGCTAAACAGTACTTTGTGATTGTTTAAGTTGCAATTCCATCTCTTAACCATTGATTTGAACATTACATACACATTGAGTATGTAATTCAGAAACATACTTTTCCTAGATGGATCTGTCCTTCTATACATGTTCAGACTGATGACCTAATATGAAATGGGCATGGACAGGCATTAAAAGGCTAGGAAATAAGTTGCCTGGGACAATATTTTAAAATATTACCTGTATTATATAATAATAATAATAATTATTATTATTATCTTCTTATTCTTGTTCTTCTTCTTATTAAATATTATTTGAGTGTGTGCATCTGAATATGTGATTTGATGGGTATGAGAAAAAGACCAAATATTCAAAGTTCCTGACTTCCACATTCCTTTGGAATCCACTGGCATTTTTATGGCAATAATTAATTGTACATTTTCTTTCTCTGGACATTTTTATAGCCAAGAGAATATATCTAAAAAATCTTATTTTAGATATTTAGGGCTAAATAAATACCAAAGTACTACTGTTATAAAAATATAGAAAGCCCATGTTGCAGTGGGAAAATGTATTTGTGGGAGTGCAGTGCAGCATTTATCAATGTCTCTTTACATTGGCAGAATGTTTGTTTTTGGTTTGGCTGAACACTAGTTTAGTTTAAGCTTTTACATCTGCTGTCATCTTTTTGCTTGTTCTTCTTCACATGCTCAAGAACCCACTCAGCTGAAGTTTTTTTTTCTTCATTTCAAATATGGTGATTCCTGTGATTTCACATGATAAATGTGCTTTTACAAGATTTCTCTCCAATTGTCCTTCAAAAAGAAAACAAAACTCTGAAGGCAACAGGAAGTAAACACTGTTATTTGAGGCAATAACAAATGGCCATTTCCTGTATGGGCAGGAAAGAATGTACTCGAACCAAAATGGTACAATCTTCCCCAGCACCAGCCTCCTATAGTCTAAAAGTGTGTATGTTTTTCATAGCTGGGTGTTTAGGAATGCCCTTGGGCCCCAGTAACTGCTTTTGACTCCAAACATTTGTATACATACAGTTATGTTCAAAATAATAGCTGTAAAGCTCAAAATCCATATAATTTTTACTTCAATACACACAAATGCATTACATTGCAGATAAGCAAATTATCAAAAAAATAGCAGTGTCTGCATACAAAGTCAAACATTTAAAAAAAAATGCTTGAAGAGCTTTCTTGTGAATTGAACTAACAGTTGTATAGCCACGGTTTCTGAGAACTGCTTCAAAAGTCTGGCACATGTGACCGGTTTCCAGCCCAGGACGATTGCACCAGTCTCTTGGTTTTGTGCATTTTTGATTCCATCTTCAGATCTTGTTGGCTGATTTCTCTCCAATTGTCCTTCAAACCTCTTTAAGAAAACAAAACTCTGAAGGAGAAACATTCCCAACAGGAAGTCACAACTGTGGCTTGACAGTGTTTGGAGGTGTTACTGTCTTTGAGGCAATGCGCCATTTCTCTTCAGGCCAGTCAATGGCCATTTCCTGTATGGGTCTTCTAATTGTTACAGTACTCACAGGTAACTTTAGAGATCAAGCTGTACTGAGTCTTTGAACCGATCCAAATGGTACAATCTTCAGCCCATTTTCTGCACCAGCCTCCTATAGCTATTCTGAACAAGTCTGTGACCCATTTTACTGATTTTCAGAGAGAAATGCACATATTTGCTGCCTTCGCTGGCCACTTGTTTGTTTAGGAATGCCCAATTAATGATTTAGTTGGCCCCAGTAACTGGCTTTTGACTGCCAAAAACAGTGATTGATCTGGTTAGTGATATTTGCTATTATACATAACTGTATGTGTGTGCTTTAGGCATTGTTACAGCGTCTTACTGTGGGTCTCCTATCCACTCTGACACAAACACACACTACACGTTTTACAGAGTGGTGTTTTGTCTCATTTTGGGATGTAGCATTCTGTGGGTGTGTGTGTGTTTTGCGATACTGATCTTGTTTACAGTTCAGTCAGCCATTTTGAGACCTTTCAGTATCAGGAAATGAGGGCATACGGGGGCTGACAACATTTCAGGGTAGGTGTGTGTGTGTGTGTGTGGGGGCCTTTTTTAGTGATAGAAGGGGATAAAAGTAAGTCTTTTCAGCATTCAGTAACTTGGGGCAATTCGAGTGTAAAACCAACTGCATGGATTGTACATCCATCCCTTGCAGTCTTGTTTTCTTTTGTGAAATATATTCGGGGTATGTCGTCTACCCCGAATAAGGTCTACTGGTGTGTCTCTGTGTGTGTGTCTTAATATGTTGGACACCTGCTGAGGAAGCTTTTAAGAGCTTAACCTGTCAGTTCTCTCCTTCACTCGTCTTGTGGCTGACAGAAGCCTGAGGAACTCCAGGCTATTTTAATCCTTCTGTTGAAGTTCAAGACAGAGTGTCTTAACAGCATCAAGTCTTGGTGATCACAGACAGATGCCCCTGGATTGTATCTGATCTGTTAAATGTGTGTTGAGTGGGTTACTAAGGCCAAGTGCACTCTACATTTTTTTTCAGTGTTAAAATATATCAAGTTTAATCTACTTGAGAAAGACACGATAAAGCTGCTGTGAGGTCTGATAGTATAGTTATAACATTTACCAGCAGGTATTAACCTGCTACTTTGTGGTAACTAGCCAAACCTGGAGGCCTTGCACTTTAAAGTGCCGGAAGTATCATAATTATGAGCTCTGAGCACATGCATGACTAAGTGAAGTTGTATTTATGAGTGGGAAACTTGGAAATTCGAAATGATCCATGAGCTGGCGGGTTGTGATGTTGGAAGAGCTTGTTGATTTAAAGCATGGCGGAAACACTGATCTATAATATAGATACTGTATTATCATGTATATAATGTATATATAGAGATCAGTGAGCAGTAAGCAAGTCTGTAGTAAATAACAATGAATGCATTTGCAATTTATTTCAATTTTACCTGCTGTCATTTTAAATGACTGTCATTTTAAAGCATTGAGCTTTAAAAAAGACTGAGCATTTTAAAGTAATTACCCTTTCATAAAAACAAGTTTTGAAAGTCTATGGTATTTCCTTTTTTAGTTACCTAAAAATGTGTGCTGTGTTTGTGTCTTAGGTTTCGACATTTCCTTTCTTCCACAATATTTTCAGTTTATTCCAGCTCCAAATATCATCCCCTTTCCCAGAGAAGAGCCCAGGAGAGAGAGAGTGCGTAGGTTGTTTTAAAAAACTTGGTGAACTCCCCTGCTGTCTACACAGGCTTTTAAGTCAGCATCTTAACTGACATAAGTGATCGATCTGGAACATTTCACATAGACATCAACTGAGTGCAACATAAATAGTGATTCTCACACAGAATGCACAGGAGACTCGACAGTTTTATTAGTTTGATTTTAGCATGCAAGCTAACAATGTGATTTAATTACAAAAACACACAAAAAATTGCAAACTCTATTTTAAATTTGTATTGATGCCTTCAGTTCATTGCAGTGAATTCTGGATGCTCACTAAAAAAGCTCACTAGGTTTTGTTAGACAGCTAACATCTGATATAGTCTCATAATACAGCATTGCAATTTTATTCTGATTCTAGCAAATAGTGTTTGTAGACTCTTTCTGTGTGTGTGTGTGTGTGTGTGTGTGTGTGTGTGTGTGTGTGTGTGTGTGTGTGTGTGTGTGTGTGTGTGTGTGTGTGTGTGTGTTGTGTGGCCCATCCATTGTGCTCCATGACTGCAGCAGATGTGCGCTAAACAATGCAATGGATAAATAAAAGGAAACTGTGTATAAATAGCCCAGTGTGTGTGTGTGCAGCTGCAAAGCTCAAGCATTTGGACCTATAAAGACATTCAAAACCATCCATATGGGCCTTTTCGTTGTTACTCTGACTATTTTTCTCTTTTCAACAGGTGTTTGGCATGTGATATAAAAATAATAATAATAAAAAAGATTAAATGCAATAAAACTGGGCATGTGTTTGTCTGTGTGTATGTGCATGTGAAGATCTATATACTGGCAGATGAGGTTGCATTTTTAAATACAGCTCAGATAAGAGGCCCAGAAATAAAACTCTCTCTGTTATAGTGCTCTCACCTCACCTTAAACCACATACACACACATACAGGTATACACACAGAATAATGCTATCAGCCACTTTCAATGGACCATCAGTGTTCTGTATGTGGCTGAAACCCAGAGGTGGGTAGTAACGAGTTACATTTACTTCGTTACATTTACTTGAGTACATTTTTTGGGTAACTAATACTTTTAGAGTATATTTAAAAATGGGTACTTTTACTCTTACTCAAGTACATTTTTAGTGAAAAAACGGTGCTTTTACTTCATTACTGTGGGCGATGCTCCTCTCGTTACTTTATCTTAATGCAATACAAGTTAAAAATGCTTCAATTTATTCCAAACACGCCGTCTACTTTTCTCTGGGCAATGAACGATGCCCATTCGCGAATGATTCATTCTTTTCGCGCTGAGTCGTCTGAAGCGGTTCTCACTCAGAGTTTAAGAGTTTAAGAACATCAAGAGAGTTGAGCGCAGCGGCGCGCGTCCTGTTCCAGGAGGAATGCCTTTGCCTAGACACAATTAATATTGATATTTTCACAATATTTACGTTTGCAGAAATATAGGCTACATTTGTTTACATTTTGCAGAACAGACGGAAGAAGATCCGTCAATGTGCATTTGTTTCGTTATGTTCAGATGTTCAGTAGCGGTCGTGAGGAGTTTTCACTCTTCTCCGTGTCAGAGGTTACTCATAGTCATATGATCCTTCTGAAATCATTCTAATATATTGATTTATTACCAGTGTTGGAAACAGTTTTGCTGTTTAATATTTTTTGGAACCTGTGACATATTGTTCAGGATTCTTTGATGAATAGAAAGCTAAAAAGAGCAGCATTGATAATAAATCAACATATTGGAATGATTTCTGAAGGATTATGTGACGCTGAAGACTGGTGCAAAGGCTGATGAAAATTCAATATGCACACACACACACGCATTACATACATTTATCTACATATCTAAATAAAAATAGACTATAGATATACAGTATATGATCCAAAGTAACTAGTAACTAACTTACTTCAGTAGTTTTTTATCCGATACTTTTTTACTCTTACTCAAGTAACTATTCAGACTATGACTTTTACTTTTACTTGAGTAAATATTTCTAGAAGTACTTTTACTTTTACTTGAGTACAGTTTTTGGGTACTCTACCCACCTCTGCTGAAACCCAATGTATGCTTCAGTTTTGTTGCGAACGCTTAGCATGTGCACACAGCCAAAGTTTTATATTTGTCCAGTGTCTGCACTATTTCTTTCCAGAAGTTAGAACTGATGAAAATATCTTTGTACTCTTTAAAGTAGAGTAGCGTGTATCTCTTAACCCCTACAGAAGTGCTCATCCGCACGGGCATCTATTGTTGTTGTGGAGAGAAGTTTGTTGTTGTTGATCTATCTCTTCAGTTTCTTTTTGACTGTGAAGCTACATCCTAGGCCTTTTGGACCAACTAATTAGTTCAAAAAAATTTGAGGAACATGTGCAACTTGAGCGTACAAAGTACAAATAGTTACACATGCTACTATGCTGACATACGTCACACACACTATGGGCCTCATTTATAAAGTGTGCGTATGCTCAGATTTGATCTTAGAGTGTGTGTACGCTTAAATCCACGCCAGCGCTCATATTTGTAAAAACTGCCTTTGATGTGGAAAAGTGCTTAGCGTCACATCAGGGTCTGAGCAGATGTACACCCTTTTTCTTGTTCGAGTACTGCAGGTTTTTGAAAATGTAAGATGTTCTAAATTAAAGGATTTGGAGAATGCTGGTGATCTTTTATACGTTAATGACATTAATTAGGAGTTGTTTACAAGGCAGAGAGCTGAAACAATTCAGTTGCACACAAGTTCAAGATCATTTGCAATTCATAGATTTCACATCTGAAAGCGAGGTGTATGTGCGTTTTCTGTGCGTACGTTCATTCTATGAATCACATGTACGCATATTTGAGAGATGATCGTAAGATCAAATTTAGGATGGTTTCTGCACAATATTTTATAAATGAGGCCCTCTAAGCAAACCCTATCATATGTGTAAAAACTGCAGTATATTTCGGGCTTGAGGCTAACTTGTCTGTGACCTTCAGCATAATAACTGACCAACTAACATTATAAGGTACATTTCCTGTACAACTTGCTGGTTAACTACCAAAGTACAATGCATCGTGGAGAAATTAACTAGCTAGTCCAGGGGTGGCCAACGTCGGTCCTGGAAAGCCACAGTCCTGCAGAGTTCAGGTCCAACCCTAATCAATCACACCTGAACAAGCTAATCGAGGTCTAAGCTTTACTAGAAAGCTACAGGTAGGTGAGTTTTTGACTCACTCAGTGCTGAGCAAAACTCAGGACTTTGGCTCTCCTGGACCAACGTTGGCCACCCCTGGACTAGTCACAACCTTTTTCCCAAAACCATACATCAGGGATCTCCAACCTTACTCCTGGAGAGCTATCATCCTGCAGAATTCTATAATGACATATAATGTACTGCATGTTAGTCTGTCTATTGAGAGTATGATCTATAGATCTATAGTCCACATGCACATGCTGAGAGCTGTAGTTCCAACCAGACAAGTTATCTACGCTGTTTGAAAATGTCAGAATACAGAATTGCTGAACTATGTCAGCAACAATGGAACTTGCAACCATAGTAAGCTAAGAATGCTTTTGGAAAATGCCCCCCTAGTTAATAACAGAGGTTGAACTCCTAGAAACATCTGGAGATGTGTACAGATCGTATTTGTTTATAGTTAAGAGCCTAGGTCTTCAGCCCTGTTCCTGGGGATCCAACGCAATCTCACGGCAATTCGTACATATTTTACGAGGTGGCTAATTCGTACGAATTCGTACGACCTCACTCGTACGATTTAGTACGATTTGTCTAAACCCCAGTGACGGTTAGGTTTAGGGGCGGGGTTAGGTGTAGGTCATTCGTACAAATTCATACGATTTGACAACTCGTAAAATACGTACGATTTAGCAAAAAACGTATGAATTTGTACGACTGAGGTCGTACGAATTCGTACGAATTAGCCACCTCGTAAAATATGTACGAATTGCCGTGAGATCGGGCTGGGGGATCCACTCCCTGTTGAAAAAAAAACAGCATATGTTGGTTAGGTATGTTTTGAAGCATGGCAGCTGGTTTGAGCAGGTTTAAGCTGTTCCTTAGTTGGTCATGAGCTGGTTTAAGTTGGTCATGAGCTGGTCCTGAGCAGGAGATAGTTGCTTAAAACCAGCTTAGGACCAGCACATGACCATCATAAAACAGCTCATAACCAGCTTATTAACAGCTCATTACCATCTTAAACCAGCTCAAACCAGCTGCCATGCTTCAAAGCATACCTTACCACAATATGCTGTTTTTTTTCAATAGGGCTGTCCAGCAAATTTTAGTTCCAACCTATTCAGCACATCTGAACTGTGATTTTTCAAATGATCCTGAAGACCTTGTTTAGCTGGTTCAGTTGTGTTTGATTAGGGTTGTAACTAAACTCTGCATGACATTGTGGATCTCCAGGAGCAGGGTTGAAGACATATGGTTAAGAGTGAATCAGGTATATTTTAGTTGATTTTCTCTGAAAAGAGAGCACTCACACTCTGGTTCTAGAACTGATGCTCTCTTTCTCTCTGTCTTTCGTCCTAGTTTCCTGTATTCTGTGACAGCACCTTGGGGAGTTATGCGGAGAAGGAGGGGTGAGGAGCAGAGAGCTTAGAGAGTAGAGGCTGTATAGGTTGTATTTAGTCGCTAAAGGTTCAGCTGTCCTATATTAGTGACATACTTGAGGCGAAAGATGAGCCGAGCAGCGTATCTGACGATCAGAACCGCATGTGTGACTGTTGAGTTGAGATGGACTGTATGTCAGTCTAAAGAGGTGTGTGTGTGTGTGTTTTGTGTAAAGGTGAACGTTACAGTTGTTTTCTGTGGAGATTTGGTTTCAAAGGCAGGTGTGTTACTGAGACCCTATTAAAGATACGTGTGTTACTCTATTTCTCTGTCTTCTAGGTGTGGCTGTGTTTAGCTTAGCCTCAGGGTGCCACGTGAATGTCATCATGACCTTTTGGAATTGAAAGACATAATCCAAACAGCTTGCAGGCTCCAAAGATGTCACCAAACTTTAGGAGAAGAGTTTGAAGGGGCGTTTTTACACCTGGCTCGCTTGGAGCATTTGTTTCAAAACTTGTTGCATTTTCATTTAGGCAGGTATGAATCAGATCCACACAAAAACAATTGGTCTGAGATCAGCTGGTGGTCTTGGCCTGACTCCAAATGGACTTTGGAGCAGTTTACTTGTGGTGAGAAAGCAATTCAATCCAACGGAGCAACAAGCTAAACTGGATCATAATTCACAACGGGAGATAAGTTGCATAAAATGCGGCAGTTTAATTTTGTGAGTGAGCACATTACTTATCGCAGTTGGAATCCAATTATCTTAAAATGCTGTGTAATTGCTCTTCTCTGAAACATGTGCAAGAAAGCCATCCCAATAAAGCCTTGATTCCCATGCTAACTGATAAATATATTTATATAAGTAATTAATTAGTGAGAGATGGAATAAAGTCTTATATAAATGTGTGTGTGTGTGTGTGTGTGTGTGTGTGTGTGTGTAATGGCAGTCTGCATCTTGATGGATGAATGCTATGAAGGGAATCTCATAAACATTAACCATGAACCAAGGTGAAAGACAACACTGTAACAATTTAAGTCCTTGTTTCAGAACAAACAAAACAATCTACAGGTCTGAAAATGCTTCCTGAAGATGCAACCCTTAATTCTACAGAATATTCATGACGTGCAGTATTCATGAAATGTATTTTATGAATTTGGGCATCTGAAATATGATTTACACCTTAACAATTATTTTCTCAGTTCCTGGTCCCCATTGAGAGTTCCTGGTCCCCATTGAATTTAACAGTAGGACCGGAAATGCTGTAGGTGACGTCAGACGCTGGAGACTTGGCGGAAAAACTGAATGAACAACGAGGACAGCGAGGAAAATTTAGAAACTCTTCAGGAATACATCGACTGGTGCTTCGACGTTATAGTCATGAAGAAAAACCAAAATGCAGGTTCTCCAGCCAAAAGCGAGACGCCGTCTTCCAAAAGAAGTCGCCCAGCAGACTCGCCTGAAACAACATCGCCGACGGGTAAAAGCTTTACCGACATCCTGGATTCAATCGACAAGCGGTTGTCCAGCTTCGACGCGAGGTTGTCCCTGGTCGAGATCCTGCACCGTGAATTTAAATCCCTGAGGGAATCACTGGAATTCAGCCAGCAGCAGGTGGAAACACTCGCTGCTGAAAACGCATCTCTACGGGACTCGGTCAAATCTCTAACTGAAAATATGACCCATCTAAGTGAAGAAAATAAAAAAATAAAAGAGACTGTCATCGATCTCCAGGCCCGTAGCATGAGAGATAACCTGGTGTTTTCAGGCATCCCGGAATCTGCCGAAGAGGACCCAGAAGCTACGGTAAAAAACTTTATCAAGACGTACCTGAAGCTTCCGGAAGACACCGTGGAAAACATCTGCTTCGAAAGAGTCCATCGGATGGGAGCGAAGAAACCTGGAGCCCCGAGGCCGCGTCCAATTGTGGCCAAATTCGGATACTTCAAGCAGAAAGAGCAGGTGAAGAGTCACGGTAGGGAGCTGAAAGGAACAGACTTCGGCGTAAACGACCAGTTCCCCAAAGAAATCCTGGAGCGACGCAAACTTCTGTTCCCAATCCGACGCAGTCTCATCCAAAAGGGCTCCCGAGCTGTCATCGCCGTGGACCGGCTCTACGTGGACGGACAGCTCTACCGCAACCTCCGTACCACTCCGTGGTTATATTAACACCACTCCAGATAAGAATCCGTTATATTTATCTTTTCTTTTTCTCTCTTTCCTCGCTTGTTCTTCCATTTACCGCTAAATATTTATGTCATTTCGATAATTTAATACGATATCATAACAAACACGTACAGTCAGTCTCCGCAGCGTTTAAATGATTTTGCAATGTTTTCGTTTCTGTCAAGTTTTTACTTTCATCCCTCTATGCTTGCTTCTTTGTATGTCTTTCTTACTTCCAACTCCTTTCACGGCACCGATCACCTGCTTTACTACACATATAAACAAAACACACTATATTACACATCTGCACGGCACGACCATGTACATATACACTCAGCATTAACGCAACCACTCAGACCTTACAGCACACACAGACATGAAGGACATACTCGCATACAAGCGCGTACACGCCCGCTCATATCTTATTCATTTGAGCATCACACGCAGCGAGCAGCATTAGCTACACACACACATCTATGGGTGCATTAAGGTTTGTCACATGGAATGTGAATGGAGCTGGCTCCAAGGAAAAAAAGTTAAAAATATTTAGCCAGCTTAAAAAACTACAAGCAGACGTTGTATTATTACAAGAGACTCATAGACCTGCCACAGCTACAGATCAACTTAAAACAACTGAGTTTCCTAATGTGTTCTCAGCCTGCTATAACTCTAGGCAAAGGGGGGTAGCAATTTTAATACATAAAAATGTTAATTTCACAGTACTCAACACAGTTATAGATCCAGAAGGTAGATTTCTAATCATTAAATTATCTATATTTGACAAAAAGTTATGTATTGTTAGTATATATGGTCCAAATGTTGATGATCCCTCTTTCTTTCATGGTTTTTTTACCGCACTTTCTGAACAACTAGATTGTGCACTTATAATTGGGGGAGACCTCAACTTTGGACTAAATAAAGAAATGGACAGGCTAAGTACAGCTGGAACTCAGCGCAATTGGGAATCCACAAATATAGTTAAACAGTACATGAGCGACTATGGACTTTGCGATGCATGGCGTTCTCTCCACACCAACAGTAGGGAATTTACTTTCTTCTCACATGTCCATCACTCTTACTCTCGTCTGGATTATTTCCTAGTCAGCAGCTCACTGCTGAGTGACATTTCAGACACAGAGATACACACTATAGCTGTCAGCGATCATGCTGCTGTTTCTTTAACTCTAGTAAATAAGAAGACCACTCCACCAAGTAATAACTGGAGATTCAATACATCATTGCTTAAAGACGACGATTTTATTAAATATTTTAAAGAAGAGTGGGCTTTATATTTAGACTATAATGACCTGCCTGGAACATCAGCATCTGTTCTCTGGGAAGCAGGCAAAGCTGTGATGAGAGGTAGAATAATCTCATTCTCATCGCATAAAAAGAAAAGAGAAAATAAATGTATTCAGGAATTAGAAGAAACCATAAAAACTTTAGAAGAATCCTACGTATCCTCCCAGGAACAGGAAATGCTGAAAAAAATATGTAAAGCAAAGCTAGAATTAAATGAAATTATTAATAAAAAAACTAAATTCTTAGCACAAAGACTTCGCTGGCAAGAATTTGAATATGGTAACAAATCAGGTCAATTCTTAGCGAACCAGTTAAAAATAAATAAAGAAAAAACAACGATATGTGCTGTTAAAGATTTAACTGGGGATACAGTATATGACCCTGAAAGAATAAACAACACTTTCAGAGATTTTTACGAATCTTTATATTCTCCACAGATAAACCCATCTAAAGACGAAGTTGACCAATTTCTTGACAATATAACTCTTCCGAAATTAACAGACAATCAAGCGATGGCATTGGATTCTCCACTGACATCAGATGAACTTCAGGAAGCTTTGAACAGTATGCCCAATAAAAAGGCTCCAGGTCCAGATGGCTTTCCAGCAGAATTCTATAAAGAATTCTGGGCTATTCTGGCACCAACATTCTACAGAATGTTGCAGGAAACCAAAGAAAATGGCAGACTTCCACCAAATATGAATTCTGCCAACATTAGTCTCTTACTAAAACCAGGCAAAGACCCTGTATTGCCTACTAGCTATCGTCCAATATCCCTTATTAATGTGGACACTAAAATAATCTGCAAAGCTATCTCAAAAAGAATAGAGAAGATAACCCCTCTCATAATTCATTACGACCAAACTGGTTTCATAAAAGGCAGGCACTCCTCAACAAATACTCGTAGGTTACTTAACTTGATAGACTATTCATGCAATAGAAACCTTCAAATTACAATATTGTCTCTAGATGCAGAAAAAGCTTTTGATAGGGTTAACTGGAATTTTCTATTTGCAACTTTACACAAATTTGGTTTTGGAAACTCTTTCATAAACTGGTTAAAAATATTATATAACTCTCCAACAGCATGTGTCAGGACAAATGCCCAAACGTCCTCTAGCTTCTGTCTTAAGAGGGGCACCAGGCAGGGATGCCCCCTCTCCCCCTCACTGTTTGCAATTTTTATTGAACCACTAGCAGCAGCAATTAGACAGGCAACAGTGATTAAAGGCATTAAATGCAAGAATGTAGAACATAAAGTTAGTCTTTACGCAGATGATGTGTTACTTTTTCTTCAACATTCACAAACCACTCTCTCTGAGGTAATTACATTAATAAACTCTTTCTCAAGAGTCTCAGATTATTCAATAAACTGGTTAAAATCAACAGTTCTTCCAATTAATTGTTCCTTCCAGAATTCTTCCACTCCATTGCAATCTGGAAATATTAAATATTTAGGTATTAATGTTTCTCCTAAGCTGACAGATTTGATTAAATTAAACCACATCCCACTTTTAAAGAAGGTAGAAGATGATCTAACCAGATGGAGGTCTCTACCCATATCACTCATGGGAAGAGTCACCTCAATAAAAATGATGGTTTTGCCAAGAATTAATTATTTATTTGCAATGATCCCGAGTAAACCACCACCTGACTGGTTTAGATCTTTGGACTCCTCTATCTCTAAATTCCTTTGGAAAGGTAAACCCCCGCGTATTAGCTTAAAAACGCTGCAAAAGACCAAGGATAAAGGAGGACTAGATCTACCTAACTTTTACCACTATTTCTTAGCCAATAGGCTTCAACACATTTCAGGGTGGTTAAAACACACCCTCTTAGATGAGCCTTGGCTAGATGTAGAACAGGCATTATGCAATAATATAGAGATTTCGGATCTGCCATTCATTAGCTCGATCAGTAAACGACACGTATGCTTTAAAAGCATCAGTATCAGCTCTTCTCTGACAGCATGGTGGGAGTTTCTAAAAATGACGGAGTCTTCACTAATCCCATGCAAACGTACCCCTATCTGGAACAATCCTGACATATTGCTAAACAACAATATGATAAACTTCACAGATTGGAGTTGTAAAGGTATTAAATACCTGGAACATATATTCAAAGGGACAGACTTTATTCCCTTTGACAAATTAATTAAACAATATGGGATTAATAAGAACAGATTTTTAGAATATCAACAAATTAAATCTATTGTAAAAAGGAAATTTAAGTCTAATCATATCAATTTACAAATACCACCAAGTGTGTCAGATTTTCTTAATCTCAAAACCCCCAAATTAATGTCTAAAATATACAGGGCACTTTCCAATATAGATGAATCAGTATCACTTCCTATTGCAAAATGGGAAGCAGATCTATCAGTAAGCTGGGACCATAATTTCTGGTCTCAGATATGTTTAAAAACCTTTGAACTGATTAGAAATCCTGGATTACAATTAATACAATACAAAATTCTGCATAGAGTGCACTACACAGGTCATCGGATGTTCAGGATGGGTTTTACAGCTTCTAACAACTGCTCACACTGTAAAGGCAATACACCTGACAATTACATCCACGCTCTATGGTTCTGTCCACCTGTTCAGAGGTACTGGTACAGGATTTGTGAAGACTTATCAAAGTGTCTTAAATGCTCTATTCCAGCCTCTCCTTTAGTCTGCTTGTTGGGCGACCTAGATGGTGTCACTACAGAAGATAACACAATCCACATGGCTTTCACTGCCCTATGCATTGCTAAGAAGACTGTCCTCATGAACTGGAAAAATAAAAATAATCTTAATATCAACCAATATAGAGATTATTTGTGGGATTATATTAGCCTTGAAACAGCTTCTGCTGACACATTAGATCAATCTCTCTGGGCTCCTTTGATCAGCTCCATCACCTAGTGTGGGTGGGGGTCCCGATTCTGTCCGGCTGTGGTTTTTGTTGTTGGCGTGGGGTGGCAATATGGGCCTGGGGCATCTGGGGGTTCCCTGGGGATGGGTTTCTTGGGGGGTTTGGCGCTGGGGCTGCGGCCTTGGCCTGGATGGGGTATTGGTGACTCTTAGATGCTGTTTCTCTGGCGGCGGCATGCGGCGCTGCTGGGGATGCCTGTGCCGGCGGACGTAGGTTGCCAGCCTGGCGGCCGCACTGTTCCGGGGTTGGTCCGGGGGGGGTTTGGGGATCTGGGGACGCTCTGCCTCCGGCTTGGGGTCACGGCTGGGCCTGGGGGGCTTGGGTCCTGGTTGGTGTGCCGCCGGGAGCATGGGTTGGTGCATGCGCTTGGGCCCGGCTCTGGTGTGGGGGTCTTCGATGCATCGGTGCCTCCGCGGGGGGGGGGGTCCAATAGAGGCGGGGTATACGGGCTTTACCTGGGTGTCTTATTGTCTTATGTAGTTTGGGAAGTGACTGGATGATGGGGTGGGGTAGTTTTTCCTCTGCTGTGGGGTCTGGTGGGCCGCCCCGGGCTGCCATGGGCCCTGGTCTGGATGGGCCTGGGCCCCCCGCCCTGGGCAGATTTGGGGTAACGGGGGTGCCTATGGGGGTCAGCGGGGGAGCTGGCTCCAGAGGGGGGGGTATTTTGCCCCCTCTGATGTTTTCCTCCCCATCCCTAAGGCTTCACTTCTCCCGCTCCATCACACCAACACATAGGTAGGGTTTTGAGGTGCAGGTGAGTCGCTGGGATGCGGGGGAGGTGGTACTCCTCTGTCTCCTCGTGGCCGCCTGCATCTCAATTACACATTACAGCTTAGACATTCTCATTACTTACTGTCACATGACACATACATATAGGGCCTTGGGGGTGGGCACACTGAATGGCATCCGGAGGGCGGTCTGTTCATTCAGCCTTCCCTCGGGTGCCAGTGCCCACTTCTCAATTTTAAGTTGCACATAGACATTGAGGGCTCTAGGGAGGGGACGAGCTGACACAAGCTTGTGGAGGGTGCCCCTCCCCTGTTTTAAAGCACCCCTGTTTTAAAGCACCTTAGAACAACACACACCAACACTACATTTGAGCGGGTGGGGTGAAGCATGGGGTCGTTTTTTTTTTTTTTTTTTTTTTTTTTTTTTTTTTTTTTTTCACACCCCTGTTCTCTGTTCTCTGTCTGGGGCCGGGGGCTGTGAGGATGAGCTGGCCGCCCGGTCGGGGTCTGGGCTGTTGATTTTCTCTGCTGCTGCGGGGACCGGGGTGGTCTTCCTGTCCCCACGCCGGAGCGAAGGGGGTTCAGCTCCGGGATCAGGCGCTGGCTACCCCTCTGGGGGTGGTGGTGCCTGGATCTAGGAGTATAGAGTGCATATGGGGAGTGTGAGTGTGGGTACTGTGTCCATTTTTGTGTGTCTACATGTGGGGCGAAGGTGTGAATATTTGTTTGCGTGCATGAGGGTGGGAACATATGCTTGTGTATATGTGTGCTTGTCGTCTACGTCTATGTGTCAGGTCGGGCCTTAGACTCCGCCTCACTCATCATCTTAGTCGACCCCCACCCCACCACCATGCCCTGCCGGTGGAGGATGCCGCCGGTGCGTTGGTGATTTCTCGCGCCGGGGCAGGATGCTCGGGCGAGCGCCGGCCCGCTCTCGGCGGTCGATTGGCGGGGCCTGGCCCTACTGGCCTTGCTGGGCCCCGTTTGTGGGGTGGGGGGCCTTTGGGTCTCCGGGCCCAGGGCCTGGTCCGCCCTGGTGTGGTCGGCTGCCGGTGGAGCCTGCGGGCTTGCCGCCACGGCACCCTGGGGCGCCTACACTGTGGCTGTCGGAGGTCCCGCCTTCGGGCTCTCCTCTGCCCTTTTTTGGGTGGAGGCCGCGGTTGTCCCTGCGGTGGTTCTCCTGGGGGTCTCGTGCCCTGGGGGGCCTCCGGATGTTTGGGGCCCGGGTCTGTTCCGTGCCTGCTTCATGCCTTGCGGGATGGGGCTGTTGTTCCCCACACACACTATTAAACATTTACATGGAGGAACCTTATGAACACAAGCGCGCTCACACACACAGGTGTACACTCAAGCATTCACATTGGTGTAAAAACAGGTGCTCACAGACACACATTGTCGAAAAAAAGAAAAAAAAAAAAAAAAAAAAAAAAAAAAAAAAAAAAAAAAAAACAATTATTTTCTTTCCAATTGTTTGTTCTTGCAGAGCCACTTTACAAAGAAACTCTGAAATGTCACTTTTCAAGACAGAATATTAAAATTCATGCCCTCTGCGATCTTCCATGTTTGGTTTAGATTTTTAAAAAATAATAATAAAGTGCTGATCTATGTAGAATCACAAACAAACCTTCATGTCTTCTCATCTGTTGATTGTTCATGAACTTGGTTAGCAACGGTTGTCGGCCACTCTCTTCTGTGGAATGTTTACAGTACCTTGGTTTCGGTGTAGTTAGCTAACATCAGAGGACAGAGCTAACACAAAAATGTTTGTAATCTTATAGCTAAAGTAATTAGTCATTCATTACTTTGTTTTTTAAGTGCTACCTCAATGAATTCCCCAGCCAGAGGGGAATTTTATTGTTCAATCTGGTAAACCTAAGACATTGTTGAGATCCAGCAGTGTAACTAAGATCTTAAGGACCCCAGTACAAAAACACATGATAGGAATGTCGTCATTTCTAAATTAAAATTTTCCAAGAATACCTGGAGTATGTGTCACATACGCAATCGCACCAAGGATTGTGAGGAGAGTGTTAGGAGTGCTTTAGAGCATCCAAAAGTTGAGAAATGTGAAACTTTATGCAAATGTCAAGAGAAAAACGGCAAGCAGCAACCAGTCAATTTGTGATGGGTCATTCATGAACGATCCATTCACTGCATCTGTAACGTGAAAAATTAACAAAGACTCAGAAGGTAAAGTAATTATTTATGTTCCCTGTAAATTATCTTTGGCTGCATTATAATGAATACTTAATATGATAAAGATTACGTAGGTGGATGTGTTTGGTTGGTAAAAGTGTAACATTTAAAGCCACTTAAATGAATGAAATGACTTAAATAACAAATAGTTCATTTTGATGAACGAGATTAAACGAGAGAGTCAGTAAAATGATACAACTGCCTAGACTGGTTTAACAAAATTGTATTAAACCAGAGGTTTCCAGTCATGGATTGTCCTGGATTACCCCCAACTCTGCACATTTTAAATATTGTCTTAATCAAATTTACCTGAATCTTCTCATCAGCTTGTTGATAAAGAATCGAAGACACATGTGAAAAAAATAAAAAATAAAATTTGAAAACAAGAAAAAAAGAGTCCAAGACACAAAATAGGTGTGTCAAATAAGTGAGACATCCAAAATGTGTACTGTTGGGGGCAGGCACGTGCAGAAGGGGGGCTTTGGGGGTTCGAGCCCCTGCCCTTTTTCAAAATTATTCAAAAGTGCCCCTCTTGGACAAATAGCAATGATATTGTGGTCAAGAAAACAAAATGCATTTGAATTATAATTAACATGAAAATTTGTACAAAACAGTAACTAATCGCTCAAAAGTCGGAAAATTCCTGTTTTATTTTTACATATATGTCAATCTGAGGCGTAGCTATGGGTTGCTTGTGTTTTGCTCGACTGACTGATATTCCACAGTCTGTTCAGAAACCATAGCCTCTCGAGCCATATATGGTTCTTTCAGCGAGTGCCTATGGGTCAACAGAAGGAAAAAATAAACCAAACAATATTGTTTTTAAAAATCATCAATAATCAAAGCTAGTGTGTCAATTTTATTAAAAATCCATATATTATATATTTTAGAATATTACATAATTCATCAATGCCCATTAGTCATGTAGTTATAATACACCAACCAATCATGATCTGGCACAAGTTCAAATTTCATTGGACAATATGCGAAGTGGAGCGATCATTTTCCGTTCTTATTCATAAATCGGTTGAAAATTACATGGGAGAGACGAGCTTATTTGTGGAGCGATCTGGATCTGCGATTTGTCTCATTTCATAAATCAAATTACATCGCTGGGAAAATGTATGCTAAATGACTACAAAAGCACTGCACAAAAACGGGCAGCTCCAAAAGTCTTAATAATAGTAATCAATAGGCTATTCAATTCACTTATATTTATGTATGATATATACCATTTACTTTTTGATGAAACTATCATAGTTATTTAAGCCCAAGTGCCACCTACAGGCCTTTTATGTGAAGTGCAGGCTGGCGAAAAAGTGACGTGAAAGACTTTATTATATTACCATTTTTGATAATTATGCAGCATTATGAAAGTGTCTTATGCTCATCAAGCCTGCATTTATTTGATCAAAAATACAGAAAAAATATTGTGAATAGCCTGTACACTGTAAAAAAAAAAAATTAACAAAATGTTGGAAGGGCAAAAATATTTAAGTTGAGCTAATTTTATTGCTTGGCCTTAGTTGAGAGGACATATTTACATTTACATTTACATTTAGTCTTTTGGCAGACGCTTTTATCCAAAGCGACTTACAATTGGGGAATACATATCGCGATTCATCTTGAAGAGGCAATCAGACAGGGGAAGTGCTCGTAACACCAAGTCTCAGTCATTGTTCAAATAGGTACAAGCTAGCAAGGGAAGGAGAGAAAGATAAAAGGAAAGATTAAGTGTTTTTGTTTTTTTTAAAGTTTAGGATGAAGTCAAGTAGTGCCGAAAGAGATGAGTTTTCAGTTGTTGCTTGAAGATTGACAGGGATCCAGCATTCCGGATGGGTGTGGGAAGATTATTCCACCATCCAGGAATGGTGAACGAGAATGTTCAGGATAGTGATTTTGAGCCTCTCTGTGATGGTACCACAAGGCGTCGCTCACTAGCAGATCTCAGACTTCTGGAGGGGATGTAGATTCGTAATAGTGAGTGGAAGTAGGAGGGTGCTGAGCCTGTGGTCGTTCTGTATGCAAGCATCAGTGTCTTGAACGTGATGTGAGCTGCCACTGGTAGCCAGTGCAATGAGATGAAGAGAGGTGTAACATGAGCTCTTTTGGGCTCGTTGAAGACCAGTCGTGCCGCTGCATTCTGAATCATTTGTAGAGGTTTGATTGTGTTTGATGGAAGTCCAGCCAGAAGAGCATTGCAGTAGTCCAGCCTAGAAACGACAAGGGCCTGGACAAGAAGTTGTGCAGCATGCTCTGTCAGAAAGGGCCTGATTTTTCAGATGTTGTGTAGCGCAAACCTGCAAGATCGAGCAGTCTTTGCAATGTGCTCTTTGAAGGTCAGCTGGTCATCAAAGATTACACCAAGATTTCTGACCGAAGTTGATGGGGTAATTATCGATGTGCCTAACTGAATCGAGAAGTCATGCTGTAGAGTCGGAGTGGCAGGGACGACAAGAAGCTCAGTCTTTGCCAGGTTGAGCTGTAGGTGATGTTCTTTCATCCATGACGAGATGTCCGCCAGGCAGCCTGAGATCCGTGCAGCTACCGTTGGATCATCTGGTTGAAAAGAGAGATAGAGCTGTGTGTCATCGGCGTAGCAATGGTAGGAGAAGCCATGTGCCTGTATGATGGGTCCCAGTGATGTAGTGTATGTGGAGAAGAGGAGGGGTCCAAGAACCGATCCCTGAGGAACCCCAGTGACCAGTTGATGTGCTTTGGATACCTCCCCTCCCCAGGCCACCCTGAAAGACCTACCGGTGAGATAGGATTCAAACCAGCGAAGTGGAATCCCAGTGATGCCCAGCGATGAGAGGGTGGACAGGAGGATCTGATGATTGACAGTCTCAAAAGCAGCAGAAAGATCCAGCATATTATATTAACATATTATATTAAGTCTACACAAATATATTTAAAAAAAAATGAATGAATTGTTATTTTCAAATCCAGTCAACAATTAGCTATGCTAATGTTAACTCAACTAATAAAAACATGTGCACGTGCAATATACATTTTCAGTAAAGGTTGAGCCAACTAAAAAATAACAATTCAGGCAACACCTTGAAGTCAGAAATTGACTGAACGTAAAATTTCTGTGGAACTAGTTACTAAATAATAATTAGTTGAAACCGCTTGAAATTTTTTACAGTGTAGCCTAATATTGTGAAATATTATTACAATTTAAAATAATGTTTTTCTATTTTAATATACATTTATACTATTTTAATAAAATATCATTTATTTCTGTGATTCAAAGCTGAATTTTCAACACCATTACTCCATTCTTCAGTGCAAATCATTCTAATATGCTGATTTATTATCAATGTTGGAAACAGTTGTGCTGCTTAATTTTATTTATTTTTGTTTTATTGGAACCTGTGATACTTTTTTGGGGTTCATTGATAAATAAAAAGTTAAAAAGAACAGCATTTATTCAAAATAGAGATGTTTTATAACAATATCAATCTTTACTATCACTGTTTCTATCAATTTAACAAATCCTTGCTGAATAAAAACTAATTTCTTAAAAAATATAAAAAATTCTGACCTCAAGCTTTTGAACGGTAGTGTATATTGTTACAAAAGTTATATTTTAAATAAATGCTGTTCTCAATTAACTTTTTATTCATCAAAGAATCCTGAAAAAAGTATCACAGGTTTTCAACATTGCTAATAAATCAGCATTGCATAAAATGCATTAAGTAAATAAAGTAAATTAATAAAGTATATTAAAATTTTGATCAAATAAATGCAGGCTTGATGACTATAAGTGACTTCTTGCAAAAATATAAAATAGTAATGTATCCAATCTTTTGACCTATATATTTTTTCCTCATATTGCCCCTTTTTTACATTTATGCCCCTGCCCCTGAGGAACTCTCTGCAGGTCCCTGGTTGGGGGAACTCCAGTCCAGGTAAGGGTTGGGAACCACTATGTTAAACTAACACAGTCTCTTTAACTGTTGACATAGACCTTATGCATCAGAGAAACAAATGCTCCACTGCCCTTAGAATTTTGTCTTTGAACTTTTGTTTTTGCGGTAGCTCAATAGCGTCACTGTTGAAGAATTATTAGCTGGTGAAGTGATTTCTTTATTGTAAAATGTATTTATTGTAGTTAACAAAAGTTATCATGAGAATTGTAATGTATGAAATGGGAAGATTTTTAAATGAGCGGTTCATTCATAAATTTGTACAACATTACCTACACGCTGTGGAAATACAAACAGAATACAGAAGACAAGAAGCACAGCACAGGGGCGGAGCTACATGAGGTCTCTATATGATGATGATATTGGCCATGTACTGAAAACAGACATAGATTACAGTGTAAACTGGTGCAATCGCATCTCTGGACCAGAGTACTGTGTGCACTGCAGAGGTTTGAGTGACCCTGATACGAATCCAGGCCTCATTCACCCCTAAAGTTCCTTCGGCGCTCTTACTCAAGCCTGGTCTTGTCTGGTCTACAAGGCTGATAGATACACACTTGCACAGCCCAAAGCAGGAGAGTTTCAGTGTTTTCATTGGCACTGAGTGGCGATTTCTCCCGCTGCAGTGGACAAGCACTGTTAGGAGATTTAATCTAGCAGGGCTGCATATGTGTGCATGTTATGAGATATTGTGATAGAATACATTGAGGGGTTTTGATCATAAAAGGTCACCTGTTCTGTGGGCCGCCTGCACTGTGGGATGTAATGCTACTGTTGAGATCTCATCTGAAGGAAACTTGTAGAAACAGGTGACATTAAAGAGATGATGATTTCGTGCTCTGTAAAACAACATCTCCTAAATGAAACAAAATACACGAGAAATATGAGATCAGAATGAGCATTATAAAGCTGTTTTTATGTGCAGAACAGAGAGAGATGACTCACAGGTTCACCATCTGTGACACACACACACACACACACCCTGAATGTCTGCACAGCATGCAGTGCTACAGCAGATCAGCCTGCAGCCATTCACCATGTTCATCGGCGTATCCCAGGACACAGTCCAGGATATCTATTATACTCAATCTGCAGTCACAAATAAACTGGATTTCTAAAGCGTGTGCAAGCAAATATTTATACTCAAAACAGACAAGAGATCCACCAGTAAAACTGGATAATATCTATAATTGAGCCCTTTCTGAAGAAGAAGCCCTGTGTTTTTGGCAGTGCTTACTAAAACGCATTCTTCAGATGTCCTGGCTGATGAATGTTTCATGATATTTTTTGACAATGCAAACAAGAAGCAAAATATCATACTTGAGGGTGGGCTCTTTTGACTTGGGTCGGTATGTAACTACCTTACAAACCACCCGTAATACTATAGAAGGAATCTAGCAACACCTGGCAACAACATACAACATCCTGGCATCAGTTTTGTGACTTCTTTAACCCTAGCTGTCAGTGTTGTTAGATGTTAGTTGTGTTTTTGGGAGTTGTCTATTGATGGTAGAAGGAAGTCTGTAAATACAGAGAATGAAATCTTCAGTTCATCTGATGTCTGTTTGTCACTCATTTTGCCATGTCAGGACATTCTTCACATTCTGAGATATTCATACTCTTAGTTTAACAAACATCTGGGCCCTGTTACTGCTTTGTGAGTGTGTATACATGTCTAAAAGCAGTTTCGACACAGATAACCCTTCATTAGTCAGACATGTGCTCTCCTGTTTAATGGTTTTGGTCGTCCAGCCAACAATGAACGCAGAAAACCAAGCCCAAATTAATTACAGAGTTTCTCTCTCTTCGTCTTTTCTCATTTCTGATTTGTTGGGACATGGAGAGACTTGTATTCATCTTCATTTCCAAAATATTTTATCTGAAAGATCAGAGCACTGAATATCTTAATTGTTCACAATGTAGAATAAAATACAATTATTTGCTTACCATAGTGTGTGATTAAAAAGATTATGTAATATGAAAAAAAGTGTAACATTCACAACTCAAAAGTCTTCCTTTATTGAAAATTAGCTGCAAGAATGACTTTTCTGAGCATTCAAAACTTTCAAATGTCAAACATGTGAGTACTTTTTTAACTGCTTATTGGATGATAAAATTCTAGGAACCCCCCCCCCCCTATCTAGAAACATCATAGAGACTTTTTGACTTGGATAAGTAAGCAACTACTTACAGTAGCAGCCGCATAGTAATGCACTGAACCCCACATAGAACTTAAGCAACTGCAAAGCAACACCCTGGTAACTTGCTAAGAGCCACTAAGTATCCTTTAGAAACCACATATCAACTCAGAATTAGCCACAACCTATTGTTATTTTGATTTTTGTATGGACGTCACTCACATTTTCTTTAGAAAATCTAAAAATGTAGTTATCTCTGTGCCCAAGCAAACTTTGAAAGAAAATCCAACCTGAAAACACCACTGCAGTGTGCAGTGATACATACACTTTTGACTTCAGTTATATTTGGGTTGTATTTTAGAGACTGTGGTTGTAGCTTTAATACCAAACACATGGGATCCCAATACTGGCATACCCACACCATATTTTATAAGTGTGTGTTAAAAACCACCATCTATTTCTGCCTTTGTGCCTAAAATGAGCTTTTTATGTGTTCTCTGTGTGCAGCTCCTGTGCATGTGTTTTATTCAGAGTCATAATGTATAGCAGCATGATGGTGAAGGGTTGATTTTGATAAGTCATTATAAATAGTTTTGAGGTCATACTATCACAGTATCCAGCCATTTGAGTGAGGTCTTTCCTCGATGAGGTCACATCCTGTATGCTTCCCAATCTCCAGAAATCCGGAGCGGGAAGTGGGGAGCTTCCCACTGCAATGTGAACGTGCTGTTGTGGTAGTCACCTGGCCTGTAAACTGGGCACTTATGCTCAATGCAGATTGGCTCTCGAGAGCTTTCTGATGGGTAATCAGTGAGTCACTCAGTGGCTCACAGCCAATCAGGAGAACTTTGATCCCATCACAATGGTAGTCAATTTTAGATGATCTCACATTATGATGCATTTCCTGCAAATGATTTATCTGAAATGAATTGCTTGTTTGTTTTAACAAGCCAGTCACTGAAAAATGGGTGATGCTATCAGTGGATAGCAAGTCGTTTAACCTAAATAACCTAAAAGGTTCCAAATGGTGTATAGCAACATCGTTCCACCTTCTAAGATATTCTGACTAAAACACCATGTCTCAAACAGCCGTGATGTGATAAGATTCTAGTGACAAGCAATTTGACTTCATGTGGTGCTGTGTAGATCGTTTGTAATTTTGAAGCAATGCATGTTGGTTGAAACCAACTACTTAAATTTGCACCAGTTACTAGCCATGTTTTCATCACATTGTTTTTATGCGCATTGTGAAGTATCGCATCAGAATCGAGTGATGGAAATGCCAAATTTTGTAATAATTATTTTTTTTACTCTGGCGTGAGGTGGGTTTTTTTGTGAAAAAGGATTAATGCGAATAATGGGAGATGGAAACGCATTTTGCGAATAAATTCCTCCATGCACATCAAAAAATGAATGTGACTTTGTGCTATGGTATTGCATAACCTGACTAAAGCGGACAGATCTCATTGCACAGCATCTGAAATGTTGTTATGGTCATTCTTAAACAGCAGCCATCCGCCTCTAAAAGCAATGACTGCATAACTTTGCTCGCTCTGAGGGCAAGTGGCTAATTTATTATATATGAGAGTGGCTTCATTTACTTTTCCTAGTGATATTTAGTGCTGGTTTATCAGGAAGTGTTGATTTTGTTCTCTTTGACTCATTGAATGGAAGCGGTGCTTATTCACAAATGTTTTATACGATATTCTAATTTTGTGCATCAGTTAAATTCGCAGCTTTGGATGGAAACCCAGCTACTGTGAAGTATGGCATAAAAGTATCACCTCATACACTTTATTAAGCAGCGCATTATCAACTGAATGAAAAGAGTTTCCAGTTGCTTAAGTTTGTAATGGTCTTAAGTTATCAGGGGCTATAAGTGCATATGCTGTCATAATTCTGTCAGATTTACAGCACATAAATTCAGTCATTTCTCCTCAAAAGTCAAAAGTAAGTGGCTGGTGGGCAGGGAGGAAAACAAAACCTGCACAATATTTTAATAGTACTGATGTGTATTTATGTCTGAAACACAAAATAACACTGAACAGCTGTGATATAAAAGCGCTCGCTGAGCGAGTCCAGCTCTGGCTAAGTGCAAACGCCGCTCTAATGAAACTGATGTGATCAAGCGCTTCAGGGATCACACTAGTGACCATAACTCTGATATTTGGTTTTAGAAGGTATAAAGTCTTTCCAAATCAGAGGGCTCAAGTCCAAGTAAAGTCTTGAGTTATTGTTGTCAAAGTCTAAGTCGAGTCAGAAGTCTTCTTTGACTGTGTCAAGTTGCAAGTAATCAAATTTGTGGCTTGAGTCCAAGTCAAGTCAAAGTCATGTGACTCAAGTCCACAACACTGTACTGTAAAATTCAAAAATCTTTCATCTGACAAATATTACATCTAATACATTAAATCTAATCCATTTCACCACAGAAGAAACAAACTGAAAAAAAAAGTATAATGTGCTTCGGCCAGTCGAGTCACCAATTTCTTCAGGTTGGTGGTGAGTCCAGCCCTGTGTAACTCTATAGTATCCTCAATAGATGGTGTAGTGTAGGGAAGTCCATTGCTGTACCTGGATGGCAACAGTCATAGATAGTTTATCTCCAACCGCAAATAAACATCTGAACCAGCTAATCAAGGTCTTTAGGATCACTAGAAACTTCCAGGCAAGTGTTTTTGGGGCAGGTTGGAGCTGAACTCTGCAGGAAAAAATATGCTATTAAATAGACATAATTAAAATAATATCTGTTTTTTATGTGTGATTAATCACAGAAACCTGTGTGATTAAATAGTGTAATGTTTTTAATCAATTTACAGCTTTAATTAGCAGTATGTTTTCCATGTGGGGTGTGTCAGACGTCACAGTAACAGTCAGTGACCTGAATCTCACACAATCTCAGACAGTGTTGCCCCTGTGTGCCCTGCACGGGTGTGTCTGTGAGCTTATGCCAATTTTACAAGGACATTTATTATTATTTATGCTGCATTGTATCTTTGGTCATGAAAAAGGCCATAAATATGTGAGGGGTGTGTGTTTTAGTAAAAAGCAAAGTGTGATGGAAACACTTCAGTCTCAGGAAGCAGGAATGACCGTTGGACTCTACTGAGGGACTTTCCTCAAGAGTGTGAGTATGTGCAACATTTATCAAAACAATGCCCCTGTTTTACACCATGACATTGTTTTGGGTCTCATACAGTTTCACCGATTTCCTCTGGTGACGTTAGTGTGTTTATGTGTGTGTGTGTGTGTGTGTGAGGTAAAGTTTCTTCTTCTCCTCTGTTGACTGAAGGTCAACCAAGAGTCTGGTTCCTACAGTTACACCCTGAGTGCGTGTGTTTTCAAAGCATTAGCTCCAGACTGAGCGCTGAGCAGAAATCCCATCTCTACGTCTATCTCAGACCGCTTTCAGATCTATTTCTGTGTGTGTAGCCTCTTTAAAGTGACCCAATTGTGTGTACATGAGGAGGACGGTTCGCCCTTGGCTCGCTTCTCGCTTTCTTAACCCCTCCATTTCTCTCCAACTTTCTTTCTCTCAAACTCTTTCTTTTTGTTTCAGTCATTTTTTACAATTTGCATTGCCTGCAGCATTATCTGTGATCCAGTTACTGCATCCACGAATGTGAGTGACTGTGTGTGTGTGTGTGTGTGTGTGTGTGTGTCTTGTGATGGTGCATCAGGAGAAAGATCATCAGATATATGCTCTCTCTCTCTCTCTCTCTCTCTCTCTCTCTCTCTCTGATCTCATAGAGGTGTGGACGCTCAGACTTGGAGAATCAGTCTCAGGCTGTGTGTGTGTTTGTGTGTGTCAGACAGCAAGCAAGACTGCTTGAGCCCATGGACATGGAATTAAACGTCCGAAGGATTTTATTCACAAGAAAACTGTGTGAATCACTCCAAAGGGCAGGGAACAGTGGTAAAGCTGTTTGAAAGGTGAGTTTATGGTTGTTATTCATTCATTTACAACATGAATTACATTTTTATAGACACAACATTTAGTGACAGCAGCGAGTATTGTTTTTGATGCTTGTGCAGATAGATGTATGGCATTTAGATAGATATAGGGTACTTAGAGATACCTCTTATAAAATTTTTGCTTTCATGTTTATCAGGTTCTTGTTGTGACTGTGTTGTGCTGATATGTGTATTTATTGGAGTATTTATGGGTTTCTATTTGTATAGTCGGAGGAATTGTGGTTTTAGTAAGCTTTAAGGTGTCATTTAGAAAGCTTTTTATTTCATAAAATTACTTATGAACATCCAACTCCACAAAGCGAATATCTGTGAAACATTTACGACATATTATTTTTAAAATGAATGAAAATTAAATGAAATCCAGAGCATATCAAAACAGAGGATATCAATAAATTATTTTTATAATTTCTGAAAACAAATCTTAATATTTATGTTGTTTTAATGATGTTTTAATATTTTTAATGGTAAACCAAATAATGGTAGTGATTTAAAACAAAATGTTTGTCTTGTAATAACTCTACTGAGTTACTGAGTTTGCATGGTTGTGTGTGCTTGAATGTGCAAATATTTGGTATATAACATTTATATGTCAGAGAGATAAAATACTGGAAATTCACATATTATGTGAGTGTGTGAATGTGCTGTTTTATTTAAAGTGACCGGCTTGATGAACATACAGTCAGTGTCAAATTATTGTTATATTTCTTGAATCTGTGATGCTTTTTAGATTATAATTTTTCTTCAGCATGCACACACACACACACACACACACACACACACACACACACACACACACACACATATCCATGTTATTCAGAGGAAGACCATTTCCACCTCCTGTTGACTGCTCACCCAGCGTGATCATCTGAGGCCAAACTTCCCTTCCTCCAACACACACACACACACACACACAGTGCCACTGACCCCTGAAACCCAAGGCTGACCATAACCTACTTACTACACGGCTACCAAATGAACAAATAAATTGCCAGTTAACATTCATTTGAGTTGAAATTGTGAAATGTTGTGACATGAGAGATGGGAAACTAGCACAGCTCAGTATACATGCTGTAGAATGCAGACTGAGTGTGTGTGTTTGTATCAGGGACAATAGCTTTCATTTATCATCAAAACTACCTCTAACATTCACACAGACACAAACACACACTGATGCTGCCTTACAGCAGGGCATATCTACTTCCTAGGGTCAACTTCACAGCTGGAATAACAGATCACTTTTCAAAATGCTAACACATGTTGGGTTTCTATGTTTTATGGGTTCATTCCACAGGTGTAATGGTTTTTATACTGTCCAAACTGTATTTACCGTAGCCTAACACTATCCCCTCATACAAAGCACTCTGGATTTTTAGATTTTCAAAACACTTCATTCTGTATGATTTATAAGCTGTTTTCCTCATGGGGATCAAAACATGTCCCCACAAGGTCAAACTTTACTGGTATTACTATCCTTGTGGGGACATTCATAGTGAATATCAGTACACACACAGACACACACTTGAGTACAATCATGCAAACAGAAACGGAAAGACAGACACAAACTCAATCACCTGCTGAAATCTTGTCTATTACTAGGATGTATCAGGAGAATTTGCTTTAGATTTGCATCTGCTCTGGTGGAGTGTGGCAATACTCATGCATGCAAATCTACAACAAATGTAACTTGTATTTGCCCATATAGTGCATTGTGACAGCAGAGTGTTTACCCTCTCTCTCTGTCTTTCTGTCCTTCTTTGGGAAGGAGTGCGAGAGTGAGGGACCCACTCGTTTATTAACGATGTTCTTTTGTGTGGGCCGTCCCGCCCCTCACATCGCAGGGCCTGCCACTGAACCTGTTGTCATAACAACAGCTGTCTTCCTGGAGACCCTCACCCCAGCTCTCTGTATTGTGTGTGTTTTACTTTGAAATGGTTTGGGGTAAAAAATCATTCTCAGAATTTAGCAAAAGTGGATTAATAAATAACAGTAAGTATTTGATGTAGCTGTAATATAACCCTAATCCCAACCCTTAACCATTGATTGGAATGTTATTTCAATAAACAAATCCATGAATTGTTAGTCTCTATGAGTGCTGATGCACACAGTAACTGATGAACAGATGTAGGTATATATTTCACAGTCAGAATCTGGGACTGCGGCTATTTGATTTATAAAATAATAATGATAGTACTTTGCAATCAGGTTCAGCTGGTTAACTTTACTACACTAGGTATCATGAACTAACAATGAACAACATTAATAAACGGTAGGTTAATGTTAGTTTATAAATATAATATTGTTTTGTATTAATTCATGGCCATTCAAAATAAAGTAATATTAATTAGAAATGTTTAAAAATATCTTCTGTCACCAAGACTGCATTTATTTGACCGAAAAATACAGTAAAAACAGTAATATTGTGAAATATACTTACAATAACTGTAATGTGTGTTAAAATGTAATTTATTGCTGTGATCAAAGTTGGATATTCAGCATCATTACTGTCAATGATCTTCAGTGTCACATGATCCTTCAGAAATCAATTATGCTGATTTGCTACTTAAGAAACATTTGTTGTTATTTATTATTAATATTATTATCATTATTATTATTGTTAATCAAAACATTTGTGCATTTTGATGATTCTTTGATTAACAAAGTTCAAAATAACAGCATTTATTTGAAATAGAAATCTTTTGAAACATTATAAATGTTTATACTGTCACTTTTGAACAATTTAATGCATCCTTGTTGAATTAAAGTGTTTAAAAAGTATTGAACTGTAGTGCATGTAAAAAATAACATTATCTTAGATTTTATATATATATATAGTTGTTCACGTATAATTCATTGTTAGTTCAGCATTTCACAAACTGAGCCTTATTGTAATGCTTCATCAAATTAATATATTTCAGTTTCATAACACTTACAGCATAATCTGAAAAAGCAATCGAACTTTTGTGTTTCTGTGTGTTTTCTGCTCATTCAGTATATCTAGAGGAGTGCTGTCGTTTCCTCCTCTGTGTTGTAACATTAGCTTTGGTAAACTACAATATGCAAAACTTATATGTAAATGTCCAAACTGCACTTTTAAATAGTGCAGTTTTTATATTGTATTGTTTATTATATTTTTATTATAATATATGGTGGTGCAAATAATACTGAGCACACAATGGTAGGGATGTCCTCAGTTAACACTAAACATGTGAACTACACATGTAAGGATATGAGGGTGAATGGGTTCGTGTGTTTGTGTGAAATCTCACCCTCTTCCTGGTAAACGGCGGTTTTGTTCAGTTTGTTTGAGTGATCAGGGATTAGACTGCAGTTTCAAACTCTCAAACTGTGAATGGGGCTGGATTTGTGTGTGTGTGTGTGAGAGAGACTTTAATCCATCAATTCTAACTGACAACAAGATCGTATAGCTATAATGCAACACACACACACACACACACACACACACACACACACACACACACACATACACATACACATACACATACACATACACACACACACACACACACCTGCAAAACCTTATTGAACCACCTGTACTGACAGAAATCTAGATTTGTGACATGGTCAAACATTTATGTATAAATATGTGTGTGCACATGTGTTTGTGTGTGTGTGTGTGTGTGTGTGTGTGTGTGTGTGTGTGTGTGTGTGTGTGTGTGTGTGTGTGTGTGTGTGTGTGTGTGTGTGTGTGTGATGAGCTGTATGCTGGAGCTGAAAGATGGGTTTCAATTTGGGTCACTGGATATGAATAGCCTGCCGATTGAGGATTGTCAAACTAGCTACTGAGTGTGTGTGTGTGTGTGTGTGTGTGTGTGTGTGTGCGTGCGTTAAACTAGTGCTCATTAAAAGGTATTATCACTTTCACAGTTGCTTATCATATTGTGTAAATATCTTTTTTAGGTGTTCAGAGGGGTAGGGGGTGTTTAAGGTGTGTTAGAGTCACTTGTACTAGCATGTACCTCTGCTGTCTCCTTCTGAATGTGTCCAAGGAGAATGTGTCTATTCAACTCAAGGCAGTTCTGAATCAGCTCAAAGCCACAAATCTGTTTACTTCAGTTCACACTTACTAATTACCCAGTGAAATACTGAACATTACTCAATCTTTGAGTAACTGTCCACAGTGGGTGACCACAGACGTCTGAATGACGTGTGAGATAAGTACAGACAATGATGAGATGCTGATGTTTGCTTGTTTGTTTGTTGGCATGAAAGCTCGTTGATGCCTTCCTTTCATTGCTCACTCATCACTTGTGTCAATTTAAATGTGTGCTGTTTATTGGTTTGCTGTTAGATAATCCTATACATATATACCAAAAAAACAGAAGCAAATTGGACAAAATGTATTTCTAAATATATGTTGTAAATTGTAAATAAATAAATCTAATTAAAAATATATTTTGTTAAAATCTTTAAAATGCTAAAATATGTTACATATAATTATAAGATTAATTATAAAATTATTATATGAAAATATATTTAAGAAGTGGCCAATGTTTATATGAAGAAATATAAGTAATTAAAAGTTATCAAACATATTTGTAATTCTGTCATGAAACTCTAGCTGGTGCAGACTGATACTGTAGCACCTTAACACAATCTTGGTTCATGGTTCATTACCTGTAACAGAGCTGTACAGGAGGAGCTGGAGGATTTCTGATGGTAAAGAAACCCTCCACCTCCCCAGCTCCACCTGTATAGGTCTGCTACTGTTTTTAGTAGGTCTGATAAATGGCATTTCATATATGGTTTTTGTGTGGCAGCAGTATATCTTACATGCTCACAGCAGTCTGTGGATGTATTGTCAGAAGCTGTTTACTCAGCAGCAGCAGTTCTAGCAGTTCTATTCTGCCAAGACCAAATACAGTCAAACACATCATATGTATTACCATGATAAACTATTCTGAGAGTTGTCATGATAGAAATATATTAGTGCTGTCAAAATCAGCGCGTTAACGCAGGCGATTATTTTTTTTCAATTTAAGGCTTTAAAAATATTTAACACAATTAACGCAGGGGCGGGGCTAGGGTTGGCCACCACTCACAACTGCTGTTTCTGTCACTTTTTCTCTTGACAAGAAGTGCATTTATTCAGTCGCAGAACGTCTTTATGACCACATCAACCCGGAGACATTTCAGACGTGCGCTCAAACTTCAATTCAGCGCCAGGCGCGAGACAAACGAGCGCGGAAACGGTACTGTGCTCATAGCGTGAGCTCTTCAATTGCACGCACAAAGGTGCCGGCGAGCGCTACAGCCTGTATCATTTCATATCAAAGTGCGAAATAAACTACGCGCATGCAATGTTGTGGTCAGTTAAGTCATGAAGGTACCAAAAAGGTGATTAAAGCTGCCTTAAAACTGTGCATGCATTTAATATGTTATATATAAAATAAAATGGCTTTCAGAACTGTCCAGGAGCAGCCCAGCACCGTCTCCCTCATCTAACCCAACCGATTCATCTCGCCAGCTCATTAGTAGAGACTTTAAGACATGAAGTGGGTCAGAAAAGGTAATGAAAGTTGAGAGTTGAGAGAAAATACGATGCGTGTCAGATCGGCAGCTCTTAAAGAAATAGTAGCCAAAACAACCTAATAACCAGCTGCTGTGAAGACTTAATCAAAGAAAAAAAAAAGAGGAAATCATCTAACTCAGGGATCCTCCAATCTGGACCATTCCTGCAGAGTTTAGCTCTAACCCTAATCAAACACACCTGAGCATGCTAATCAGAGTCTTCAAGATCATTAGAAAAGCACAGGTAGGTGAGTTTGATCAGGGTTGGAGCTGAACTCTGCAGCAGATTGGACCTCCAGGGTAAGATTTGAGGAACCCTGATCTAACTTGTAGAGCTTTAAGAATTAATGTATGTTTAATTTAGAATTTAGTGTTTGATAACTTCAATTTCAAATTCTGTATATTTCTGCTGAAGGGCACAGGTAAATATGGCATTTATTATAATGGGTTTATGTGAAGATTGTTTTAAGTTCACTTAAATTAGAAGTTGTTTATTTTAAAGTCTAATAAATGTTAAAATTGAGTCATAAAAATATTCCATTAAACAAATATTAAAAATATACTGTCTTTATGTTGTTTGTACATTAATTTGAAGATTTAATGTGAAATTATTGCAATATAAAAGTATATTTAAAAACTTTAATGTTAGGTGGGAATAATCGTGATTATTTCAGAAAAATGTACGATTAATTATTTAAATTTTTAATCGATTGACAGCACTATATATATATATATATATATTAAATTTGCTGAGTAAAAATAAATAAATAAATCACTCACCCAATCAATCAAATGTATTTAGTTTTGCTGTTAGTTAATTAGCAGGTTGATTTATTGTTTGTTATTTAGTTAGCTAGCTAGTTTGTTGTTTCATTGGTATTTTTTTAATTTCTTTGCTCATTCTTATGAATAGTTAATTCACAAAATCATTTCGATTTCATTTAGATCATTTCACGAAATCACAAGGTCATTTACCTGCACATTAGTTAGTTAGTCATTAGTTAATTAGTGTGTGTTTATGTGTGTGTTTATTTTTATGTTTTATGTTTATATATATATATATATATATATATATATATATTAAATAAGACAGTCATGATATCTAATCTAATATCTAGATAATTAGATGTAATGAATGAACTAAAATAACTAGCGAGTTTAAGGTGTATGATTTAATCAGGCTCGTTAGTGGGCAGGAATAAATCTCCCTGACTGATAGTGTGTGATGAAGTGGCTGTGGTGTATTGTTTGTTTGAGAGCAGAGGGAGGCAGTCTTTCTGTGGGGTTGTTCTCAGCTATTGAGCAGGCCTGAACCCCTGCTACTGTGTCAGTGTGTGTGTGTGTGTGTGTGTGTGTGTGAGAGAGAGAGAGAGAGAGAGAGAGAGAGAGAGAGAGAGAGATAGAGTTAGCTCACTGTGAACCTGCTGACTAACGCAAGTTAGTTCTCAACTTGCTATCATTTTCTCTCTTTCTTTCTCATTCCAGGGCTCTGTTCCAAAACCTAGAGAGCCGCCTAGGTAGACAACTTTTTAAGCCATCATAGGTGTGATCCTGATGTGAAATTATAACATTATTATGATTCAGAGGCTTTCTTTTGCCACATGTAACCTTTGTAGAGAAACAATACCAGAAAATGACAAAAGACAAAGAACTGCAACCAAGAATATACTTAAATGTGAACCTAATTTAATGTTTTAAGACATTTATTGCATGTTAATTATAGTTTGAATGCAATTAGCTGAGCATTAGAGTGCTTGTTTTGACCCACTCTGACTTAATCACATTTGTATATGTCCTTTAATTAATAGTATTGTTTTTGAAATATGGTTAAAGTGTATAGTACTGTTGAATTTACTGATGATAATTTATGGTAAACTGAATTATATTTTAAATGTTGTTTCCACTGAAATTTGAATGTCATGTATTTAAATGTTTGTTATTACACATTTGTAATTATGAAGCTGCAATTAAGTACATTTAATATATATTAACTTTTAATTTAACATTATTACAAAATGCCCTTTTAATAGTGTACTTAAGTGTGTTAGGAAACAGTCATGAAAGTGAACTCTATTTAAGTACACTCAAGTGGTCTTTTATTTAATTAAACTTATATTATCTGCAAGTACAATTTTTTTAAATATACTTCTAAGATTTGAAGTACACTATAAGTGCACATTCATTACAAATATTGGTACTTCTCTTGCAAGAGGGACAATTTAGAGAAACCTATCAAGCTCATCTATCCAAGATTGTCCAAGAGAAAACTAAGCAAGAGAAATGTTAAATACAAATCATTTCTTAACAAATTGAATTGAAAAATATATATACGTATATACTGTACACTGTAATAATAAATGATATTATAAGTAAATCATGGCAACTTATGTTTTTACATTAACTCATCAAAATAAGTTGAACAATTTCAAAGTATTTATACATTTTTTTAAGTCAGTTTAATGTAATTTAAGTTAAAAAATTACTTGTACAACCAAGATGGTATACTTTTTATGTACTTTCAACTGAACTTAAGATTGAATGTTTACCAATTGTTTTGTGTGCTATATATTTTATCTTTATTAGAGTGATGTTAATACCAAACATTGTGCAAATGAATTGTGTATGTCACATGAAGAGTACCATCTGTATAACGCAAAGAGTTGCTGCCTATCTCGTGTTCAACATCGCTCACTTATGAAGTTCCATTTGAATTAGAATTCTTCCTGAAGCAGAGACTGTCAGAAGATCATCAGAAGCAAAAATCAACTGTCAGTGAGCAGTGAACATGTCACAGAAAACAAAGACTTGGCCTGATGAAAGGAACCTTTCATAATTCCCCAAATTTGTCTCAAGACAGCCAGAATCAAACAGTGTCAAAGCCTTGGTGTCGAAGTTTTGTTGTGCCAAAATAGAAATACTTAAAATAAGTCACATGACAAAAAAGAATTGAGTAAATTAATAAACACTGTAAGACAAACATGCAAAAAACTTTCCTAGGAATTCAAAAGAGAAAGAGAGAGAGAAAGCGAGAGAGAGAGAGAGGGAGAGGCATTCTGTGGAAGTCTGAGCAGCTAATTTGTTGCAGTGGGAGAGGGAGGAGCCACAGGGAGGGAGATTTGGGAAGAGAATCTAGAAGTGCTCAATGTGTGAGTGACAGACAGACCGTCAGGACCGTTGTGGTGCTGCTCAGAGCTTATGAGTGTGTGAACCGAGGATTTACTGAATGTGTGTGTGTGTGCAGATACCTTCAGTATCACTCACACAGACGGCACTATCCTGTGTGTCTCAGGAAGAATGTAAAGTGAATTGAAGGATTAGAGGAGTGTGTTGTGTGTGTGTGTGTGTGTGTGTGTGTGTGGCACTGGTCTGGAATACTAAGTGGATATGTGATCAAATCTGGATCGAGCTGCAATGCCTACGGGTAAGGGATCACACTTGCATGCAGCATATAAACAGATAATAAGTCTTTGTTGTTACTGTTATTATATTAGTATGTTTTATTGTACTTTTGTGTGCACTTGGTTTCTTTAGATATGTTGGTCATGTGTTTTATGTGCAGAATCTTTATGATCATATGTGTCTTTATGGCTTCTAAAGTCATATCAGCTCTCGAAAGCTTCCTGTGAATGTGTGGCAACATTTGAACACTTCTCTGATTGATGTCTGAGCTGCTGTGTTTAAACTGCCTGAGTCCTGCCGTTAGGGCACTCTGTTGAATGTCTCTGTGTGTGTTGGCAAGTTATGAACTGAGAGTATTTATTTGGCTTGGTTTGTGCTGGTGGGCTCTTGTACCAAACAGAAGTCCTCTACACGACCTCAACTGACTGAAATATTTATAAGTGCATACATATGTGTGGGTTGTTAACTTAGCTATACTTTAGGCACAAACTTGCCTCCAGACATTACGCAGATCTGACCAAACCTTTATTTGAAGACACTGTCAAAGGTAAATGTGATTCATAAATAAAGTAAATATTAAATAGCTCTTTTAAAGGTAGTGTTTGGGTTGTTTGGAGTCATTATAAATAGATTTAAATAGCTAAGTAGATGTCTGTGTTGTCGTGAGCATGTGTTTGATAGGATTTTACATGTATGTGAATGGTATTACACTGATTTGTAAATAAAACAGATTATTGGAATATGTTAATACGGCAACACTTTATTTTAGGGTCTCTTAACTAGTTGCTTATTAGCATGCATATTACTAGAATATTAGCCATTTATTAGTAGTAATTAAGCACATATTAATGCCTTATTCTACATGACCTTATTCTACATCCCTAATCCTACCCAATACCTAAATTTAACAACTACCGCACTAACTATTAATAAGCAGCAAATTAGGAGTTTATTGAGAGAAAAGTCATAGTTATGGTGAATAAGTGTTTTCGTTATTACTATTCCAGTCCTATTTCAAATTTCCATGTTTAATTCAGTGTTATTTGTGAAATTTACTAGCATTTTCTGAGTGAAAATTGTTTCAAAGTCAATCATCCACTTTTTTTTTTTTCAGTATAGATGTAATAAGTAAGGGTATGTTTCGGTTATGTTGTCGTTGTGAGGAAACCTTTCGCTCTCTGTCGCTCTCCCCCACTCCTGACCTAAATTAGTCCCCCATGGGTTGAGGGTTTCGGGGGGATAATAACAGTTTAGAGTCTGCTTTAGACAATACCAGCACCCCCTCAGGACATCTGTCCCTAAAGTAATACACCCCCCGGGACACAACCCAGCTGGAGAGAGCGAGAAAGAGTTTGAAGCGTGTGTTTGAAAGATGGCATGGTGAAAACCTGTCAGAACTTATTTGCGGATAACAATTACTTGTTTCAAAAGTTCAAAAAGCAGTCGTCCTAGGAGGTTTTACCCTGGCTTATCCAGAGCTTCTCGTTAGAAATTGTATTTTAAAAGTACAATATACCTTTAGGGGTACACCTTTGTACCTTATTTACCCATAAAATGTTCAACATAGTACCTTAAAGGTACCTATTACTACTCTAAGGTACTAATATGCACCGTTTTTATCACATTTTAATCTAACAGTGTACTTTTTCCTCAAATTAGGAAGTTGCCAAAGCCTGTTCATTTGCATTCTTTGAGCATTTGTGTGTTGGGGTTATAAATGCATGGCGTATATAAATGTCAGGTTTAGGTTTCTCTGAAGCAAATCCGTCTCAGTGAAATCTAATCTGTGAGTAGCACTGGGTCAGTGGGTCACGGGCGGAGATTCACCCTGTATGTGTGTGTGTGCGTGTATATTAGTATGTTCATTCATGCAGGTTAAGTCCCTTTGTCACATCCTATTCTTTAAATGCATGCAGTCCTCTAAAGGAACTTCTTACCAGCCTGTCAGTAATTTGGTTGTTATAAATGTGTAATTATCACATAGTTTTGTATGTTATATTATACAAGGGATGTGAAAAAACAAATCGTTCATGTTAATGGCATCACACTGCTGCTGTCTGGGAATAGAAGCACATTAATAAATATCCTGATCCTCCAGACAGGGCAAACACAGTTCAGATGTCATACCGGAGAGCAGCGCTTTGCAGATGACTGCAGAGATCATCAGACAAAATCTGATATATGGTCATCCATCCATCAAGAGAATGGGTCTGTCCTTCTCCTGTACGGAATAGTATTTGTGGTTGATAAATTGATATTTAGGATTTTCCTTGGACTGCAGTCAGACTGTTTTATCTTTTGCAGTTCTTTGATGTGTTATAGTAGATAGAGGGATTGTCTACAAGTAAAACATATGGAAAAAGAAATAAATAATTCTCTTTCTCTTCAGTGTGCATCTGCACTCCTAAAAAATAAAGGTGCTTCAAAAGGTTCTTCAGGCGATGGCATAGAAGAACCATTTTTGGTTCCACAAATAACCATCTCTTTCTTACCTTTTTATAAACTGAAGAACCTTCTTTCACCACAAAGAAGCTTTTGTGAAACAGAAAGGTTCTTCAGATGTTAAAGGTACTTTATGGAACCATTTAGACAAAAAGGTTCTTCTATAGCATCGTGAAGCACCTTTATTTTTAAGAGTGTGGTTGTTACAAAGTAACTGAAGTGATGAATGTTCTGAGTTAGAATGTCCAACTTTGAGAACATTCTGCAATCAGAACTTGAGTCGGTTGGTCTGATGACTTCTGGGAGATAATGGGCCGGTCTGATTGCAGGAAATGGGCAGCGAAGAAGAGCTATTTATAAAGATGTGATTACTCCAAGTCATTATGTTTGATTGAGAGAAAAGCAAGGACTTTTTCTCAGGGATCCTCAGTCCTGGAGTAGATGAGAAGTTTGGAGTTGTTTTGGGAATGTTTTCGGCATGTTATGAATCCATCACAGGCATTCCAGCTCCAGAAGTCGTGGTGGGGTTCCAACATGTTTCAGAGACCAGAATAGAAGTTGTGTTGCTTGTGTGAGTGTGTGTGTTGCTCTCGTGCAGTCGGGCTGGAGAGAATTAATCCCATCGGTTATGGACACGCTGCGCTTGGCTGCAAAACACACATTGTCGTAGAGATATCAAGACCATGAGAGCTTTGTGTAATTTTGCGCATGTGTCCGATTCTTTTTATGTTCGGTGATCAGAGTTCTCTTAAAGCTAATGTGACAGTGTAAAATCTTGGTTTGTGTTTGCATATGTTTCACGCTGTAGGATTTATTTATAATGAATACACACAAATGCCAGTGTTTGAGATTGAATAGTATGATACAGCAGAAGAATGTATTATTTTAAAAGTAATATAGCTTAGTTTTTTTAATGAAAATCTGTCAACCTGTGGAAATTAATTCGCAAACTGACATCTATTTGCTGCCACAGATGAGAATGAGGTTATCAGACTGAATCCACCATTAAAGGATTGACCTTATCTGTCTGAGCAGATAGACAAATCTAACATAACAACGGGCAATCAATCAGACAGAAAAAGCTATAATGCTTAGACCAAAAAGTGAAAAAATGTATGTAAGCAATCACTACTAATAATTCAGGAAATATTCGCTCAAAATTCTGTCATAGTTTGCTTTACTGTCTAGTTTTTCTAACCCTGGATATTTTTTTCTTTTTACAAACACAAAAGGAAATCTTAGGCATCATAAAAGTAGTCTCATATAACTCATGTGTTGAATTACAAGTTGTCTGGAGCCATATTATAGCTTTGTGTGAAGAACAGACCGAAGGTCACTGATAATCTTTCCCTCTGCTCAAGCTCCTAAATATCATTTACAGTATAAATGCACTATCAACCTTTGTTGTGTAGAAAACAGCAGCTAAATATGTCCCTTTGTGTTTCATGGATGAACAAAAAAATATGAGATTGTAAATGAGTAACATAATTGTAATTTATGAGCACACCCATGTTTTTTATCAGAATGGTAAAATTGTTACACCACAAAACATATGGCAGCAGCATTTCATAAGAACTTCATTTAGTGCTCAACGAGCCATTTAACAATCATCTGCAGTCAACCATCTTTAATATATTTAATGCTTTGATGTTCTCACAAGCTTCTAATTTCAGTTCCTGCAATAGTTTCCAGTGGAGCACAGTTCACTGGCCAGAACAAAAACACACTCAAAAGATCACATTCTCTACAGATGGACATGTGTGATGTAACATTACTTATAGTTTTACCTTTATACTGTATACACGTCACACTACATTATAGCATAAATAATATTAGTTGCACACTTTGTGGTTACATTTGATTGCACATATCTGAAAAGTGACCATTATGCACACGAGTCATTCATACTCATGTTTGAGTATTTGACATGTTTATGAGCGTGTGTTTGGGAATGATTACGTATGCTTACTGTACAGTATGTGCGGTCAGGAACTGCTTACTGTGCATAATGACAGGGAGTAAATGTACACAGATTGCAGTTATATGACTGTCACACTATTTCACTGTGTGTGCATACTGTATGTCTCTGTGAAAATGTACACGACTGGGTGGGAGTATATCATTTCTTTTTTATGTTTATGTAGTTTTGTGTTTATTTTGATAAGTCTAGTATCACTATTACTAGATTACAATTTGTTCTAAATCTGACCTTGGAATGCAATTCATTACAGCACAGTTTGTGCTACAGACATGAATAATACTTCATATGTCTTCTTGAAGGAAGGTGTGCTGTTACATGTCCAAGCAATAAGATTTGTGTGTGTGTGTGTGTGTGTGTGTGTGTGTGTGTGTGTGTGTGTGTGGGGGGGGGGTAATTCATAAATTTTTCTCATTTATGCAGCAAAGTGTGTGAAAGATTGTGTTTATCTCATTTACTATGAATTCATTAAAATGTATATCTGTATTATATAAGTCACCATTATATCAGCCATTGCAAACCCCATGCTGGTTGACCACTAGTGTGTTTTCTAGATTAAATATAGGTTTAAATTGGACATACAGGCCTCAGGAAATGCTCAGCTGTACCACTTACCTCACAGCTGGATGGACTTCAGCTCAAAGTCTGTTTTTAAAACTTTTATCGACATCCAGCTATAAACACACACACATGACTTATGTTTGGGAGTCTCTCAAAATCTCTTTCTCCCTCAGTAAACTATAAAAGCTTCACGTTCACAGGCCTGAACTCCTTCAACCCGCCGAATGTGTGTAACTGTAAAACGTGCACCATTCATCTGAAGAGGGCTGTTGGGGGGACTATTTGATGTTGTCTGTCTGATGAGTGGACGAGAGCGAGGCACAGAGTGTGTGTGTGTGTGTGTGAGAGAGGTCTTTGTCCTTTAGTCTCCTCTGAATTATGTCATGTTTGAGTCTCCCAGCAGTAGTGCTCAGAGGGGGGCAGACAGGGCTTAATCCGCCTTAAACCCCCCGAGTTACTCTCTCCCCTTTCTTCACTCTCCATCTATCGTTCACTGTGAGGAATGGATCTGTGTCTAAGCCAGCATTGTGATATGAAGGAGAGAGTGGGAAATTGGAGACCAGCTGCCCACCTTGGTTTTATCTCTTGAGTCACATTGTGTGAGCAGTGAAGCTTCTGGAGACCTACATGGAGCTTCATAAGGCACATTCATAGCATGGTACATCACTGTTTCAATATGCAAGTAAACAGTGCTGATTAAGACTAGGGCTGCAAGGTAGTTGCAAATGATTATTTTGATAACCGATTAATCAAATGAGTACTAGAGCGATTAAATGACTAATCGTCGATTATTTCACTGATTGTTGTGTGTTTATTTTGTTACTGAGGGGAAAAGTGTAGCATACACATTCATCTTAACGCCGCTCTCATCAGTTTCAGGATGTTCGCTAACAGTAAACTCCTGCTTGCATATATCAAACTTATTTTTACCTTTTACCGAAGAACGCAAAAAACTTGTGTATATCGGGGCCTTTACACATGACAGCATTTTTTCATTCATAGTTTGTACAACTTTCCCGCACTCAACTGCTTCGCTCAAACTGTGTTATTACAGGCCCTTACATTATGTCATATGAGATAAAATGACTATTCGACAGTTTTTTAAATTGTTGACATTGATGATAATATCGACCACTCAATAATATTCCAAGACTTCAGCCCCTATTTAAGAGAAGCATTGTATTAATGTTGCTCAAACTTCAGCACATAACTCATCCCACACATGATGGATGACACTTAATAATCAGCACTAAATTGTCTTAATGATTCTTGCATGCTGAATAATAAAACTAGTGAAAAAAATCCAGTAGACTTATATTAAAGTAAGGACATGGGCCTTGTGACCAGAAATTCATAGAGACTTAAGGTGCAATAATCTAGTCATGTTTTAGCAATCACACAGATCACCCTAGCATACAGCAATGCAGTAACAACCACTCAGAGCATCCTTGCAACTTTGCAATTTACCAGCAATCATCCAGCCCTAGCAACTGCCTAGAAATGCCCTAGAAATCGCCCAGAACAGCTATGTCATACCAACAAAAATGTTACCTTATATCACTACTTCCGCAGATCAAAGGGTAAATACACATAAAGAACACTGGATTTAGCTGTAATTTAAGCTGGTGAAACCCAGAATCTGCTGCTAAATAAACCGAAGGCTTAGTGTGTTAATGGGTTTGGTTGCAATGATCAAAGTAAACATGATCTTATACAAATGTCATTATATTTACCACACACACACACACACCTATTTTCTTACACCATTGCTTGGTTTTCAGTTACCGCTGAGCTTCATACACAGCTCCCTGTAGCCTTTGAAGTCCAACAGCACACGCCATGCTTGTTTTAATTTGCGTGTGTGTGTGCGCGTGCGCGCGTGCGTGCGTGTGTGAGTGAAGGTATGGCAGCTGATTTTTTTTAGGGCATATCAGTGACACTTACAGTGTGTGTGTGTGTGTATGTGTGTGACCGTGTGTGTGTGTGATCGTGGACAAACAATAGTAGTTCCAGTCATGTGATAGTTGGTGTTTCTCTGGAACAGGAAACATAGTCTATGCAAATACAGATAAAAAGCACAAGCAATTGTCCATGTTTCTCACAATTCAGTGATTAGTTTGCATGAGCTCAGACTGTGTCTGCAGTAAAGCAGTCAGTCCGATCATGACAAATACCATATTAGGCTTCTTTTTTAGAATGCTAAGGATTCATATAATCAGATAAAATGGACATTTCAGAGCCAGAGCAAATACCCAAATTACTTTAACAGCAAGTTATATCTCATTATTGCACATTTATGTAGACATTAATATAGTTCATGTTTTAATGGTATCTTTATAGTTATCATTATTGGTGTGAACGGGCCTTTACAACAAAGAGATTAAACCCGTAGATGATAACCATTGCATAGTGATTAATATGTTAAATTTGCCATGTTTTGATATTTTTATTCATTAGAAAGTGATTTTTTTGTGCCACTTTTGGTTAGGAATGGCAACAAATAATTTGGAATGTAATAGGAGCACCACCACTTCTCAATGGACCAACTACTAAATTCATACTAAAATTATTAACCGAAAACAAATCCACCGTAACAACATGGAACAGCACTGTTTTCTAGTTCAGTGGAGTTTCATGAGATTGAGGCCATCGGGCTCATTTATTGACAGTGCATTTTGGCTAGAAGGTAGCTTTTAATTCTTAAAATCCTTATCCCACCCCATTTAGTTGTCCCGCAATCAGTCTCCTCACCAGCTAGAAGCTGAAAACGAGGGATAGATGTTATATTAATAGCACTGTACAGGTAAAGTGTATCAGCACAGTACAGGTAAAGATAACAGGTCAGGTTAATCAAGGTAAAATCATATTCAGTCCTACTTAATAAAAATGTTTTTGTCTTATAACCCAGGATTTGATCTCTTTTTGTCTGTGACCTCATTGTGAGATTTCATTTTGACCTGATTATTAAAGCTGAGCTGTAAATGCTGCTGTGTCAGACAATATATAAACTACATTATACAGCAGACAGCAGTGTGTATTATGCGGTTATGATGAGCTTGGTTAAGTCCTGGGCTGTTTTTGTTGCTGTTTTGGGAAATGTGAAATAGGGGTGTGGCGTCATCATCATGCTGGAAGGAAGTGGAGATCAGTGGCCAGTTTCATAAACTGCTTAGACTAGTCTTACAAGATTTTTTCTTTAGAACTGGTCACAACTTTTACATCAGTTACATACATAGGTAGACTGGTCTCCTTTGATTCCAAAAAGAAAGTCTGATTAATTGCTACTGATTACTAGTTGCTTAAGAAGACACAGTCTGAATATGTTTATGGAATTGGCACAATAGTTGGTTTAAGTCGTCATTAGCTTTATCAAAAAATAGTTTGCTGCTTTGCTGTCAGACACCTATGCAGCTATCTAAGGCAGCATCCTAACTGAAACTGACCTCATTAGTGGCTGCCATGATGCCTTTGTGGTTGTAAAACTTGTTGTATATTAATGTATCACAAAATCAGGCTCTCATATGTTTTCATGGTAACACTTTATTTGAATGGCCTATTCTCACTATTAACTAGTTGCTTATTAGCATGCATATTACTTGCATGCTGGCCATTTATTAGCTCTTATAAAACACATATTAATGACTTATTCTGCATGACCATATTTTAGATTTTAAACCTACCCTATACTAAAATTAACAACTACCTATTAATAAGCACCACATTAGAAGTTTACTAAGGGTAAATATGTGTTCCCTATTGTAAGGGGGTAGTCGTGGCCTAATGGATAGCGAGTCGGACTTGTAAGCGGAAGGTTGTGGGTTCGAATCTCAGGTCGCAGGGGGGAGTATCCTCCTTCAATACCACGACTGAGGTGTCCTTGAGCAAGGCACCGAACCTTGCTCAAGGACACCTCTGGGTGTGTGTTCACTTAGGATGGGTTAAATGCAGAGAATACATTTCACTACTGGTTATATACTCTCTATGTAATTGTGTATGTGACAAATAAAATAATCTTATGAAGTGTTACCGTTTTCCTTCACTCTGACAAGTCCATGTGATGGTTCATAATCATTGGCTGTTCTTCTAACGGTCAATGGTAACTGACATAAAACTTGAAACTGACTGAACTTTGTGTGTTGCATTACTTGACACTTGAGCTGTTGCATTGCACTCCTGTTGTGAGTCTGGGTTAGTTTAGCATGTAAGATTAGTATTAGTATGCCAAAGGTGTCTAGATGATTTACTATGTCTGGTGGATTTTCAAAGTCCGTGCATGCTTTTTCAGCTAATATTGGCCACAACTTTTTGAGCTAACATTGGCAACAGTGCAACAGTTGTGGGGGGAAAAAGACGATGCCCATATAAGGGACATCCTTCTTGAAATATAAAGGCAGGCGTATGTTTTCAATTATAAAAAACAATTTATACTGTGAGAAAAAGAGTGATATTATAAAGACATGTCATGTTTGTGGTGTGCATATTTGGGAGCAACAGTGTGCTGACTTTTCATGTTTTAATAGGCAAAACATTGCAAATAAGAACAACAAGAGAAACTCTATTCTTTAAGATAAACACAGGCAAACCCGTGCATGAACAGTGTACAAACACACCCACAGAAGTTTATTTTACTTGAACACGACCCCACCCACCAAAACACACAATCAGCAGTGAACCTGATGCATGAAACATTAATAAAGGCGTGAACATATACAGACATATCTGTTCAATAGTTCAACTGAAATAAACATGCAGCACAAAAGCATATGTGTTCACTTGATGACTGCATCTCATTTTCTGTTTGTCTAGTGAAAGTGGGTCAGTGTGTGAGTTTGGCATGTACAGGAATTAACCAATCACAGGCTGGCACAGACAATCAAGAACCAATCATGTGGCTTTGCTCTGGAGCCCTGGATAATATAGACGGCTCCGTGTTGAGTGAGTAATGACGGCGATTATTCATAACTGGCAGCTGAGAAGGAGACATGTGGTTGACTGCAAGACAAAAAGAAAGCCTTAATTTCCCTGGAATCCCTTTATATGGTTTTGTTGTCAGAGAGCGATTACTTGTTGCATCTGACTGGTTTCCATGATGCGATTTGGTGTGAATTGTATGATATATTGTAATTCAATACTACACTTTGTCTCATATGTGTATCACTTACCTCTTTCCACTGCGGTAATCTACCTATTGTGTTAACGGAGGGTAAAAATGACCATGTTACACTGAGTTGATTGTGTGTGCACACCTGTGCTAGTGTTTAGAGTGGGTGTGTCTGGATGATCTTACATTGTTGTGTTAGTGAGTCTGACAATAGACAGTCTACAACAACACACGTGTGCACACACACACACACACACACACACACACACACCAACACACACACACACATATGCACGGTCACACAGAGCTCTCTTTCATTTCACCCAGAGAGTAAAATGTCTCCATTACACGTTAATCTGCTCATTAAAGCCTCTCTCTTTCAGTGCTGGCCTTTCTCTTTTATGAAAGACTCTGTATGTGTGTGTGTGTGTGTGTGTGTGTGTGTGTGTGCATGTGTGTGTTCCCATGGCAATTCAATGAGTGATGTGGTGAGTGACTGAATCACAACTGAATCAAACCCCAAATAAGAGACAAGTGCAAACACTCTACCTAGCAGTAAAATCTCTTAAAATAAAATAAAGTAAACACTAGAATTTTACATCTGAAGAAAATGTGAATGGCACTTGCCATGCTGCTCACACACCACAGCGCTAAAACGATGTGAAGGTTGCTATGCGGCTGCTAGGGTCTTTTGAGGGTTTTCTACGGTGTTGTTTACTGTCCCAAGTCCACCCTAAATTCACCTCCAGTCATATTCTGGTTTCTAGATATGTGTCCTTCCCTAGCAACAACCCAGAATAACCTATTAATCACCTAGCATTATGCTAAAACACCTTAGCATGTAGAATCACCCATAAAACCCACAGGTTTTCACTCACAGTTTCTTTTGTGAATGTAAAAATGATGTATTTTAGTGTTGTGTTCTTGATTTTACTGTTGGTGTGTTACTATTTTAGTCTGCAATAATGGGACAGTGAGACTAGTGAGATGAGAATAGTTATAGCTGCTTAAAAGTAGGTTAACTTTAACTCTCTCCTAAATTGTGTACAAAAAAAAACAGGAACAGAGAGAGACCAGCATTGTTGTCTGAAAGACAAACCGAGAATGGTTTTGAGTGTGTGTGTGTGTGTGTGTGTGTGTATGGCGATCAGCACACAGGAAGGCTAGATATTGCTGTGGGTTTCTCATGATATTTTTGTGTGCAAGTTCCCCTCGAGATCTAAGTCTGTGGGAATCAAATTTATAATTGCAGTGGGTGGGATTTTTGGTTATAATATTGTGTTCAACATGAATCAAGAGTTCACTTAAAGGGAAAGTTCACCCAAAAAACAAAACAGTTGCCAGTGATATTGACTTCCATAGTATGGGGAATAAATACTATGGAAGTCAATGGGGACCAGAAACGGTTTGGTTAAGAAAAATTTTAAGGTTTTAAAAAATATCTTCTATGTTAAGCCTTTAAGAATTACTGTTTCTAATAGGGCTGCATGCTAATTGATATTTATCACAAAATACCTCAAATGTACAAATCCAATAGGCATATTACATCGGGTTGCGATAACTGAATGGTTTTACTACTTCAAAGTTTTAGTTCAATGCAGATAGAACTAAATCTATCTGCACTGGAATAGATTATAGATTATGGAATAGGAGTAGATTATGCATGCAACTTTTTACTTGGTGTGTGTGTGTGTGTGTTTCCGTGAATGTGTGTGTATGCAAGTCTATCAACAATCATTGTGATGCTCAGGACTTGTCGTGACGCTCTCATAGCGAAATATAGTCAGTAAGCAAGCATCTGAGGAAAGACAATAGAGGGAGGTAGAGCAATAAACAAGCTTTAAGTTTGCATACTAATTTATTAATAAGTTGAGCAAAGAAATCAAATCAAATCAAATCACTTTTATTGTCACATCACCACAGCACGAGTGCCTTGGTGAGTGAAATTCTTGAGAGCGTGCTCCAGACAGTGCAAAAAAAACTAAACAATTTACATATAGACAGTACATATTTACAGACTGTACAGAAGACAATGTGCAAAATACACATACTCAATACACACAGTATACTATAAAGACAGTCTTAGTTACCAATACCCTATGTACACATTTTACATTATGTACACATCTATACATAGTAATATGTTAAGGTGCAACAGATTATAGATTTACAACAGAGTAGTTGTGCAATAGATAGTTGTGCAAAGGTGCAACAGATTATACATATGCAATGTCGTGGATGTGCATTGTATGGTATCCAGTGATAGCAGATAGGTTGTATTATTGCAGTGTGTGCGTGTAGTCCAGTAGAACGGCGGTAAAGTGCAGTGCATGGCATGATGTGTGAGTGGGAGTGTGATGTAGGGTGAATTAGTTCTGACTGTTCATTAGCCTGATAGCCTGAGGGAAAAAGCTGTCCCTCAGTCGGCTAGTGCGGGATCGGATGCTGCGGAGACGTCTCCCTGAGGGCAGCAGAGAGAGCAGTCTGTGGGATGGATGGCTGGAGTCCTTGATGATCCTCCTGGCTTTCCTTATACACCGCCTGGTGTAGATGTCCTGGAGGGAGGGAAGCTCACCTCCAACAATGTGGCGGGCAGTTCGCACGACCCTTTGCAGAGCTTTGCGGTTGCCAGCAGTGCTGTTTCCAAACCAGGCGGTGATGCAGCCGGTCAGGATGCTCTCCACAGTGCAGGTGTAGAAGGATCTGAGGATGCTGGGGCTCATTCCAAACTTCCTCAGCAGTCTCAGGAAGAAGAGGCGCTGATGTGCCTTCTTCAGCACTGCATCTGTGTGAGTGGACCATGTGAGATCCTCGGTGATGTGAACGCCGAGGAACTTAAAGCTGTTTACCCTCTCCACAGGTGTCTTGTCGATGGAGATGGGTGTGTGTTCTCTGCTCTGTCTCCTGAAATCCACCACCAGCTCCTTGGTCTTGTCGATGTTGAGTGAGAGGTGGTTCTCCTGGCACCATTTAGTCAGGGTACTCACCTCCTCTCTGTAGGCCGTCTCATCGTTGTCGGTGATCAGGCCTATCACCGTTGTGTCATCGGCAAATTTGACGATGACGTTGGAGCTGTGTGTAGCTGTACAGTCGTGTGTGTACAGGGAGTACAGGAGCGGGCTGAGAACGCAGCCCTGCGGAGCACCAGTGTTGAGGGTCAGCGGAGATGAAGTGTTGTTGCCCATTCTGACCACCTGACTTCTGCCTGTCAGGAAGTCCAGGATCCAGCTGCACAGAGATCTGTTCAGTCCCAGAGTCTGGAGCTTCTCAACCAGTGTGGCAGGCACTATGGTGTTGAATGCTGAACTATAATCCACGAACAGCATCCTTACATAGGTGTTCTTATTTTCCAGGTGGGAGAGAGCAGTGTGCAGGGTGAAGGCAATAGCGTCGTCTGTGGAACGGTTTCTGCGGTATGCAAATTGTAGTGGGTCCAGTGAGGCAGGCAGCACAGAGCAGATGTGGTCTCTGATGAGCTTCTCAAAACACTTGCTGAAGATGGGTGTCAGAGCAACGGGCCTCCAGTCGTTCAAGCATGTGATTTTATTTTTCTTAGGTATGGGCACAATGGTGGATTTTTTGAAGCATGAGGGAACCACAGACAGAGAGAGGGACAGATTGAAGATGTCTGTAAAAACCCCGGCTAGTTGGTAAGCGCTTGCTTTGAGCACACGGCCTGGGATGCCATCCGGGCCCACAGCTTTGCGGATGTTCACCCGTTTGAAAGATCGAGTTACATCCGCGACAGAAAGGGAAAGTGGACTCACCTCTTCTGCAGCAGCCGTGGGAGCGCACTCTGTGTGGGCGGTGTTATGAGCCTCGAAACGAGCATAAAAGGTATTCAGCTCATCCGGTAGAGAGGCCGCAATGTTCACAGTAGCTGGTTTATTCCCTTTAAAACCTGTGATGTTGTTGATGCCCTGCCACATGCTTCTTGGGTTGTTGTTGTTGAATTGTTCTTCAATTTTGTTTTTATATTGTTGTTTGGCTGCTTTTATGGATCTCCTGAGATCGTAACTGGCTTGTTTCCGATCGTCAGTGTTTCCGGATTTAAAGGCAGATGTCCGCGCTGACAAGGCTGATCGAACATCGCTGTTAATCCACGGTTTTTGGTTGGGGTAGATGCGTATTATTTTGGTCGGAATTACATCCTCTATACACGTCCGTATGAAACACGTTACAGAATCTGAGTACTCCTCTATGTCGTCATCAGACGCTGCCCGGAACATGTCCCAGTCCACGTGATCAAAACAGTCCTGTAGTATAGCGTCCGATTGGTCCGACCAGCATTGAATTGTCCTGAGGGCGGGTGCTTCACGTTTCAGTTTCTGCCTATAAGCAGGCAGAAGCAGAACGGAGGAGTGATCCGATTTGCCGAAAGGTGGGCGGGGGAGGGATTTGTAAGCGTCCCGGAAGGGGGAGTAGCAATGGTCCAGTACACGATCACCACACGTGTTGATGGTGATGTGTTGAAAGTATTTTGGAGCTATTGTTCTGAAGTTGGCTTTATTAAAGTCCCCCGTAATAACAAACGCTGCATCTGGGTACGCGGTTTCCTGCTCGCTTATATTCCCGTACAGTTCCCTGAGTGCCTGGTCTGTGTTGGCTTGAGGGGGGATGTACAGTATACAGCTGTGATTATGATCGCTGTAAATTCCCTCGGTAGCCAGAATGGTCGACACAGAAGCGTATGAAATTCCAGATCAGGGGAGCAGAAGGATTTAATAGAGTGTAGATTCTTTTCATCACACCACGAGTTGTTGATATAGAAACAAACGCCCCCACCTTTGCTTTTCCCTGTGAGCTCTTTCGTTCTGTCCGAGCGGTGCACGGAGAAGCCCGTAAGCTCGATGGCTGAGTCTGGAACCATTGCAGACATCCAGGTTTCTGTGAGGCAAATAACGCAGCATTCCCTTGTTTCTCGTTGGTATGAGATGCGCGCACGCAGTTCACAGAGTTTGTTATCCAGTGACTGAACGTTAGCCAGCAAAATGGTTGGGAGAGGAGGTCGAAAGGCACGGCGTCTCAGTCTGACGAGAACGCCAGCTCTCTTCCCTCTTTTCAGGCTACGTTTCTTTCGTCGTGGTCGTGCGTTCCAGACAAAGGGCTCTGATGCGGTGTCTGTAAACAATCCACCGGCGTTCAGGAACTCAAAGTCCGGTTTGTGTTGCGCGACGAAAGAACCGATATTTAAAAGCGTGTCTCTATCGTAGACAGTTATACTAACAACATCTAACACGTAAAACAACAAAAAAACAAACAAAACATACGAAAACCTGCAAAGTTTTATCGGAGCTCGCAACACGGCTGCCATCCTCGGCGCCATCTTGAACAAGATGTTGGTAGTGTTTAATTTTCTTTTAAACATTGATGTTAAAATGATGTTTTATGTAATGAAACAGTAAAACATTGCTGTTTGCTTTCAGAAGTTGTTTGTGATGCCTTCTTTTCCCACACAGAATGTGAAACATGTTGGTTGTATCATTTTCAGTTTTTAAATCCATTTAAATATAATTGAAACTGATTTTGCATCAAATTGCATATTGCATTATATTTACCAAGTTATGGCATATTGCAGTTTTCTTCAATATCATGCAGCCCTAATTTCTGACCACTTTTTATCTTTCAGAAGATTACCCATTCTCCACTGATGTTTTACCGCCACTCCCGGAGGTCCCTGTTGAAGGGCCGGTCCTAAGCCCAGCGTGTCCCATCAGAAACTCTGCTCTGAGATATTGCTCCTCGCGCAGCATGGACTCCACGCACTGCAACGAGCGGCCCGTGAGCTACGGCTCCACGTCTTCATCCGCCTCCTCCCGTGACAGCCACTGCTCGCTGGGGGGGCGGCCGGTATTAGGCTCCGCCCCCGAGCGGGATCATGATTCTGGAGCCATCCGACTGGAGCTGGTGCCTGCCCAACAACTAGAGGAGGAGGAGACTGGAAGACAAACACCTACACCGACCAGTCAGAGCGATGCAGATATTCAGTCGCCGGAAGGACGTAAAGTCCAGTATGTTGACCGAGTGGTGGAGGAAATTCTTGAAACGGAAAAAACCTACGTCCAGGACCTTCGCAGTATAGTCCAGGTAAGAAAGACACAAAGCACTTACCGATGGTGACACAGCAGATTGCTTACTCAAGGAAACTATTCACAACAAATCAAAGTTAATGAAATAGTTCAGTTTTTATTGACAGTTATTGACAGCTTTTATTTTATTTTATTTATGAAATCAAATCAAATCAAATCAATTAAAGTAAAATTAAATAATGAAATAATTATTTGTCAACTTTATTGATTTCTTTACTTATTTGGTGTTGTTTTTAATCAGTTTTTGTATTTTGAGTTTAGTCAGTTACATTTAGTCCAAATGTGACTAAAATGGGATCTTATTTTAGACTAACGTTAGACTAAAATAAAGTTTTTGGTGAGAAATTGCTAAATTAAACCCAATATTTTAACATTGTATATATTAAATTGAAAGTATCAACATTTAACAAAAAAACACATCTAAAAATGGTATTTGTTGGGAATATCTCAAAAAACAATAGTGCTAGTGCATTGTTAATATCTAGCAGTGTTGTTTTTTCTTGTCATATTTTCATCAACAGTATAGTTGAATTAAATGTATTGTCATAATCTGCTTTTTTTTGCTTCACTATCACTGATGAAATCAAAACCCCTTCATTAACAAACATTTTCCTCATGACTTGATATTGTTGAAAAGATGAATAATCATTTATTTATTGCTATGTTTCAAAGAACACATATTTTAAAGAATGTTCAAGCTGCTCTTTTCCATACATTGTATAAGTATATTCATACTGTCAAGCTGCAAAAAGTACAAAAAAGACCATAGTAAAAGTAGTCAAAAGTATTAGAAAAGTAGAGCAGACCCTATAATGTGCTACGTTTTCTAGTCATGATAACTTCATAGTCATAATTAAAGTCATTCGTCGCTGAAAATCATCTTCTCTGCAGTAACGCTCAGATCTAATTTGTAATTCTGCATATTCAAACTTGTTGTGATTGTAAATGCACACACACACACACACACACGCATGCAATAATCAATGGAGTTTGGTGTCACATCACCTGATGTATATAAAAATTCAGTCCGGTGTATTATAAATCATAAGTCATATGGACTACTTTTATGTTTGTTTTTACATCATTATAGATCTCGATAGCATCTGGTTCAACATATAACTTTCTTCAGAACATTTCCATTTCGTTTTCATGAAAAAAGTCAGATTTTTGAATGACATGATAGTAAGTTATGACATAGTGTTTACTTTTGAGTGAAGTGCTTCGCTCAAGGAAACAAATGGTGGCGAGTGTCCAGTGTATGGGTTTCCCATACTTGAGCTCAAACCTTGAACCTTTGTACTTAACCACCACTCCCCATAAACCACGTGACTACAACTACTGATGCTCTTTGAGTAAGAGGCATGGGTGTGCTTTCTTTGTCTATGATTTATATAGCTGTCAGATGTAAAGTGCACATGGCTGTCATTTGACCTAGCGAGCGAGGAGATGAATGCTAAACTCTTCCTCTCACCCTTGCCCTGATTTTCTCACTCTTTCTCGGTTAATGTGGGGACAGAGTTTTAGGGGGTCGCAGCCCCCTTCCCCACCTACTCCTCCATACAGACACATTCACAGCCCCCCGGCACTGAGAGAATGATAGATGGTTTGAGGAGAGAATGGAAGAAAAGGAAAGCAGGCAGGATGGATGGACGGGACAGATAAAGGAGAGGAAAGAGGTTTAGGAAAACAACTTTGAAAGAAACCGTTCTGTTAACACATGAGATTGTTGAATACATGAAGGCAACACACTCTCACTTTACATTATATCTTTTCATTGTCTCTTAGTTACAACATTTTTATGAGCTCAAGGTTGTAAATAAGCCACTTAGCCATAACACACTGCTGGATGTTCCTGCTGATCTATAATTGGTTTTTCATAAAGACCTTGCATTTTAGCTATTTTAAGAATATTTTATTTTAGAAACAGTAGTGTAGCAGCTTAACTTTGTGTAAGACACTAGTCTCCCACCTTATAAAGCCCATTTACTTATGCTAATGAGGGAGAGATAATTCATAATTTAGCTGAAGTTTATCTTGGGTTGAGGTTAACTGAGATCAAACAATATTTACTGGACCCCTGCAGTACCATCACGGACCCCCTAGAAATTGCAGATCCTCTGTTGAAGACCTCTGGTTTAACTATTTTTTACCATGTTTAAATCCAATCTAAAGACTTTTTTGCTTCCCTTTTTGTAGAGAATGTAAAAATGTGAGCACATTGAATTTGGAACTTGCAATTTGATGCCAAAGTTTAAAATGCCATGTAAATGTTACTGCTTGTCAGTGTTACCTAAAGCTGAAACTATTACAAATTATTTTATTTTATTGAAATAACGCTGAAATTGAATAAAATATGAATATATAATCAACTGAAATAAAATTAGTTAAAATAAAAGTATATTAAAGCTAAGTAAAAATATTTAAAAACTCAATAACATAAAAATGACAAAAGTGCAAAACTCAAATTAATAAATAAAATAAAATGGCTAAAACGTAAACTAAAATTCAAATTCAAACTGAAAGTATAAAGTTAAAGCTAATAAAATAATAATAATAATAAATAAATAAATAAATATATATATATATATATATATATATAACCTAACTAAAATAACATTGCTGCATTTTGAATTTTCATTAGTTACAAACAGCTTGCAGTATTACATACAAAGATATGTAAGGGCCAGAATATCTTGGAAGGAACCACCTAGCAACCTTTCTTTGAAAAATGTTGAAGTCTATAGATAATTCTCTAAGACTCAGACAAGTACCAGAATTGTTGTGTTACAGTAACTGAGATCTGTGAAAGAGCATTGATTATTTCATGCTTTGCATAAATACATTAAAAAGATCATAGTCATAAGGAGTCACATGAAGAAATTTACTTTGATGAAGACCATCAAAAGCTCACTGTGACACTTCATATCAACTGAGACGATCTAGATTGTCTGACTGGAGTTTATGGGATGCTTGAGGCCTGAAGTGCAACCACAGCAGGACTCAAACTACTGCTATCATTTGACCCAAAGGTAGATTAGACCACATGCAGGAAGAAAAGACCTTCATGACCTTCAAAGGTTATTCATGTGAAAGAGCGTCCCCCAGTTTCCAGTAGCTATTGGGGTCTGTTGGGGTCACACACTTTATTGCACTTTGTCTGTACTTGAAATGACTTCTTTACGTTGTTTTTGACAGGTTTGAGATGATTAATAGAGATTCTGCTGTATAGTGTTTGTTACCTCAGTATATCTTCAGCTCTTTTATCTACAAGCGAATAGAAAACTATAACATACTCAAAGGAAGCAAAGCAGGTACTTCCAGTGTAGACAATATGTTGATGATAATGTTGATTTCTTTTCTCCCTGAGGTGATACCGTCTTTATTCTACAGTTTTAAAAACAACAGCACCTCTCTGTCTGTGTTCATGTGTGAGCGGGCTGTTGACGCAGGGTGTTTTCCCCACAGAATGGTTATTTTACACTGCCTGAGGGTGTTCAGGTAAAGATTTCTGTCAGAGAGAGAATCACTTATCTCATCTGTCAACCAAAGACAGACATTCAGATGCAGGGCGGAGCAGAAGTTACAGATTCTGACATGCTTTGCTGATTTATGTGTATGTGAGAGCTCACTGTGCTTCTGCGCTGTTACACTCTTATAGTGTTTCAGTTTCTGTGCTCTTTAAAACACCAGCACATCATGTTTCTACAGAACTAGAGCGTTGTGAAACTTAAAGGAGAAGTGTTTTATTCCTGCATCACTAGCAGCACCAAACTAAACTGCAGTGATACTTGTATCACAAGAATATCACAGAAAACTCAATTGTATAATTTGCATCATGTTATTGTAAATACCATTCTTTTGATGCTTCATACTATATGCATCAAAGTGTCACTCCGTAAGTACTTTGCATAAGCGGACATACTGTAGCTAATCTGCCGACGTGGAAATGTTAAGGTCAGGTGTGAGAGTTGAAGCCGTACTGAAGCAGGTCTGTCTGTCCAAACCTGAACATCATGAAGCCAGTCAGAGGACGGGACCCCTGTGTTTGATGGCAGGTGTGCGGCCCGTCTCACATGATGCTGCTGGTGAGATTATTCATCCTTTCATCTGTTTCTCTACAGGATTACATGGAGTGCATCAGCAATCAGTCTCTTCTGCTGCTGGGAGATGAAGAGAGGAATTCTTTATTTGGAAATATCCGTGAGATCTACCATTTCAACAGGTACACAGACACAGTTCAGGTCCTGTTTGTTTCAGTGACAAAAACATATCTTGAGAGAAATCCAATGGATGTTTGTTGATTTCGATATATATTTACATTTATATTTATGCATTTAGCAGATGCTTTTAACCAAAGCGACTTACATTGCATTCAAGTTACAGTTTTACATTTTATCAGCTCTTGCTTTCCCTGGGAATCGAACCCATGATCTTGGCGTTGCTAGTTGGTGGCTAGCTCTACCATTTGAGCTATAGGAAAGCTTATATATATATATATATATATATATATATATATTATTATTTTATTTTTTAAGGGGTACAATTATTGGACACACCTATTGGATAAACAATTACATAGTATATTATACACTATTATTGGTAATTTTGACCTTTTTGAAAGTGTCCAACCATTAAAATTATATAACAATATTATTATTTGATTGAAAATTATAATTTGATTTTTTTTTTAAAACTAATTTTAATTACCAGAAATATCTGTGCAACCCTGATACCATAATATTCTGCCATTTATTAAAAAAAAAAAAAAAGAAAAAAAAAAAGCTTAATATTGTGACATCAATTGAACCCCTTCCACAGCAAATAATCTATTTCCATTCTCTCATTTTTTTTTTATTTTGTCAAATATTGATGTTTTAAATGCATTCATCAAACATTCAGCCCTAAGTTTTCATTTCTTGCTCTCTCTCTCTCTCTCTCTCTCTCTCTCTTTTGGAAATTATGGGAAATGTAAATTCATCAGTATATACAAGCCAACATTTCATCCCAAAATAGCTGACAGATTAAGATAGATTATTGAATTTGGTGTAGTTTTTACTTTAATTTACATTTAATTTATATAACATTTAGTTTGACCTTCTGAGATAGGCTATTGAATATTTTTGAAACACCTCCACTGACCATTTGCAGAAAAAAATGACAGAGAAAGTGTCCTCAAAAACCTGATGAGGGAAGATCTTCTGTTTTAGACTGTCTGCTGTATTTGCCATCTCTCTTTCCTCAGTTCCTCTCACTTCGGACCACACACACACACACACACACACACACACACAGAGTGTGACTTCATATGACTGCAATGCTGAAGTGACCACACATGCATTCACAATGCTGTTCAATTCATGGAAGTGGCTCTTTCCTTACAGTACACAGCCTACAATACAGCACATAACTGGAGGATAAGTTGAATAGTTTCATAACGGCTCAGCCCTTTAATGGATGTGAGTAATGCAATATAATCATTCTGTGTGTGTGTATGTGTGTTTTAGTGATCTGCTTCATGACCTGGAGAAGTGTAACGCCAACCCAGTTGCTATTGCAAAGTGTTTCGTAGCCAAGGTAAAACTCTTCTTTTCTTTTTTCACAAAGACAAACCTCACACCAATATGACATTTTGATGACCATTTACTCAACCTCAAGTTATTACAAACCAGATTTTAGACTTTCTTTCACCCATGAAGCTCAAATGGAGAAATTATTCAATCTGCTATCACATGGTCGCACACGTAAACAATCAACACTATTACGCCTATTGACTCGAGTTGACTAGTGTAATAACACATATTGAGTAAGTGTTATAGCTGTTTTATAGCTGTAATTAACAGCTGCTGGAATGCAGCTGGTTTGTGTGGTTTTCTGTACTGTGGTGTTGTGTGATAATTGCTTTGTTTTGTTCGGGTTATTGTTGTGCTAATTTGCTGTTAGCAGGGGGCTGACAATTTACACAGTGCAAATGACTGTGGCTTACAAGATCTCATATAAAGCCTAACACCCACACATCCAGCCCGGCCCTGAGCGTCAAACGCCTTCAGAGGTCTGCGTATATGGTTATGAGGATTTATGTGTATGTGTATTTGAGAAAACAACAGAGAGATATTACACAGAGAGGTGCTATAGTTAAGTGGTGGTTTCCTCACAGACTTTGATTTACTGTCTTCTTTTGTCCAGCTCTCATTTACACTCTCACACATACTTACATTCAGACACACACTTTCTGTTCAGTGTGTGTTATTGATTATTTGCTGACAAACTTGACATTAGAACATTAAAACATGATAATCATTAACAGCACCAGAGTTTATAAGGGGAATCTAATGTGTATTTTATGTTTACATTGGACAAAAAAAAGTGTCCCAAGAATATCCAAATCTGTCCTCTGAGGTAAAAGGGAATCATTAAATAAAACAATAATTCATTATTTTAATTTAATTATTCATTAAGTAAACAATAAGTAAATAAACTGGATTAGGGTTAGTCTGTAGTGTCTGATGTAAATCTTTTTAATATTTCAATATTTGCCAAATGTACTTGATTTTCAAGGGCTTTATTCCAATGAGTTTGAATAAACAATACATCTAAAAATAATAGACAATTAACTAAACCTAGAATGTGTATATATAACAACAACAAAGCAAAACAATACAAACATTAATTAATTAATTTATTACAGGGACATTTTCTCCAGGAATTTTGCCACATTTATTTTTATTTTTTTCAAGAGATGATGCTTTTTTTTTTTTCATAAAGCAACTTACAAGTGAGAAATACATCAAAGCAAATCATCTCAAGTGGCTCACCAATAATACCAGTGTTATTTTAGCATTATTTAAATACTTATCATAGTACAGTGGGTACGGAAAGTATTCAGACCCCCTTAAATTTTTCACTCTTTGTTATATTTCAGCCATTTGCTAAAATCATTTAAGTTCATTTTTTTTCCTCATTAATGTACACACAGCACCCCATATTGACAGAAAAACACAGAATTGTTGACATTTTTGCAGATTTATTAAAAAAGAAAAACTGAAATATCACATGGTCCTAAGTATTCAGACCCTTTGCTCAGTATTTAGTAGAAGCACCCTTTTGATTTAATACAGCCATGAGTCTTTTTGGGAAAGATGCAACAAGTTTTTCACACCTGGATTTGGGGATCCTCTGCCATTCCTCCTTGCAGATCCTCTCCAGTTCTGTCAGGTTGGATGGTAAACGTTGGTGGACAGCCATTTTTAGGTCTCTCCAGAGATGCTCAATTGGGTTTAAGTCAGGGCTCTGGCTGGGCCATTCAAGAACAGTCACGGAGTTGTTATGAAGCCACTCCTTCGTTATTTTAGCTGTGTGCTTAGGGTCATTGTCTTGTTGGAAGGTAAACCTTCGGCCCAGTTTGAGGTCCTGAGCACTCTGGAGAAGGATTTCGTCCAGGATATCCCTGTACTTGGCCGCATTCATCTTTCCCTCGATTGCAACCAGTCGTCCTGTCCCTTCAGCTGAAAAACACCCCCACAGCATGATGCTGCCACCACCATGCTTCACTGTTGGGACTGTATTGGACAGGTGATGAGCAGTGCCTGGTTTTCTCCACACATACCGCTTAGAATTAAGGCCAAAAAGTTCTGTCTTGGTCTCATCAGACCAGAGAATCCTTCAGGTGTTTTTTAGCAAACTCCATGCGGGCTTTCATGTATCTTGCACTGAGGAGAGGCTTCCGTCGGGCCACTCTGCCATAAAGCCCCGACTGGTGGAGGGCTGCAGTGATGGTTGACTTTCTACAACTTTCTCCCATCTCCCGAATGCATCTCTGGAGCTCAGCCACAGTGATCTTTGGGTTCTTCTTTACCTCTCTCACCAAGGCTCTTCTCCCCCGATAGCTCAGTTTGGCCGGACGGCCAGCTCTAGGAAGGGTTCTGGTCATCCCAAACGTCTTCCATTTAAGGATTATGGAGGCCACTGTGCTCTTAGGAACCTTAAGTGCAGCAGAATTTTTTTTGTAACCTTGGCCAGATCTGTGCCTTGCCACAATTCTGTCTCTGAGCTCTTCAGGCAGTTCCTTTGACCTCATGATTCTCATTTGCTCTGACATGCACTGTGAGCTGTAAGGTCTTATATAGACAGGTGTGTGGCTTTCCTAATCAAGTCCAATCAGTATAATCAAACACAGCTGGACTCAAATGAAGGTGTAGAACCATCTCAAGGATGATCAGAAGAAATGGACAGCACCTGAGTTAAATATATGAGTGTCACAGCAAAGGGTCTGAATACTTAGGACCATGTGATATTTCAGTTTTTCTTTTTTAATAAATCTGCAAAAATGTCAACAATTCTGTGTTTTTCTGTCAATATGGGGTGCTGTGTGTACATTAATGAGGAAAAAAAATGAACTTAAAAGATTTTAGCAAATGGCTGCAATATAACAAAGAGTGAAAAATGTAAGGGGGTCTGAATACTTTCCGTACCCACTGTATATATTAATATTTTTAATTAGCTTTTATTTGCATATTTTCATTGATTTTAATTTTAGTTGAAGTAATTTTATGTGCATTTGTGATTTTGGTTAGTTTTTTATTTCCATTTAGCTTTTTATTTTTTGTTTTTTTTAGTTTTAGTAATTTTAGTACTTCAATTTAAACTTTGTAGTTACTTGCCGAGCCAATATGTTTATTTCAGTTACCAAAAACTATTTTCAATATTTTGTTAGTTAACAATATCCAGTTTACTGCAATAAACTGTAACCTAAAAATGGTAACAACTAAATGAACTGGTTTTATTCAAGTAAAAAATATTTAATGTTGCTGAATCCATCTACATGTAAATGCATTCATTTATAACCAAAAAATGGGTTAAATCAGATATAAATAGCTTGTTCCCACTTTTTACAGTGTATTGGTCAGTAAAGGTTAGTCATCGTTAGCAAACACTCCCAGAACCGTGTGTGTGTGTGTGTGTGAGAGTGTTTAAAGGCATTAATCAGCCAGTTCTGTGGTATTGATATCACAAAGGAGCTTCAGGATTCCAGTAAGAGTGAGGAGTTTTATTACTGATTCCTATCAAAGCTTCCTGAGAACACTGTCTTTCTCTTGCTCTCTGTTAAGGACAAACGCTGACTCAGTCTATTTCTCTGAGAACATAACGATCCTCTACCTGCTGTTTGCAGCTCTTCAGTTCAGACAGAAGGATATTACACAGCACTAACACAACTTAACAAATAGTCCTGGATGCTAATTGGTTAATACAGTGTTTTTATTTGCACCAGGATGCATTATATAACAGTTCTGACACAAAAGTGTCCATTCATTTTAAAATAGAAGTACAAATCTATTCATACATTTGTAGACTTGAAGACAGCTTCAGCATAATCAAACAGTAAGCACACATCTGGTTGTGGTTCCGGACTTTTAAAAACAGGAGAGTATGCTGCTCTTTAATTTATAACGTTTTCCCATGGAGAACCTACCACTCAGTGTGTGTGTGCGTTTGGGTCGCAGCGTTTATGCAAGGACACCTTCATTAATAAAGCTACCTGTACGTGTGTGTGTGTGTGTGTGTGTGTATGGAGAGAGAGAGGGCAGATGTGAAAGCCAGCGGGGGCGGCAGAGAGAGGGGGGGTATTAGAGGAAGAGGATAGATGGCTCTTTGATACTCAGACTCTCTGTACTTTTCCAAGTGCTTTGATGTTCATATAGGCGGAATGAGAGAGCAAAAGACTCCAGATAAAGGAGGAGAGGAGAGAGATTTAATCAGAGCACACTCACATCTACCATTACTGTAAACACAACATCAGGACTCTTATTACAGTCACTGCAACCGCTGTGCGTGTGTGTGTGTGTGTGTGTGTGTGTGTGAGGCTGTAATGCACCATCCTGATGTGACCTTTCAGAGCAAGTCTGATGCTTTATGTGCATAAAACAGCCATACACTGACCTAGCTATCTAAATGTGTACACTTTAGCATACATTTAAAATCAGTAATTACAGAAATAAAATACTTAAAAAATATACAAACTGAATGTAATGTTTGACAGTAATTGAACGTTAATTGCAAATAAATGAAAATGTAATATAGTTTAAATTTATATTAAATGCAGTTAGCTTTTTTTACCCTACTTAAGCAGGACTTTGGTATATATTTATTTGGAATTTCCTAATTACTACTTCTATTGTCTTTAGACATAAATTGTGTTTTCAAATACTGCCAAGCATTTATGATAAACTAAAATATAATTTAATGTCATTTCTACTGAAACTTGTATTAATCAGTTATAGGACTTTATTTTGTTTGGTTTGTTTTGTTTTATGTGCACTTTCATTTATTTCCCTCCACTGAAAGTCCATTTCACCAAAACTCAACTCGTTTAAAAATCACCGTCACTTTATATGATGAACTGATTTATTTATGGTTTTATCACATATAAATATTGAACAGTGTATATTAGATCACATCAAATATGGTAAATAAAAGCTCAACTGTACTTGCTTGATACACAAGATCCACGTTCATTGGATCGTGCATCAACATGCAACAATAAGCCTTATTGGTTCTTGTATGAAGAACATATAATTGAACTTCTGTTTACCATATTTGACCTGTTCTATATATGTATCTTATAGGTGTATAACAACATGAGGGTGAGTAATTTTTTTTTTTTTGGATGAATGAAGTATTACAATTAGGCATGTAACTTGTCCTGCACAGGTGTTATTTACCCTCACACAAACCTTCCTGCATTGCTTTTCATTATGATATCATTTAATATGTTAATCAGTTATTTTCCACACAAACACACGTCTTGCTTCGAGTAACTGATCCTAATTTCCTGATTGTTTTTCAGAGTGAAGACTTCCACATTTACACGCAGTACTGCACAAATTATCCAAGGTAAGAAATACTTCCTGTGGTTTGTGGTTGCAGTTTTACTTCCTGTGGTTTGTTTGTCACCATCTGTCTCTCAATATAGAGCTTTATAAGACTTCACGACCGCCTGTGTGTGTGTGTGTGTGGAATGTGAGACTTGTGAGAGTGTGGTCATATTATATGTTGTGTGTGTGCATGTGTATAACACCATTGGAGTCTGGGAGTCTGTTCCTATATATTCCCCCCTGAGGGAAACCCCCTGTCTGACTCTCTCTCTATCACATGTACAATCTGCCTCTTTGTTTATTACATGTAAAAATGCACCAAGTAACCTTTTGCACTTTAAGAACATCTTACCCCTAAAGACATGAATAGAACATTAACAAGCTTTTTCACAATGACATACAGATAAAATGGCCAACATGTTGAGATCTCTTGACCAGGGGTGCGTTTCCCAAAAGCATTGCTAACCAATTAAGGGTCGCAAGGTCTGTCATTACCATCATAGTTTAATGATTCGGTGTTTCCCAAAACCATACCTCCAGTAAACATTTGCAAACAGCTTTGTAAATTTGTATGGCTGGAACTACAGCAAGTTTCTTGATATTAGTTTATCGTGAACTTAAATAGCTCAAAAATAAACTACCATGCAGTACAATCTATATCTTTCAGTCCATATAGATAAAAGCTTTATTCTGCATCTTTTAGATTATCAAGAGCATGTTTTTGAAGAGTGTGCATGCGCGTATGTGAACCCTGGGGTGTGAAATAAGAGGGAACCCGCAATTGAATCAAACAAATAAAGAAAATAAAGTGAAACAACAGAGAACAAAAATAGCAAAGTAGTCCTCAGATGCCATGTTTGTTATTTACAGCAATGATCTGACATTCATTTGATCTCAAATCATTAAATTAGAAGACATTGGCCTGGTTTCATAGACAGGGCTTAGACTAAACCAGGATTAGGCCATTGTTTAATTAGGACATTTAAGTAATTTTTATAAACATGCCTTAGAAAAAAAGCATTACTGGTGTGCATTTTAAGACAAAACAAAAGGCACTGACATGTTTTAAGATCAGTCAGTGCACGTTTCTTTCAGTTGAAACAGCTCAGATTTACATTTTAGTCTAGGACTAGCCTTAAGCCTTGTCTGTGAAACCAGGGGATTATTACTCCACCAGCTATGTGACATCATTACTGACAGCTCTATTGTTGAATTAACATGGTTTGAATGACGAACGTGCAACACAGTCCCAACATTTTAAGGAAACAGCTGTGACTAATTTCATTAACAATGAATCATACAATTAGTAATGGATAACAAATATGCTTGTTCATAGAATACAAAGGCATCGGTAAGTTAACATAAAAAGATAGCTTTTGCATGTGCTGCATCCACGGCAGCAGGTGTCGGTATGAACTCCAAGCCTGCCGCACAACTTCCAGTTAGGAGTTGCACCAGACTAGTTTATCTGAATTCATGTTTATCATTACTGGGGGTTAATACAGTGAACACTTTCAATACAGGCATCAAAGGCATTGCTTAGTGCATCAAAATGGGGCAGTCGTGGCCTAATGGTTATAGAGTCAGACTTGTAACCCGAAAGTCACGGGTTCGAGTCTCGGGCCGGCAGGGATTGTCGGTGGGGGGAGTGAATGTACAGCGCTCTCTTCCACCCTCAATACCACGATTGAGGTGAGACCCTTGAGCAAGTCACCGAACCCCCAACTGCTCCCCAGGCGCCGCAGCATTGGCTGCCCACTGCTCTGGGTGTGTGTGTGTGTGTGTGTGTTCACTACTGTGTGTGTGCACTTGGATGGGTTAAATGCAGAGCACAAATTCTGCATATGGGTCACAATACTTGGCCACACGTCACCCCATTTTCACTTTAAAAAAACATCCATGAGCAGTACATATTGCACTTTTTTTTCTTCTGATTTCTTTAGTAGACTCACACTGCTGTGGTCCAAGTGGACCAGACTAGTCAAAACTCAGTTAGTATTAGTGTTTTATTCCATACTAGTATAAATATGCTGACGCTGTTCAGTTTTAAAAGTTCCTTTGAAATAGCTTAGCTTTGCTTGGTTAGCAAACTGCATTGGGTCAACTTCACAAGCATTTGTTTTAATTGCATGTATAGGTGACAATCAGAGATGAAAATAAATATTAAGTTAGTGTTTTAGTGACTGAACCGTGTTGAGGTCTTGAATAAAGGTTATCGGAGATAAATGTGAATGTGTGTCAAATATATTTGCCTTTGGGTGCATGTATGAAATCTGAAAGTTCAACAAAAGCTTTGACATACAACACCTATCCCTTGCAAAATGCCACCCACACCCATGGTTTCTTTTCTTTTTTATCAACCACACACACTCTGGTGCAGCACGTGCTGTCACGAGTCCTACTTCTGATGCGAGGAAAAATTAAAAGTAACATGACTCAGTAGTAGTTTCATCAGATGCTGAATGGTGTGAGTATGAATGGATTGTTGTCTGGGCCTCGGAGACCCTCTCTCCACACCCTCACACAGCTGTTGACCCTAACCAAGGTCATATGGCACGCTCACACACACATACAGTAACGCTCCTGAAAGCAATAGCTGTATATCATTGATACCGGGTCATATTTCCCATCGGGACAATGTGAAGTCTGTGCGCAGGACGCTGGAATGCACGCACACACATGTCTATCTGCCCCAGTGCTTTGTGAGGCATGGCAGCAGATCCAATAAACTGTAAAATTGGTGTTTTAACAGAAGGGCCCGACCTTACTCTCTCAACCGTGCATATACATCTTTGTTGTGTGTGTGCATGTCTGTGTGTGCTTGTTTGTCTATGCAGTAATGTACTGTACATTAGCCCAAAAAAACTTTGGACACTTGATCAACCAAAAATGGACATTCTGTCATAAATTACTCACCCACATGTTGTTCCAAACCTGTATAATGTTATTTTTCTTCCATGGAAAACAAAATAACATGTGAGTTCCAAAGTGAGTAAATTTACATTTTTGGATGAACTATTGGTCACACTTTATTTTTAGGTCCTTAAGGTTAATGTCTTGCCATTAACAAAACATTAACTATGACTTTTGTCTCAATAAACTCCAAATTCGCTGTTTATTAATAGTTAGTAAGTTAGTTGTTAAGTTTAGGTAATGGGTAGGATTAGGGATGTAGGATATGGTAATGCAGAATATGTGCTAATAAACAAGTACTGAGTAAGTAAGTATAAATAAGTAAGTACTAATAAACAGCAAATATGTTAATAAGAGGCTTGCTAATAAGCAATTAGTTAATAGTGAGAACTGGTCCCTAAACTAAAGTGTTACCGAACTGTCCATTTAAGCTATAGCTTAAAATGTTTGAAAGTCATTGCATTAGATAAAGTAACAAACAAAGGGCCAGATTTACTAACAGTTTGTATCAGTGCAAACCCTCTTTTGGTATAAAAAATAAAATAAACTAATAAAAACTACTGCTAGGATTTACTAAAGACACATAAAATAGTGATGACATTTATTTTTGTGGCCTTATTGCCTATGCATTTGTAGTAGTTTCCCTTTCAGACACAACATTTATGAGAGGAGGAGAGTATTGAAATGAATCATGCAAGGTGATTTACTAAGATACAGATCTAAGATGGAAAAATATATATATTTTTAACAACACTTCATGAACTGACTTCATACATCCACTAAAAATAACCAAAACACCAGCTGATTAAAAGCTGCTCAGCAACAATGAACAAAAGTGAAGTTAGTTTTAAGAACATGTAGATGACATTTGCTTTGATATTTTGTATCTGATGTAATGAGATTCAGATATTTTTAAGTGAACTTAAGTACTTTTTTGGCCGTTGTATATCATTTTGGTTCTAACCTGAACCAATGAATCCTAGAGAGAAGCCAAATCAGTAATATGTCACTGACATGATTATGTTGTGCATATCTGCCAAAGCCTGAGTGGATATAAAATAAACTTTTTTTTATTGATAACACATGTTTGTATGCATCTGCAGATCCGTTGCTGTCTTAACAGAGTGCATGCGGAACAAAACAGTTGCAAAGTTTCTGCGAGAGCGCCAGGAAAGTCTTAAACACTCCCTTCCTCTCGGCTCCTACCTGCTTAAACCTGTCCAGAGGATCCTAAAGTATCATCTACTACTGCATGTAAGTACACAAACACCCAGAATGACCTTCCTAAACACACACAGACCCTAGACATAGTACACCTGTATGCAAATAGTGCCCTACACACAGATGATTGTGGCACTGATCTGAGATCACAGATGTACTGGTGTTTTGCAGGAGATTGCCACTCATCTGGAGAAGGATTCAGAGATGTATGATGTAATCCAGGAGGCCATCGACACCATGCAGAGGGTTGCCTGGCACATCAATGACATGAAGAGAAAACACGAGCATGCAGTTCGACTGCAGGTTTGTGTACCCTACACACACACACACTCATATACACACTATGCACCATATAGACCAGTATATCAGTTACTTCACAAGAATAGATGAGGGTAAACTGACCTGGGCTACATTCCCCAAAGAATTGTAAGCCTAAGTAAATCATAGATTTTCCAATAGCTTCTACCATCTATTTAGGCTTAGAAAAAGGGGAGTCATATAGTTGTTAAAAAATAGTAGCTGTTTTTTGCTGGCACAAGGTGCTGTAGATGGTCTACAACAGGGGTGTCCAATTCTCCCCCTGAAGGACAATGTTCCTGTAGAGTTAAACACCTAAACAAGCTAATCAGGATCTTCAGGATTACTAAACTTACAGGTAAATATGTTGGAGCAAGTTGGAACTAAACTCTGGAAAAAAAGGGCCCTCCTGGAGCATGATTAGACACCCCTGGTCTACTATGTCAGCACCACACAAGGCCACCAGCTAGTAGTTCAGTCGATCAAACATTGAGAATTGGTCTTTGAAAAGAAATGACCATCCTGGACCAAGTAAAATCCACTACCAACTTCTTTACTTTGATTTTGGCTACAGGGTGCATGCTTTTTTATGGATGGGTGTGTGGTAACAGATAGCAGAACATTATGTTTGAGACTCATCAGACATAAACGTCATTCCCAACTTGCCCTTCGGCTAAGTTACTTGATGTACGTGAAGAGTGACGCTCCTCCTCTTCTGCTCTCACCTTCTCTCTTTCAGGAGATTCAGAGTTTGCTGACTAACTGGAACGGGCCTGATTTGATTGGCTACGGTGAGCTGGTTCTTGAGGGAACATTCCGTATCCAGAGAGCAAAAAATGAAAGAACACTCTTCCTGTTCGACAAACTTCTGCTGATCACCAAGAAACGCGAGGAGACTTACACCTACAAAGCCCATATCCTGGTGAGAGTCCATATACCTACTAGTTTCCCATTCTGGCCAATCAGGTCAAGCTGGTGTTTCGGACATTGTAGCTTTATCTTTTGCTGGTAGTTAGACTTTTCCAAAGTGGTCTACCAAGTCACCCTTGTCCTCACCAGCTGGTCATAATGCAGTTCTCATTGACGCTTGTCTCTGGAATATGCCATTCGGGGAGCAGCTTGCATTCTTCACATCTCTTGCTATGTAGCCATGGCAAATACAAGCGACGGTCTGTGCGTGTAAAGTTTGGTGGAAAATCCAAAGGCACAAATGAGTCATTATGCACCTACTGTAATAAACAGCTTTGGATAGTACTCACAATAAAGATGCAAATATACCATAGTTTGAACCCTAATAGTACAGTGTGAAAATAGACCTCCAGGGGAGGTGGAATTGAACTCTGATTCTCATCAAGCAGTTCATCCAACTGTGAAAACAACCTATTTTACCGGTTTTGGCCAGCTCGAAAAAATAACTTGTTTTTCTTAAACATTTGTAGCAGTGTGCACTTTAAGAAAAGGGGAAAAAAACATTTTGAAAAAACTGTACCCTCAAAGGGAGACCTCTGTACCTTATTTACCCCTGAAGGCTTCATAATAGTACCATAAGGGCACATATTACCATCTTAAGGCTGCATACTATTACTGCTCAAAGGTACTAGTAAGCGACCTTTGTGGGTAAAGCAAGTCTCAAAGGTGTACTGCCTCAGTGACAAGTTGTTGTAGCCCTAAGCGTACTATTTTTACACATATTTCTGACAGTGTTAATGAAATGTGCATAAATTGTTGTTATTGTTCAATAAAATGTTTGGAAGTATAAATGGCAGTGATCTCTTTAATCTATATTCTGTTTCTCTACATTTTTCAAGTGCTGTAATCTAATGTTGGTAGAAGTCATTCCTAAAGAGCCTCTAAGCTTCAGCGTGTTTCACTACAAGAACCCCAAACTTCAACACACTGTGCAGGTAATATTTCAAACTTTCTCACACACGCACACAAACAGCATGTAACCAAAGATCAGCGGGTTGTGTTAAACACACAGTGGAATGTCCAGCCTGAGGCCAGGCTTCTGACGTACCGATCGCCTTGAACTTTACCCTAGTAAAACCACACCCCTTTACCTACAGGTTTCAGCATGTATGAATATACGCACACAAAAGTGATGTTACGAGTCTCGCCTAAAGCCAGTGCTGGCACATCTGACCTTTGTGTTGGACCTCAGCCGAGTAGTCAAAAATATGATGCAGTATGTGCCACAGAGGCCTGAACCGACTGAACGCTTGTAAATCACCTTGCCTCCTAATTATTGAATGGCTCACTGTTATCTCAGCAGCTAATACATGCCCGGTCAAATGTACTCCATGGCTTCATATCCTCTTAGGGGTTAGTACATCCATCCATCTATCCAATCAACCATCAATCTATCCATCTATTGACATTTTTTCACAGCTTTACAGAAACAAAAATGTAAAGATTTATCCTGAATAATGAATTCTCACAGCAGGATGCTGGGTTTTACTGTCTCTGAAATGAACCGTGTATAAGTGCGTCACTGCTGAGTAGCGGTTCCAGTCAACCACATCTGTGTGTTAGTTACTGATTCTGCTGACGTTCACCCAGCTGATGAAAGTGTTTGTTTTGATTTTGACGACTGGTGTTGATGTTCTTTGATAGTGGGATGACTCGGTCACAGTAGTTTCAAAGGTGTGTCGGTAAATGATCTTAAACTTGCAGATTGTGCTGATATGTCTCTAATCCACTTTTAGGCGAAGTCTCATCCGGACAAGAAAATGTGGGTCCTGCATCTAAAACGGCTGATCCTTGAAAACCATCCTGCCAAAATACCGGCCAAGGTTAGAACGTGCACATACGCACATTGTCCTAGCTCTGCTTCTGTACAATGTACTCCCTAATTAGGCAGCTGTGGCCGAATCTGGCTATTCACACTCAACTGTGTCATGATAAAGTAGTTCACTCAGAGAGAATAAAATAACTTCAAAGGTGGAGCAGAAATGTCTGTACTTACAGAAGTGAAGACATAGTGCCACCCAGAGGCCATTTAGTCTAAATTTAATTTTTCACAGAAAAAGATGCAATTTTTGGTTTGCTCATTTCTTGGCTCATTTAAAACGTTTTTCTTCTATGTGAATTTACTTTACCTTTAGTAAGGTAAATCATGTGTACATTTTCAATCATATTTTGCCTCAATTTAAAAAAGGAAAAATTATTTTGCATTAAAAAAGAAGCCTTTTTTTTGCATTGGCATTTTATTTTATTTTCCACCGAAATTCTCATTACTGTAATACAATAACTAACCCCATTTTATTTTACTAGTTTAATTCATAAAATGAACCATGTCTAATTTTATAAAATAATAATAATAATAAATTACTGCATTAAAATACAATATACTGTACATTTTATTTAAAAAAATTGTATAAATTAAAGTTAGTTCATGAAATACTATTATACATAGTAAACACAAATAAATACTAAAAGGAAGTGTTTAAGGAAGGTTTTATTTCTGTCTCTGCAGGCTAAGCAGGTCATTCTGGAGATGGATACTGCAAGTAAGCATTATTTATAACTTCAAACTGAAAGCTACACAGCACTATATTTATATTTATTTTTCAGACACTATTCTTAACTTTCTTTTCAGACCACCCAAGTTTTAACTACAACTCTGATGACAAGAGAGTGAACACTAAAGAGGGTCCTTCGCCCCGGAGAGGACGCAGGAAGACAGGTGAGTCCCATAGCAAATACAACAAACAAACAACAATTTTTCACTGATCATGTTTACTCATTATTTTTGTCTCTCCCTCTGTCTTGCTGTTTCATTAGAGCCCTTATCTAAGTTATTGAAAAACTCCAAACATATAAGTAAGTAGCATTCATATGAAAAATGATAATTGAGAAAAAAAATATGCTAAAATAATATTAATATTTTAAACATTGTGACATTTTTTCTTTCTCTCTTCCTTATTGTTGCTGTAGTATCCAGTCCAGATATTCCGAAGGTAAAGAACACCAACCATATCATGCAAGCATTAATCCATTATACAAATCTGATGAAAAATCTTTAAAAAGTAAATAAAAAATGTATTTGCTCCTCACAGCGTTCTAGTTTGGGAATCACTCTGCTGTCACCTGTTGCCCATTTGGGTACTATTGGCCGATCCCGTAGCCTTGTCAGCGAATCACAGGAATCTCTGGACCCTGGTGACCACAGTGATGTTGACGACGAGCCACATCCACAGGATGCTGATGATGAGGACGATACCGGTTTGGTGAGTCTGAATTGACATTTGATGTTTTATTTGAATCCTATTAATAATTACTTAGGGGCCTGTTAAATTAGCAGCAAACAAGGGCATGGTAGTTAGTAAAGGGTTTAAGATCTGAGGTGCTAACATATTGGAGACCCAAAAAAAACAAAAAAAAGGGAACATAGGCATACCAAAGATGTATCTAAAAAACACCCAGAAAATCTGTATTGCAATGCCACCTTACACCTTAGTTTTGTGCTTACAATTTTTGCAAGAAAACGCACCTCTCTCATTTTCAAATGTAAGGCTCTGGTTTATATTTAATTTGCATTGATTATGAATAATATTCTAAGAGTCAACTTTTGCATGATCAGAGTTCTGGGGGCAAGCTGAGAGTACCAGGGAAGGGCAGCCGGAAAAGACTGAACCAGCAAGTGTCGGTGGACAGCATTGACCAGTTGAGAAACCACAACCTTACTCATGCAGACCTCCAGGTAAGGACATAGTGTGATACATAAAGTGGCTAGGACATAGTTGACACCAATAATTATTTTTGGTTCCTGCAGCCCTAATCTTATGTATGGTAAAAGTGATTATTCATTTTTTCATTCAGACTGCTAAAGAGTCCCTGCAAAATAAGGTTATCACGCCCCCTATCCTATGGGTTACCGCACCTCCAGAAGGAGACAGAGATGAACGCTACTCTCGCATGCTGGGAACAGGAGAGGAACCTTCCTTCCGCAACATATGGACAGACCATCGAGTCCGGAGGAATATGTTTCCAACTCGTCAAAAGAGTTTTCAAATTGATGATGATGAAGACATCTATCAGATGTTCACGCCAACGGAGAATGATATGAGCAGTCATGATGCCGAGAGTGACCATGAGACTGCTGACCATCCAGAAAGACCCTGTAGCTGGCATGTTGAACAAACTAAAACATCACAGCTAGACCTCCCCACAAGCAGGAGCAGAGTACTTCGCAGGGCCAGCAGTGTTGGAGAAAACCAATGTGAGCGACAAAGCCCTGCCAAGCGAGCCCTACAAGAAGAAGAGACCACCAACCAGACTGAGTCTTCAAGCAATGAAGTCTCAGGGTCATCTTCTGCCGAGCAGTTAACAATTGATGATATCGAGAATGTTTATGACAACATTAGCTACGAGGAGCTTCAGGCCATGGGGCTTATCCGCAAGGATCAAGTGAACCATAGAGACTCTGAGGTATCAGAGGTCAAATCTAGGATAGCACCACAAGTTATAATAACTCCAACTGAAACCGAGAGTTCATGTGAGAGCAATAGGTCTTCTGGTCAAGGTGGGGAGCCACTTGAGACATGTGAACTCCAAATTGTTGAGGATGAGGAGAATGTCTATGATACCATTGTCTTCCAGGAGCCCCCAGTTCTTGCAGCTGTGATGGATCAGGGAAAACCAGAGAGTTTGCAGACATCTGAAGTAGACCTCATGGCTAGCCAGATTTTAGGAGGGTTTGCATCCGAGGAAAAACTCTGTCCTAAAAATAAGACAGAGGTTGAACAGCCTCACATTCCCTCTGCTGCAATTTCAGACACTGAAGCATCTCAGCTTTCCACAGCTGATCATACATTAGAACAAGTGGAAGAGATCTGGACGGATTTGGAAAACTACATCCGGAACAATGAAAAGAAGCCAGATAGACTTCCAGCTGCATTTCCTGTAAGTGGAACGGACAATGCATGTAAAACACAGGACTCTCCCAAAAAAGTGCATGATACCCCACGCAAAGCACAAGACTCTCCACGAAAAACACATAACTCCCCAAGTAAAGGGAACAGGCTGCAACAAAGAGCTAGTGATTCCCAATGCAAAGCACAAGAACCTCCAAGTAAGAAAGCCAATTCTGCACAAAAATCAAATGATTCTCCATGTAAATTACCCTTAAAAACAGTCCCTGTTTGTGCTGCATCTGGGTCACCCAACCCACCAGCCTCTAACCCCCCTCCAGCTCTCCAGATCCCTATCCTCAACATTCCCGAAATTGTAGAAACTAGGTTGGATGAGAAAGACGAAGCGTCTTCTCCTGCAGCACCTTCCCTTCCACTCCCTCCTACCCCTGAGCCTCAACCTGGTACAGTGAAGAGCATCCGCAAAAAACTTGCAAGATTAAGCAGCGGAAGCTTCAGGATGGACGATGAGGATATCCCTTCACCAAAGGACTCAGAGCTTCAGACCCTGTTTAGTAGCATGGACTCGGGCTCCTCTAGTCTGCTGCTGGGTGTGGAAGCTGGGGACCAGTTTCTTGAGCTTGGGGAGAGGAGCAAGAACAGAGTGTTCCTCATGGCTAGACAGTACAGTCAGAAGATCAAAAAGACCAACCAGTTACTGAAGATGAAGAGCATGGACCATGAACCCAGTTGTGCTAAGCTAAGGCTAGGCAAACAGAAAGACTTGGCAGCCATACTGGAGGAGAAGAAACAAGGTGGCACTGCAATAGGTAAGACATACTTGTATGGGAAATGCATTTTTTTTCTTTATTCTACAATGTTTTATTCATAAAGATTAAACATATGATATATTGGTTTATGAATGCCTCTGTCTTCCTCTCTTCTGCTTAGGTGCAAGAATAGCAGAGTACTCTCATCTGTATGAACAGGTGGTTTTTAAAGGCTCTTCAACCACTCCTCCAGTTCTGAAGACATCAATCAGTATTGCCGGCCCCCATCCGCTTTTCCCCAGCAGCACATCCTCCCCTTCCCTATCTGAGGGCTCTACCCAAGAGTCAGACTGGTTGAACTGCATGTACAGTAATGGAGAACTTGCTGATTTTGTGTCTTGGCCAGCAGAAACAACAGTATGCACTTCAACCCCACAGAGAGGACTGGCACCTGCAAGTTCTACTCCTGCTTTGAAGAACCTCCCTCCTACTCCGAGTACTCCACCCAATCAGCGTTGGAGTGCTTTTGTGACACCAATTAAAGATGACTCTGATCCCATTTACACTTCAATTGGACCACGCAATGCCAAGGTGTCACCCTATAATCGCTGCCAGTCCTCATCTTCACTGATAGATCAGACTGGAAAAGAGAATGGCAGGGGTCCAAGTAATCAGGTGTGGGAGGTGAACGGAAACGAATCAAGGACACACATGCCGCGGCAGCACAGCCTTCCAGATTGCCCCGTCCAAGGGACTTCAGACCTCTCAGCGCCATGTGATATCACACTGAGGGACTCGCAGCAAATACTGGTGCTCAACAAAAACGTGCCACTGAATGCGCAAAGTGCCACTGAGAATTATCTGGCTAACTTTAAAGACAATGGAGATGATGACGATGACTATGCAGAGATCCGTTCTGAAGATGAGGGTGAGGAGCAGAAGCAGGAAACTGCTCAGCCGCACAATCTGCCTGGAACTGCAGTAAATTACTGCAACCCACCTCAAGGCAGCATGCAAACCCTTGTAAAAGGACAGCAGGTTTCCACTGACCCTGAGATGGCTCTGCAGGGATACTTGTGGAATGATCCGGATTGCAGCCAGCAAGGTGTGAATCAGCCCACTATTGCCAAGTCACTGAGGGAAAAGTTCCAGTGTCTCAGCTCAAGCAGTTTTGCTTAGGAAGCAGGAAAGATGGACAACATGTCACATGCTTAGCACACAGGAAGAAATGAGACACAACAAACTTAAACTTCCACATGGAACGTGTTACACAAATTAAAGACACAACACAAAGCACAAGACATACTACATTTTAACTCTAATTCATTGTACTTTACAGAGCTTAATGCACTCAACAACATACGATTTGTAAATTATGGATTCAGCATTACTCTGCTCATCTCTACACTTGAATTCAGTTAAACACGATAGTTATATATCTAAGCAGAACCCTGTACACAACATCTTTCAAATGATTTATCTTATCTCTCTTTTTCTTAATATGAAGAGCCGATAATTATATCACATGAAAAGTCATGTACATGTCAGATCATGTTTTAAAAAAGAAAGAAAATTAAAGAAACACATTGGCTACATGGGCTTGAATGGCAGGCACAAGTTAAACTTATTTCTCTCTAAAACTGTTACAATATTCTCAAACTACTGGTTATAATATTCTAGTACATGTATACTATATAAATGTTGCCATACAAGCTTTAAGATAAGCCACATAAGGTGCACATGAATGGTGATGTTAATTAAATTATCTGCCGTAATTTCAGTGTAAACAACAGTTCCTTAAGCCAATAATTAAATATTTGTTTTTTAATTGTGTAGAAGTTAGTAAATTTGGTTGTGTAGGTGGCTGCATCTACAGGAAACTATGCTAACATCAGCCAGTGACCATTCAGTGTGTAATTTGTAATATTTGCATGCCACATTTTTTTGAGTCCTGTAATACATAGAATCCATATATATTTTACTATGCTGTACATTAGGTATAGATATAGATTTATCAGTCTGGAAAGTAATAAGTATATTTAAAAATGTGATCTGGTTTTGCTAAAATCCTAGTTACAATCAACCATGCCTCAGACATAAGCATATTTTCAGTAATTATGGCATAAATTACTATACTGCTTTTAGATTTATTTTTTGCTATAGCATCATTTCAGGAATACCACTTGTAAATGTAATTGGCAAAAAAAGACAGGACGATATAATTTAGTGTGTTAATTTTAGGTTAATCTGATTGTGTTCAGGGACCATGATGGAGATTAAGGAGTTTGAGGTGTCAAAAATGTACTGTAATTGGATGTAAATTTGAGTTTAATACTGTGTTGTCTGATCATTGCATTGTCTAGTGTTTAAAATATTCAGCGTTGGCTGTCCCCACCTTGTCTCTGCCTTCAAACTACACACTGGTTGGCTCACACACTGTCTATCATCCCAAAGATTTAGCTATTTTAATTAGTGATTTTCACAGCACATTTCTGTTTATTTTTCTTATTTATTTACTTCTGGGAAAATATTATTTACACCCCCCTCCCCCTCCCTCAATTTCCAGATGTCTGTTTCGATTTGAAGAAACCGTAATTATTATGTTCTGAATGGTGGTTCATCTGGTATGAAAAAGTTTCAAATGTGCTGTGAATATTGCAGTGTCTCTGCTTTTATGCCTATTGTTCAAAGATGTTACCTTATCAAAATGTTACAATGACCTAAAATCATGATCTATTAAGTACCATTGTAAATAATCTGATGGAAGCTTTGAATGAAGTATGTTTATATAGTTTTTCTTTCATTTTTATTTAGTTGTACATTTTGTTTTCTGTTTCACTGGTGGGGACTGTTATCCATTGGAATTGTTACTTTTGCACTTTCCCTCCTTTTAAACATTCTGTTTGTAAAGATGTAAATTTTCATGAATGTTGCCATTTACCTATTTTCGTGATCTTAATTTAAGTGTTTGCCTTTTTTTGTTTGTTTGTTTTTTTTATAACTGCCTAGTTGTAACTGGTCGAATATGTAATGTAGGCAACAAATAAACATTCAATTAAAACAAAACTGATTTTGCCTTTAGTTTTGCCATCACAAAGTTAAGTGTTTGTTTATATAATTTTTTCTTCAGTAATTTTTTTAACAAGCAAATTAACCTTTTCAGCCAAAACATTAAATGTCACACACGTATATTTAGAGTAATACACTATTTTGTAGAGGAGGGTCGAAATGGCAATTTTTCCCTGAGTTTTAGAGCCAAATTACAGGAGGGTAAAAATAACTTTGGAAAGACTGTAGCAACATTGTTATATTTTGCACAGAGCTTGGTAGCTCTATTAGTAAAATCTGTTGACTTTAGCAATCTTATGCTGCATTCACGTGCTATCGGAATTATCGTAAATATGAGCTTCCTAGTTGGAAATTGGACGTGAACAGCCTTAGAGAGGCCTTATATGGGCAATTTCCGACTAGGAATCTCATATTTACGATGATTCCGATAGCACATGAATGCAGCATTAATTGCATTAAATGCCAATGGTGACCGTTGAACTTTTTTTATTTTTTTTTATCCAAAATTTGCATGCCTGTAACTCAAGAAGTATTAAAGATATCTGAATATGACTGAAGGGTCTTGAAAAAGTTTATTTATTAAGAACTAAATTATATATATATATATGTATATATATATATATATATATATTGGTCTGCCTGATCAGTTTTAGGGCATAATAATAATAATAATCCTTACAAATACAATAGTGTTGTTTAAATTTAACCCTCTGATGTTTTTTTTTTCTTTGCATATACCATCTAAATATCAGCCATGATACAGAAAAAAGCACACAGAAGTAAAGGTTGAAACTCCAAAACAACAGGAGTGTGAAGGAGACAAACACACTCACAAACATGCTTATACACACATACAAACACACATACAAGATCTTTGCCAAAAATAAATGCAAGTTCTGATGAAAATAGAACTGTTGTGATGTTGCATTACATTGTCGAAACAATGCCACAAAGAAAAAGCACAGTGTTATCAAAGCTAAAGGTGTTCCAACAAAATATTAGTGTGCAACATTTGGACAGGCAAAGGTCGACTCCAGCACGTCCCAAAGACTTTCAGTAGGGTTAAGCTCAGGACTCTGTGGTGGCCAATCTCACAATCTGAGCCTGATGAATCTTGTCATATATGGAATATGGACATGTACATCTTCCAACATAGTTGTTTGAGAAATGAAAAGCTACACTGCATCAGTTAGGGTTCATAGAATTGTTACAAAACATACAACATTGCAGAGACATACAAATTACTGCAATAATGAATCAGTCCTAAAATCTTAACGGTTTGCTTATTTGTATAGGCAGCACATTTTTGGCCATTACAGTTTTTCTCGATTGCTAAGACACATTTCTTGAAAGCTGCTCTCCTTTTCTCTAAACTGTGAACACAAAACCCAATTTTCAAGCTACATTCACAAAACCTCAGACTCTTCTTGCAAAACCAAACTTTCACCTCAAAACAGTTCAATCTGTGCTCAAAACTAAACTATGTTGTCAAATCGTGCCCCGAGTCAATCAAAATTAAAAACACTACTGAACAGTCACTAAACACTACGTAGAAAAATAGAAAACACAATGCTCAGGACATGAAGCTGGAGAAATAAATGTTTATTGTTCACTGTAGGCTAAATGCATGTTGCAAAACAAAGAAAACCTGTGCATAGCACTTGTGCAAAAAGACAAAACAGAAATCTTGTGCATTTACACGTAGCACTTGTAAAAACAAACAGAAATCTTATGCGTTTGCCACTTGTGTACAGTAAGCCCATGTAAAAATAAAGTACACAAATTAGGGCTGTCAATCGATTAAAAAAATGAAAATCGCGATTAATCACATGATTGTCATGAGTTAACATTTTTTATTTGTTCTAAATGTACCTTAACTCAATACTTTTCAATTTTTTTATACTCTAATCAACATGGGCATGGACAAATTTGGATGCTTTATGCAAATGTACACTATATTGCCAAAGGTATTGGGTCGCCCCCTTCTAATGAACAGGTTTGACTACTTTAGTAATTTCTATGAGTACAAATCTTAATGTTTGGACAGGACCCTTTTCTATTCTAACATGACAATGTCTCTGTGTATAAGACAAGGTTCAAAAAGAAAATGTAGGAAATTGTAGGGCCTCACAAACCAGTGCTCTCTGAACTGGCTTACTGTATATGTTCCCTCACATCATTAGCCACAAGTGTGATCAGTTTTGAGTTGTTGTGTTCAAGTGGTGACACCTGTGCTTTAATTGTGTTTGACTTTTGTCACCTGTGCTCACCATTATGCAGCACGGTGAATGTGAAAGAAAATGTGTTGGCAAGTTGTGTCTAAACAGGTGAAAAGTGCTTATGGTTTTGCCAAAAGAGTGATTGATTCAATCAGTGGGTTCAGGCAACTGAGCATTTGGTTCAGACAATAGGGTTTAGTGTTTTAGCAATTGAGAAAAACTGTAATACAACCCCGGCAAAAATTATGGAATCACCACACTTAGATGATTTTCACCCAAATATTTTACTTTATAAGAAATAAACAAATCACATATATAACACAAATCAATTTCTGTTTAATAATTCAACACTGTTTATGTGAAACGTACTTCAAACAAATGAAATTAAACTCTTTTAATTAATGGATAATTATTTTGCATATCAAGTAGAGGAAAACTAATTATGGAATCATTCACTGTTGAGAAAAAAAATATGGAATCAGCTTGTAATTAACATTTCTGCAACAAATACCAGCTGCACAAATGCTAATTAGCCAGCAGTTAAAAGAGAGTGCTTACACACCTTAACGAGCTGTTGGACTTGGCTAATTTAAAGGAAACGTGGCCCAAACAAGAGAGCTGTCAGTTGAAATGATGGAAAGGATTATAAAACTCCTTCAAGAAGGAAATCCAACATGAAATGTGGCAAAAGAAGTTGGATGCTCCCAGTCAGCCGTTTCTAAGATTAGGTGCACCGTGCAAGTATAAACAAAATGTAAAGGTTATAAAATGAAAAAAATACAGGCAGACCAAGGAAGACATCAAAGGGTCAGGGTAGAAAACTTAAAACAATTTGCCTAGAAAATAGAAAACACACAACGAAACTAATGAAAAACAAATGGGTGGAAACAGGAGTCAATGTATGTGACAGAACTGTAAGAAACCGGTTGAATGAAATGAGATTTACATATAGAAAAGCCAAATGAAAACCAGCATTAACACCTAAACAGAAGAAAACAAGGTTACAGAGGGCTAAAGAGAAGAAGTCATGGAGTGTGGATGACTGCATGAAAGCGATATTCAGTGATAAATCACAAATATGCATTGAAAAAGGAGATGAAGCTGGAACTTTTGTCTGGTGCCGTTCCAATGAAATGCATAAAGATGGCTGCCTGAAGAAAATCAAATTTCCCTACTCATTTATGATATGGGAGTGCATGTCAGGTATAGGACCTATAGGGAAATGGCAATCCATACCTCAACAGTCAACACATTGAGATTTTGTACAATTTTCTCACTCCATCAATTGACTATATGCACGGAGCGTTATATAGAACTTCCGGATAAAGATAAGCCAGCCCGTAATCTTCCAGTGAAGCTCATTTTATATGTGCTATATATAGGTGGAGACTCTCACAGAAACCTCTCCTGCCTCATTCTTATCAGAAACTGAGAAACAAAATAATTGCAACACCGTAAATAATAACAGCGGAATTAACATGCAGTTTTTAAAGGGGTCATTGGATGCCCATTTTCCACAAGTTGATATGATTCTTTAGGGTCTTAATGAAAGGTCTATAACATACTTAGGTTAACATTTCTCAGTGGTATTGTAAAAAACACCCTTTTTAAACCTGTCAAAATCAGCTCTGTTTTCAGCACGCTGATCTAGTCCATGTGCTTTAAATGCTAATGAGCTCTGCTGACCCCACCCCTCTCTTCAGTGGCGTGATGAGCAGACTGTAAACTTCAGCCACAAAACTGGCTAACTAGCACATTATTAGGAAAGGCGATTTGCAAAGATTCATAAAAAACCCTTATACTCCTGTAGATAAAGCTGGATCACGAATGATTCATGTGAACAAACGCATTTAGGCAGATCAGGGATCATCGCATTCCTTTCAAAAGCGAAAGTAACCTTAATCCTCTGCGTCTGCAGCGGCTCAGATGTCGGGAGTAAATGACGACTACTTTATTCATTATTACATCCAACAACTAAACACCTCAATCGCTGAATCGGAGACATCTTGTCTTCCCCTGCACCGGAGTCGACAACTCAAGGTGGGTCTAAGGTAAGACGGTCTTGTCAATGAACTGCCGTGGGGGGGGTCTGTACAGAACTACGTCATTCTGACAGGAATCTCAGAACAGCCTGATTTGAGAATGGGGATTTTAAAATAGGGATTTAAAAAACAATGGGTGGATTTTTATCATTATAGGATTGACACTTCCAACACACATTTATGTTCAAACAACTTGTTAAGTGAATTTTCCATCCGATGACCCCTTTAATATAACATAACAGCAATTTTATATGCAGAGTGGTAATCCCAGAAAAGTACCCAGTCACATAACTGTACATTTGAATGCTGACAAATAAACACTATCATAACTGTTTAGGCAGTTAGGCTAAATATCTTAAACGACAGCATAATGGTATTCTCGATAATCAATATCTTATACTTCATAGCCATGAACGTTTTAATTTAAAAGCCTTTATTATTTCTCAACTCTGTGCAGTATAATTCACATTATTAAAGGTTCACTTTTCATTCATGAAGACGACATTAAGAAATGTGCCAAAAACATGTCTCTTGGCAAAAAAATAAAGACTTTTTAAGATGAAAATGAAATTACCATTATAACCAGGAGATGGCAGCAGAGGATCACTCATTGGATGCAGCTGCCATTTCAACTCCCTAGTTTATTTTCACATCTTTTGATTTATTATAAAATAAATATTATAACAAATTTAGTACTTTAATGCAGGAAGTCACAAAGTCACTTGTCATTTAAAGAAATAAATAAATAAGGCCAGACAACAGCCTATAATGCTGAATTATTTAAATACCTAGTCAAATACAAATGAAATAAATTTATATAACAATTGAATAATGCATTCATTTTGAAATGTTTAGATTTAATAACAACATTGTTTAAGTTATATCCAACACAGAGTGGTGCTGCTGTAATTTTGTTAGTCTGAATCACTTAATGCACAGCTCTATTTTGACATCGGCTCATCAGATGATTCATTCCGTTGCCACTGTCAATCATAGCAATCACAGCATGATTTAACGGATTCACTCGTGTAAATTTAACATTTGCGTTTGTCATTCCTGGTATATGTGGACGTTTGGTCCTCTTAGACCAGGGGTCACCAAGTTCGGTCCTGGAGGGCCGGTGTCCCTGCAGAGTTTAGCTCCAACCCTAATTAAACACACCTGAAGCAGCTAATCAAGCTCTTACTACGTATACTTCAAACTTCCAGGCAGGTGTGTTGAGGCAAGTTGGATCTAAACTCTGCAGGACACCGGCCCTCCAGGATCAAGTTTGATGACCCCTGTCTTAGACAAACAAAACTTTTCTCTAAATTGTGAATGGATTATGTAGAGAAACCGAGCAAAGGGCGTCCCCTTACGGCACAGTACAGTTGACCGGAAATGACTGAGCTGGCTTATCTAAAACCAGGAAGTAATTGTGCATATGGTCAATTGAAAAGAAGTTTGGTGATAATAATGTCAGTTTTCAGGATGATAATGCATCTTGCCACAGAGCAAAGAGTTTTAGCTTTTCATCAGGAAAGGCATATCAACTCAATGACATGGCCAGCAAACAGTCCAGATCTCAATCCGATTAAACAAAATTATGGTGGAAACTGAAAAAAACTGGTCCATGGCAAGGCTCCATCTTGCAAAGCTGATGATAACTGCTATTCAAGAAAGTTGGAATCAGCTTGATGAAGAATATTGTTTTTCATTAGTGAAGAAAAAATCATTCAGACCATCATGAAAGCCAGAGGAGGAGCAAGAAAATTGTGTTTTTTGGTTGATGATTCCATATTTTTTTCCTCAACATTGAATGATTCCATAGTTTTTGCCCTACTTGATATGGAAAAAATGTCCATGAATTAAAGGAGTTAATCTCATTTGTTTGAGAGATGTTAACCAGAATGTTGAATTATTAAACAATAATTGTTTTGTGTGATATATGTGATTCGTTTATTTATGAAGTAAAAAAAAAAAAAAAAAAAAAAAAAAATGGGTGAACATCATTCCATAACTCCATAATTTTCTCCAGGGGGTGTATATAGAGCTATACAGACACCTAGTTGCTACACCATGGCATTACAGGTGATTTTCTTTATTATTTTCCACCAGGTGGCTAATCTGCATCATTTTAAACATTAAACCTGAGCTATAACAATAAATGTGCACTAGCAATTTTATTTGCGTGCACTCACAATATCAACAAAACATTGTGCTTTTATAAAATAAAGAAAACAGACATGATGCGCTTTCTGCCGTCTCGTCTTGAACAGGATCTTCACAAAAATGAACCGAAACTCAGCGAATACATGCCTCACAGACATAACAAATATATCTATAGAAAGCTTTAAATTACCAATTAATGAAATAAAAAAAACGAAACCAAAAACTCTTTCATTATAATCATAATCCGTAAAGATTCACTTCTCTCTAAAGGCACGAGTCATATTCACCTTTGCGACACGGACTTAGAAAACAGTAGTTTACTAGTAAATAATTCAAATATCTCCTTACTATTTCCCCCGGACACATTCATGGTAATTACTTTTGCTGGGGCTTTGCGGCAAGCTTCAGCCTATTACGTGCATTTGAACGCGGAACACTTCAGCTGCGCTGACGGCACTCGCTGCTTCTGCGGGACTCTAAACACCATCGAGACGCTCTTGACAGTCGCAGTAGCACGGTCTCGTGTTGGTCTCTAATTGATGGATGTCTAAAATATAAAAATAAGGAGAAGCCTAAAACAGGCCCGAGGCCCGGCCCATGTCTGAACTATGATGTGAAAATTGGCCCGAAGCCCGGCCCTAGGGGTGTAAAAAAGTCGGGGCCCGTCGAGCCCAGGCCGAAATGCAGGGCTCTATTGCAGACTAAAAATTTACTGATAATTTACTCACCTCCATGTCACCTAAGATGTTCATATCTTTCTTTCTTCAGTCTAAAAGAAATCAAAAGTTTTGAGGAAAACATTCCAGGATGTTTCTTCATATAGTGGACTTCAACGGGGATCAGCGGGTTGAAGGTCCAAACTGCAGTTTCAACCAGTGATGGGAATAACGGCGTTATAAATAAACGGCGTTACTAACGGCGTTATTGTTTTCAGTAACGAGTAATCAAACTAATTACTGTTTTCCCCGTTACAGCGCCGTTACCGTTACTGACAATAAAATGCGGCGTTACTATAATTTATTATATTATTATCATTTTATTTTTCAGTTCATCTGAATGGATGCGCAGTGTAGCTGTATTTGACGTACCGTAAACTCTAGTGTGAAGCGAACGACTCGCCGTAGCTTTGTCTCTTACGCGCGCGCAGAGAAAGATACAGAGCGAGAGAGTCTTTCATAACATGCAGAATTGACGCGCTACATGTAAACAATATTCTTTGTTGTGTTTTCGTGTCAAAATAACGGAGTTCCTTTGGAATTCTTCAGCTTTTAAGAACTGCCAGGTTCTCTGCTAGTGGGCGGAGCTAATGCGCAAACGACAATCTCATTGGCCGGCGCTCACCTATTATCATCCCTGTTTTGATTTCAGCGAATCAATTCGAGCGAACCCATACAACGTGATTAATATTCATGAACCAAGCAGCTCCTTTATCCTTAGTGCGTTTTATATTGTTATTAGTGGTATAATTCGTAGTAGTTTTGTTATCTTATCAATTTTTTCCCCCTTTTTTTATAGAAACACTAAATGACAAACAATATCTTAAGCACCACCACCAGTCCTAAGTTCAGTCAACATGACAAATATGAATTCATACGTGGTTATTCTAATTACTAAAGTTATATCATCATATAATGCTAAATTATCATACAACCCCAAATCAGAAAAAGTTGGGACAGTATGGAAAACGCAAATAAAAACAGAAAGTAGTGATTTCTAAATTTACTTTGACTTGCATTTCATTGCAGACAATATGAACACAAAATATTTCATGTTTTGTTTTTGGTCAACTTCATGTCATTTGTAAATATACATCCTTTCCTGTCATTCAGACCTGCAACACATTCCAAAAAAAGTTGGGACAGGAGCAATTTAGGGCTAGTAATGAGGTAAATTGGTTAAATAATAATGTGATTTGAAACAGTTGATGTCAACAGGTGATTGTAATTATGATTTGGTACAAAAGCAGCATCCAAGAAAGGTCTAGTCCTTTAGGAGCAAAGATGGGACGAGGATCGCCAGTTTGCCAACAAATACGTGAGAAAATTATTGAAATGTTTAAAAACAATGTTCCTCAAAGAAAGATAGGAAGAGATTTGGATATTTCACCTTCAACAGTGCATAACATAATTAAAAGATTCAAGGAATCTGGAGGAATTTCAGTGCGTAAAGGACAAGGGCGCAAGCCTAGGCTGAACAACCGTGATCTCCGATCCCTCAGGCGGCACTGCATCAAGAATCGTCATTCATCTATAAGCGATATCACCACATGGGCTCAGGACTACTTTGGCAAACCTTTGTCAAGTACCACAATACGTAGTTACATCCACAAATGCCAGTTAAAACTGTACTGTGCCAAAAGGAAGCCCTATGTTAACAGTGTCCAGAAGCGCCGTCGACTTCTCTGGGCTCGGAGGCATGTGGGATGGACCATCACACAGTGGAAACGTGTACTGTGGTCAGATGAATCAGTATTTCAGGTATTTTTTGGGAGGAATGGACGCCGTGTGCTCCGGACCAAAGAAGAAAAGGATCATCCAGACTGTTACCAGCAACAAGTCCAAAAGCCAGGGTCTGTCATGGTATGGGGTTGTGTCAGTGCCCTTGGCAAAGGTAACTTGCACTTCTGTGATGGCACCATTAATGCTGAAAAGTACATAGAGATTTTGGAGCACAATATGCTGCCTTCAAGAAGACATCTTTTCCAGGGACGTCCATGCATATTTCAACAAGACAATGCAAAACCACATTCTGCACACATTACAAAGTCCTGGCTGCGGAGGAAGAGGGTACGGGTACTTGACTGGCCTGCCTGCAGTCCCGACCTGTCTCCAATAGAGAATGTGTGGCGCGTTTTGAAGCGCAAAATGCGACAACGAAGACCCCGTACTGTTGCCCACCTTAAGACTTGTTTGCAGGAAGAATGGGACAAAATTACACCTGAAACACTTCATCACTTGGTGTCTTCAGTCCCTAAACGTCTTTTAAGTGTTGTGAAAAGGAATGGCAACATTACAAAGTGGTAAATGCTTTACTGTCCCAACTTTTTTTGGAATGTGTTGCAGGTCTGAATGACAGGAAAGGATGTATATTTACAAATGACATGAAGTTGACCAGACAAAACATGAAATATTTTGTGTTCATATTGTCTGCAATGAAATACAAGTCAAAGTAAATTTAGAAATCACTACTTTCTTTTTTTATTTGCGTTTTCCATACTGTCCCAACTTTTTCTGATTTGGGGTTGTATTATAATGCTTGACTGATTGTTGCTAAGTGTCAGTAGATAAATAGCATCGATTAATGTACAATGTTTTATAATAATAATTTATTCTATTTAGTGTCCATTTCATTAATTTAACATATTTAATATTGGGGCATCCAAGTTATTAGACATTTGAACATTTTTTTTAAAAAAAGTAACGCAATAGTTACTTTCCCTGGTAATTAGTTACTTTTATAATGATGTAACTCAGTTACTAACTCAGTTACTATTTGTGAGAAGTAACTAGTAACTATAACTAATTACTTTTTTAAAGTAACGTGCCCAACACTGGTTTCAATGCAGCTTCAAAGGGATCTACACAATCCCAGCCGAGAAATAAGAATACGTAGTCACTTTGGAAAGGGTAACGTTATATTGTGGGGGATTCTGGGGGCACATATTTATTTTTGGTGGCATTTCCGACGTTGCACGACGCTATTTTACACCAACGCCAAACTAGCTTGCTTGTTATTAAGCTTAATACAAGGCTACTGCCTGTGCACTCTGTACTTTGTAGTATTGATATGTTTTAATAATGGTTTAAATTTAACAGCAGTGGTAAACAGCTCCGAACTTTAGTGCAAACACGATCGTTACCTGTCTGTCACCAATGAAGGCAGGTCGGGAGACGTGAACGGTGGAGGCTCGTGTGGACTGGCAGAATGAATTAAAACCTAGTTTTTTTGTTTGTTTTTTTAATTAAAATATAAAACAAAATTGTCTGGCAAAAGGGCTGTTGCTTGCTGCTTAGGGTCCGTACTATGCAAGTACCACGTGATTTTCCTCAGCGCTTCATTACCTATCATTAGGCGCGAAGCGGCGCTGCGCAGAACGTTCAGGGTATGACATCAAAGTACCGCGAGAGCTATAAGAAAGCAGTCGGATCCTATGCATTCAAATCGCTCTCGCGGTACTTTGATGTCATACAGTGAACATTCTGCGCAGCGCCGCTTCAAGTCGAACGCGCCTACTGAATCTTGTTTTGAACAGGTGTTCTTTGAAGTGAACTGTTCAAAATAACCGCCGCGGCTCCGCCAAACCACTAGAGGTCGCTCAATCGTAATAAACGCCTCGGCGAAAACCATCGAATGAATTACCGCATTCAAACAGGGAATTGTAGTTTTTATAACTCTATCAGTCTGTGGATTAATTTGTGCTGTTTTAGAGCTCTTTATAAATATACATGAGTAAAGCCGAGTATTTGGATCGGTTTGGTGGCTCATGTGTGTGTTTGAGTCTGAACTAAAAGCTGTTGTTCTGGATTAATCTGGAACTTTCCACACGCGCCCCTCCCGCTCTCGCTACCCATAACCCACCGCGCGCTTCTCCATTCTTCTCTCTCATCCAACATGTCCATGACAGAGGGTCCGTTAACTGTGCTCGGCCATAGGACGACTGGCGAGTCCGTTAGGACTCAAAACGGTGAGTCGAAATGCGCTCATAACTGCCCTCAATAAAAAAAAAACTAGCGACGCGGTGAACGGGGCGCACGCGGCGGTGTTTGACCGGAAGAGCGGCCGGTGTCTCGAGCAGCACGTGCGCGGCTCACAGGAATCAGAGTGTAATCCCTGATTTACATCAAAATACTTCTTCAGCTTTAAGCAATGTCTTCTGAAGTCGTTAACAAATGAATCCCGTCGGTCTGCGCGCTGTCGGTACTGTAACGTTAGATCACTGTGTCGCATCTCTGATATTGTATGCTAGAGCTGCATTGTCTCTCCAATGAACGCATGTTATAAATGAGGTATGAATAAGCCTGTGATGTGTAAAAATCCTTGCTTGCACCACACAATACAGTAGCGTAGAAGAAATGTGTATTTAATGCACATGTAACGTTACATGCCTTTATGGCATTGGTAACGGAAGACTTGTGCTTTTGTGTGATGCTACATTCACGCCCCACCTGCGGACAGTTCAGATCCATAGCTGCCGTATAAGGAGAGTTCACAAATAACTCGTTATTGTGTTTAAAAACCGTATAAGGATTACCATTAGATAACCACATTCACTATGGTTAATGTAGTAAAAATAACATGGTTTAGTTATAGCAACCGGTTTTTTGTTTTTATTTATTTGTATATAATAAATGCATTTATTAAACAATTAATTTTGATAGTAAAACCATAGGCTATGGTTAATTTTGGAAGGGAAGTTGTAAAAGATTGAGCTTACATAACCTTTTGTTACAGAATGCATTTTGCGTATTGCTAATATAAAAAAAGAAAAAAAGCTACAAGGAATCATATGAGCAGGATGTTAAAATAAACAAAAATCTCACCTTTCAGAGCAAATAATGTCCCACAGTTCATCACTTTGTTCCCTTACAGGTGGTCTGAATAGCGCGTTTCTTTATTATTTGTGTTGTGGTATTTTAATGTAGTTTTCTTAATTTAGTGCGTTGAGCTCTCTCGGTCATAGAGACCATAGACCCCAGTTAATCTGTCAAACATGTCCATCATGGTTTTTTAGAAAACAATAGAAAAGTTATGGAAGCTAAAATATTTTTAAAATATTATAACAAACTCTGCACCTGCACTTATGTGACCAGTAATTCTTGCTTAAGCAAGTATCTACAAACCATTTGCATTTAACTTCACAAAACCGAAAAAAAAAAACATTCATGCTCCTTGCATTCATACTATATATTTTGTTTTTTGTATTTTTAAATGGTCACAAACCAAACATAGTGTCTTCTATGCAGTATGCAACTCCGGACACTAGGGCTGTCCAAAAAAAAATTTGAATTTTGAATATTCGTCGAATTTAAAATAAAACCTTTTAGATGTGCGTAGGCTATGCACACAAGTGCGATAATTTTGGCATTTTAATGCTTTTTTTTTAGTCTATCCAGGAACCCAATGTGGCGCTGCTCATTCATAATTGTGAAAAAGAACATCAATAATTTACCAAGAGAAACTCAATAGAAGCTCCATAGCAACATGCGCCCAACGCCGCCATTTTGGACTGAAAACTAACAAAAAGTAGAATAACAGGAGCCAGTCGCGCTTGACCAACTACAATGCATTTAAAGTATATACAGAGTTTCGCCTCTTGCTTCAACTCTGTCGGACACTATTCTTGGGCATGGAAAGATTTGTAAAAAACCGTACAAAACCTGAAAAAGCCTGAACGATGACAACAATAATGTACAATCACTAGACTAGTGATCATCAAATCCTTTTCGTTTATTTTCGACTTTATTTTAAAGTCTTCCCTTTTTTTTTTTTAAAACCTTTTGCTCTCTAAAAATCAGTTTCGGTTACAAATATTTTAATTCAAGTGTTAGCATTTAAACAGAATTAATACCAACATATGAAATTAAATTAATGCAGAAAAAATAGAAATGTTGGATAATAAATATATCAGAATAACATCTTGCAGTAAACTGTTTTTACAGTATTATCTTATATTATGTCCGTTAAAGGAAGATGTAAACAAAAAAAAAACTTTTTAATTTAAAAAAAAACAAAACAAGGCCTACACACTTTCTCCAAGTTTAATTATTTAATTATGACAGACACAACAATGCATCATGTTCTGATCACATGATTGAGTGTGTTCAGGGGATTAAAACGTACACGGTAAAGTCATAAGCTCATTATAACTATTGCATTCCATTAAAATATTATGGTTTTTGGCAAGGACCTGCAGTTTAAAAGGATTTAGTTTACTCTATAAAAAACAGTTATAGTTAGCAGGTGTAAGACAGCGCTGTCCCACTTCAAAAACCAATATTTTTACACTTTTGTGAATAATTACCTGTCACAGTCTTTGGGAAAATTATGAAAGTCAATATTTTCACTGTCACTCTGATAGTTTTTGAAGGGGATTGCCCAACATTCCAGTTGGAATTTTCACCCCAAAATGGCGGCCGTGCTACCGAAGCGCCACCTAGTGGCTGTTACCCGAAAAGCATCAGAGTTTCGCCTCTTGGTATTCTATACTCTTTGCATCAATGTGGAGATGTTGTTTTCCTCAAAACTGGAACCAAGCCGTTCACACAGAATGCATATTATCGCATTTTCTATAGGGACATCTATCACCGTTGCACTCGCGTCTCTCACAAGAGAGTGGCATGTTTAGAAAGCCATGTAAAATTAATGTAAGTTCAGCTTTTTTTAAAAAGCATGTCTCGAGACTTTATGGTGGTTTTTCTGCATCCCACTGCATCATGTTTTTAAATGAAAAAAGTAGGCTACTCTTTGTGATTGGTTATTCTGCAGTGCAGACAACATTGGTATGCAAAATCCTGCCGAGCAGAAAAGAGTGAAACATTCAAATTAATTTTATTTGTTTGTTTGCAGTCATGGCCGCTGCATCCATTGCTAACATCGTGAAGAGCTCTCTCGGTCCCGTCGGCCTGGACAAGATGTTGGTGGACGACATCGGAGTAAGTGCAGATGTTTTTCCTCCGGTCAGAGTAACCCGTGATGTTCAGATCTTCTATACTTAAAGTATAATAGGAAACTTTAGAATTGTTTGTAGATGTTCCTATTGGGTTTGCTTTCTCATGCTTTGGATCTGTGTTTCAGGACGTGACCATCACCAATGATGGAGCCACCATCCTGAAGCTGCTGGAGGTGGAGCACCCGGCGGCTAAGGTCCTCTGTGAGCTAGCAGAGCTGCAGGATAAGGAGGTTGGAGATGGCACAACATCAGTGGTGAGACATTTGCTGCTTTGGATAGATGTTTCTGTTAAAAACACTTCCTGTTATAGTGCCATCCATATAGTATCACTATGTGTGGCTATGCTAGCAGGATACAGAAACCGCCTGTCGTAAACTATGGGACGTGCAGGTTTTCCTCTGCAGCTTCCATATCCTGACAGTACATTAGACAAGTGTTGATTTACTCAGTTAAAGTGAGAACCACTCATCTGTGTGTGTGTGTAGGTGATCATCGCCGCTGAGCTGCTGAAGAGTGCAGATGAGCTCGTCAAACAGAAGATCCACCCCACCTCCGTCATCAGTGGATACAGACTGGCCTGCAAGTAAGAGTCACTTCCTGTTCTAACAGGAAGTCTCATGTGTTTTAAGCATGATTGACATTTCAGTGAAACGGTCTGATTTGCTGTGGTTCACAGGGAGGCAGTCAGATACATCAATGAGAACCTGACCATCAGCACTGATGATTTGGGCAGAGAGTGTCTCATCAATGCCGCCAAGACTTCCATGTCCTCTAAGATCATCGGAGTGATGTTTCAGCAAAATGCGTCAATTCATCTTAGATATTGATCCACCTGGTCCACCTCCGTCAGTCAGTCCACACAGACTGATATACAAGACTGGCCTGCAAGTAAGAGTCACTTCCTGTTCTAACAGGAAGTCTCATGTGTTTTAAGCATGATTGACATTTCAATGAAACGGTCTGATTTGCTGTGGTTCACAGGGAGGCAGTCAGATACATCAATGAGAACCTGACCATCAGCACTGATGATTTGGGCAGAGAGTGTCTCATCAATGCCGCCAAGACTTCCATGTCCTCTAAGATCATCGGAGTGTATCCTCTGTTTTGTGCCGTTTCATGCTTGTGTGTGTACATGTACATAAACAAAATGCTATATAATGTATATAATAATATATAACACAATGTTATTCATCTTAGTAATATTGCCAATATGAGCATTATTAAATGTTATATTATTTAAAATTGTATTAATTTCATGTGTGTATATATATATATGTGTGTATGTGCAGCCTCTATACAAATTCTGCTTATTAACTGCTTATTAGAGATTCTGCTTATTATTAAAATTATTTTATAGTATATATTTTCTATACAATATTTTGTTTAAATAAGTGTCTAAAATCATGTCCCAACATCCAAAAAGGTAATACCATGATACTTTTTTAAAGTGATTGTAGCATTCGATAAGGCTGCATAAAGAGTCTGTATTTAATTTCAGAGTTTTAAACTGGCTTTGAAAGAGTTTTGCAGACCTTGACTAATAATTTGAAATGAAAGTTGTTCCTTGACGTTCTGTCAGTGATGCAGATTTTTTTGCTAATATTGTGGTGGATGCTGCCCTGGCTGTGAAGTTTGTTGATGGTAAAGGTGTTGCTCGCTATCCCATCAACTCTGTGAATGTGCTGAAGGCTCACGGACGCAGCCAGAAAGAGAGTTTCCTCGTCAACGGATACGCACTTAACTGCACTGTCGGATCACAAGGTCTGTCCATGTGCATGCTTGTTGTTGGCATTGCAAAGCGTATGTTAGTGTGAGTGTTTGTAAATGTTGTTTGTATTGTTTAGGAATGGTGAAGCGTGTGTCCAATGCCAAGATAGCCTGTCTGGACTTCAGCCTGCAGAAAACCAAGATGAAGATGGGTGTTCATGTGGTCATCAACGATCCGGAGAAACTTGACCAAATCAGACAGAGGTGAGGGCATGTTAGACACACACACACACAAAGAAATGTCCCATTTACATTGCTGCCACACATCTGTGGTGTGTGTAGTTATACGCGTGGGATAAAGCATTGTCTGCCAAAAGCATCTCTTACACACAGATACACGTGTCTGTGTTTTATCTTTGGGCTGTATAACATTTATCTTTATGTATACCAACAAAAGTTTGGGCTCAGTAGAGGGTGATTTTTTTTTTTTGGACAAAATATTGACTTATTGAAAAAATATTAAACAAAACTTTATTTTATTTGAGCTAGTTACCAGTTATGCACGAACGCGGGCGGTTGGCACATGCGCTCTAGAAAGCTTCATCCATGTTCAGTGTCTGCTCTATTTTTCCCCGTTAAGTCATGACTGATAAATATTTTTGAACTCTTTTAAACCAAAGCCGAGCTGTCTCATACTCTCTCGCTCACAAGTGCTTGTCAATGTGAGCGTCTGTTGTTGCAGTCTCCGCTATTTTGTTGTCGTTGTCAGTCTCTTTAGTTTCGTTTTCTACTGTGAAACAACGGCCCGGGACAGTGTTGCCACCATGTGGAAAACCTGATTACTGCAAAATAACTTAAGTGCACATGTGTGACCTGAGCTACACGCAGTTACAAAAATCGTGTGGTGCGCATACTGTTCTGATGACGCTATTCACGTCACGCACACTGTACGCTGTCCCTCGCGTATGCGTAAAAAAGTGAAGTATACTTTGGGCTTTACACGTGAGCTTCATGTGAAGTAATTGGAACCGCTTGTGTAATTTATTTTTACCTCCTGACATTGACATTATCATTTTCAGAAGGTTGAGCAGAAGTTTTTTTTTTTTTATTTCCAACTAACACTTTTTTTTTAAAACATATTTACCTACTTTATTTAAAATGTAATTACCTTATTAGACCTTTTTGTTTTGGCTGTTTGTATGCAAATAAGTTTCATCTCTCATTTTTTTCTGTTTGCATTATTAGGACTTTTGATGTCTCAAGCTGTGACTATAATTGGTAAATCATTTTCCTCAGTTTTGATGATCTTTCTGGATTTGTCTCTCAGGGAATCAGACATCACGAAGGAGCGCATTCAGAAGATCCTGGCGTCAGGAGCGAATGTGATTCTGACCACAGGAGGCATTGATGACATGTGTCTGAAATACTTTGTAGATGTAGGAGCCATGGCTGTGAGGAGGGTGCTCAAGAAGGACCTCAAACGCATCGCCAAATCAACTGGGGGTCAGCTGACTGCACTTGCTTCAGTCTTTGCTCAGAAGATCTAGACCTTCTGTTCTTGAAATACAGAGGTCATTTATTCTCTGTCTTAGTTTTGATGAACAATGTTTTGATTTCCCCCTATAGCCACTGTTTGCTCATCTCTGTCTAACCTGGAGGGAGAGGAGACGTTTGAGGTGGCCATGCTGGGTCAGGCTGAGGAGGTGGTGCAGGAGAGAGTGTGTGATGATGAGCTCATCCTCATCAAGAAGTGAGATTATCTTCCTTTTCCTTCAACACAACCTGTAGGATTGAATTATCTACATTCTGAAGATCAGCGATTAGGATGTCTCCACATCACATCCTCCAGAGATTAAGCCACATACATTTAATAGTCCACACGGCCTGTACAGAGAAACTGGCTCATTAAATCAGTTCTGGTTTCTTTTAATCACTCTACCTCGTACTTGGATTGGATAACTCTGGCCGTTCCAGAGCTCATGCAGACCCAACATTTTTCAGAATAATCTGTATGTCTCATGTTAAAGAGGAGCCATTAAACACATTATCTACTGTGTTCTCTGGAAAATAAGATGCACATGGTCAAAATTGCATTGTTGAGAGAGAAAAAAAATGCTTAAAGTATTTTATAACATTCAGAAACATAAAATACCAATAAATAAAACCAAATGTTTCAAACATTCCCCTTGCTCCACAAAAAGCCTTAAAAAAAAAAAAAAATAATGAAAAATAAATTAATATTAACATTTAAAACATCGAGCCTAAACAAATTTAAAGCAAAAACGCATTTGAATATCACATTTTAGCATATTTTTTAATGCCGTTTTCATTTTTCTGTCTTTCAGCACAAAGGCACGCACATCTGCTTCTATCGTCTTGCGTGGGGCGAATGATTTCATGTGTGATGAAATGGAGCGCTCGCTGCATGATGCCCTGTGTGTGGTGAAGAGGGTGCTGGAGTCCAAATCTTTGGTACCAGGAGGTGGTGCTGTAGAGGCTGCACTGTCCATTTATCTGGAGAACTATGCAACAAGCATGGTGAGGACCTTGTTTCACAGCTGCTGGGATCTTTATTTTCTTGATGTCTTGTTTGTATTTTTAGTTAAAATGTTACGTTGTAACAAACTAACAGTTAAATTATAGCTTATGTATAAATGCACAATCTAGTATAGATAGACAGGCTTTTATTGTAATGTTAAGACCAGTTTTTTTTCTTTTTTTTTCTCTGTATTGTGTGCAATTGGATGTATGCACACTCCCATTATAATTGCTGCCGTGCCTGTTTGATGGCTTGTGCAGTTATACGCGTGGGAGACAGTGATGAGTCCTGAGTGGGGAAAGGGACAGATAAACAGCTCTGCTGACAGCTGCTTCCATCCTGCTCAGAACAAACATGCCTCACTTATCACTGAGATGCATTAACCCTCACTAGGCCTGCAGTGTGAACCGTTACAGACAATTCAGAACACAGTTCAACAGCAGGGTTCATGATCAGAGATTTGTAGCGATTTACCATAGCTTTCTAGTTCTGAGGTCGATAAATCTATACATCAGCATGACTTCAGCCGTATTTCTTAAGAGGAAACATCCATTTGCCAAATTTGCAATGAGTTTATACAATCCTAAAAAGTTCCAATTAGGATAGTCCGTGTTGCCACAGAAACAGGAATTGTAGCAGAGTCTTTGAATATTTCAGTATTTTGAAAATCTTCAAATAGTTTCATGCCTATACCGTAACACATTTTATATTGTATTTTACAAAGTTTTGCGTTTTCAGATCTGCTTAGTTTGGTTCTTAGCTCTTACTCAATTTCTTACTGAGGAAATGAATAGGGAATAAATGGAAAAATGTTTAATATACAGTAATTGTGCTTTTTTTAATAATTAGTGTGCATGAATGAACTATTGAAACGGTTGTGTGTTTGACCTAGGGTTCCCGTGAGCAGCTGGCTATTGCTGAGTTTGCTCGCTCTCTGCTCGTCATTCCTAAAACTCTGGCAGTCAATGCCGCACAAGACTCCACCGACCTGGTGGCCAAACTCAGAGCCTTCCACAATGAGGCTCAGGTCAACCCTGAACGCAAGAACCTCAAATGGTTAGTGTTGCTCTCTTCTCATCACACAGGGAAGCTGCTCAGGTCTTAGAAATATGACCGCGCTGGCAGACAGCAGACAAACATGCAATCAGGAGTAAAAACTCTGGTGTTTAGAAGTAAGGTTTTGATTTACTTCCTTACAATGGATTTGGTAGATGAATGGGAAAAGTGCAGACAATCTGGAAGCAATGTAGCCTATTATGGATTAAGCTGAGTGCCAATACAGTTTAAAAAAGATGGATTACTCTGTTTAAACCTGTTTTCGTGTGTGCGCACTGTTAGGATCGGGTTGGACCTGGTAAATGGAAAGCCAAGAGACAACAAGCAGGCGGGAGTGTATGAACCCACGATGGTTAAAACCAAGAGTCTGAAGTTCGCCACGGAGGCAGCCATCACCATCCTTCGAATCGATGATCTTATCAAGCTCTACCCTGACCAGAAAGAAGGCGGGCCCTCCTACCAGGATGCTGTCCAATCAGGATCTCTGGAGGGTTAAAGTCCAGCTGCATCAAATCTTTAATTGGCTGGTTCTGGTGTCACTCCGCTCAGCTTTTGTATTTATATTTGGATCCATCTGATGAGCTGTTAGTGTAGAACATGCACTTTGTTTGCGTTACTTATTTTTTGCTATTAACATGGCTGTTGGTCATGTGTAATGTAACAAATGTTCCTTTTTCTGCTATTTCAAAGACAATAAACCAGAATGGTGTAGAAAGGAATCTTGTTTCTGGTGTTTTGTGAAAAAATATTAAAACTTGGTATTAAACAAAAAAATCAAACGCTTATTTTTAGTACATATATGAATAAGTACATTTGTAATTTTATTTTAACTCCATTGACTTTGTTAGGCAAATGCATTCAATATTAAATAAATACAAATACAGTTAGACCAAACAATCACCCCAGTTACAAATTACCTCCATGTCCTTCCAAGCTGTGAATGTCTAAGCTACTGCATAGTGATTTATACTGCCAGGTTTCGCTTGTGCACCTTGTTCTTACTGTGTTAATAATCCTCCCATTTCTTTTCAGAGGTAGTATGAATCACCATGTACTTTTCTTGTATGGAAAACGGGCTCTTCATGCAGCTGGTGATATTTTTCATATTTGGGTGAACTCCTCAAGAACTTGAACAAAAATCATACTGAATGTCAAGCTGTTTTGTTTTTCAGTAGTTAACTACTTGGCCTCAGCTGGTAACATTGGCTTTTTAACACAAACATGGCCTGCACATGACATTACAAAGGCTACAGTCTCAAATTTTGGCAATGAAAACAAAAATATACAGCATCCAAATGCATCTTGTTAAAACGGCATTTCCTGTACAGATGCTCCATTTGTGTTCTCAACTACTCACCGTGGTGAAACATGAGCAGTTTGCATCTAGACTGTCCCAGCAGTCTTGAGGACTTTTTGACCTTTTTAAGGCCGGTTTACACCAACTAGCATCACCATGGATCCAGTGGCATATCTGGGCGTACTTGGTGGGTGTTATTCTGACTGCCACATTATAGTCCTTCTGTATCCCATCAACATCCACCCACTGGTGTCCAGAGAACACGCCAATCACCTTCCTCTTCCACTTTCCTTTTCCTCCCTGATCTCGTAGCCTCACGTACACCCCGGCTCCGCTTGACCCCTTCTGCGCATCACAGTACTGATACATGAGGTCACTGGACTCCTCTAAGACCGAACAGAAGCGGTAGACCACTTTCCCTGATTGGTCATTATCAAAACCAGAGAAGTGGATTCTTCCAGCGGGGACGTCCTTGACTACAGGAACAATGCCTAACTCCATGAACTTCATCTTATGGGGTCGTTTCAGCTCCAGAAGGGCGTAATCGTAGTCAGCCGAGATCTCCTTGCCTGCTCTCCTCATCCAGCCTGTTGGCACTTGTGTTAGTTTTACACGTGTCCACCTAAACACCGGTTGCCTGGACTGATCTGAATCTGTGTCATGTCTAATACGGTTCTTCCTTTTCCTCCTGTGTTCTCTATGAAGAAGTTCTCCGTCAGTGGCTACATCTTCTTCACTTCCCACTTCGCTTTCTCTCCTCTTTCCTCCTCTCCTCCTGCCTACTCGTTGGCGTCCTCCTCTGCGTTTGGAGCGAAGCTTCATGACACCCACTCGCAGCCTCTTGGTCCCTTTCAGATAGACTTGGCCATCATGGACACAGTGGGCAGAAGTCAATACGTGTTTAGGAGAAACTAAAATGCCTGAGCAACCTGTAGAGAGCCTGACTGAGGCAGAAAAGGGGTAATTGGTGGTGTAGTGTTTATCTGTGATCACGAAGCGTCCGTCCATGCCGTATACCTGCCGTTTTCTGCGTTTTAGGTGTACTGCATTGCAGATGACAGGAGAGGATGTGTTTCTTAATTCAGCGACCTCTTCCAGTTGTATTTTGGTGAAGGTGCGTGTTCCGTTCTCATAAACAGTTTCATAAGACAGTAGTCGTTCCAGCTCCTCAGGCCTCGGTTCTGGCAGCTTTCTTTGGCACTCAATCCCACACATCACTCCTGGCTCACTGAAGTTTTCTGCAGTGAATTCTGGGCTTTCAAGCCTCACTGTGCTTTGGTCCAGGATCACTGGGATCTTTATCTGTGTCAAAAGGCAGTCATCTTCATTTTTTGTGATAGAAGCACCACTATAGACCAAAGATACAACCACAGCCAATGCAGTCAGACTGAACAACAAAGATGGAGGACCTGTCATCTTGCTCTACCTGAAGGAAAAGACACAAGAGTCGAGGGGTGAGGCTGTTTCATAACACCAAGTTAATGGTCATAGAACAGACTGGACTTCTAACTCTGTTCACTTCTGGTAGTGATAATGTGGAGCTAAAAATGTTGGAGCACTTGATGTGGCAAATGAAAATTAAAAACAGGAACCAAAAAGAACAGATGTCTGCTTGCTGAAGAGGAATTCCTGACTACTCTCATCACGGGAATGGCAATGCTGCAGTTGCATTTTTGGAAGAGTAAAATTTAAATATGTGGCTTGAACAACCAGAAGCATTTTGGTTCAAACCACCTCTCAAAGTCATGTTAATATAGCTATGTAATCTGCAAAAACATGTACCAAGTGTAAACAATACACTTCCTAAAGTTAGTTCTTGTAGCTCGGCTGGTAGAGCAAGGCGCTATGCCAAGGTCAAGGGCCCAAATACTAGAATGATAAAATGTATAAATGTAATGCACTGCAGGTCTCTATGGATAAAAGCACCAACTAAATGTGTAAATGTGGATAGACAGTTTTTAAACTAACTGTCTGTTATGCAGTTTAACTGATACCACCAGTGCATCTCCCTGGAGGTGAAAATGGTTGAGTTGAGTGAAGACAAGGCCAGCAATGAAATACTGCAGATGGAGCTCTAAGAAGAATGTTACTGATATGCAACAAGAACCACTGTAACCAATAAAAACCAAGAGGTTAGAATTGCGGGGGGAAACCTCTGTGCAACGTTAAAAACTGTAGGTAAAGTCTTAATATTGGCCTGAATGTTGATAATGACATGCATGATTTGAACAAGAAAATAGGTGGAACAGAAATACAGTGCATTTGCAGTTTGAAACAAGTAAAATACTTATGCTGCATTTATGTATTGAGTGCAGTGCATAAGAAAGAGAATTACTTGTGCTATTTATACAAATAATAAAGTGGGTAGGATATACTATATAATCCCTTGTATGCAGTAGTGGAAAAAAAATTACATGTATGGTATGAGTATGAGACTTTTAAAATGACTCGATTTATCAGCAAGTTTACAGTTTTACCAATATGCATCCTGAATAATGTAAGTGGAAAAGGTAAAGTCGTATCATTGCTGCATTAAAAAGGAAAAATGCAATATGTGATACATTAAACAGATTTCGATTAGGCTGGTGTTATTGATTTAAAGAGTGGGCTATTAAAAGAGTAATGCACTGAGTACAGAGTGAGAAAAAAATAAAAGATTTACTAGTGTTGCTTTGCCTTTAATATATAAATAATGCAGTGACAAGTTTTTACACGGTCTGTTTCTAATTTACATTCAGCATTTTAATAAACTTTATTAAAATACGAACTCACCCTCAAATGAACCCGACGAGAGAAAAATGCGCTCCAGCGGACTCTTCTGACAGCAGTAACTGCGTGTGTCCCGGTGTTTAACACGCAGCTGATCGGTGAAGCCACGGAGTGCTGAGAGAGAGGCGGAACGACTGAAGAACGATAGTCATTTGAGGCAGGCACGCCGTTTAAACGAGGCTACGGGCAGTTCATTTAATTATACATGGCATGGGTTAAGCGGTTACATCCCGAGCTGAGATATGTATTTCTTTTAACTAGGCTATAGGCTAATACCATTGTTACTACACTTCATGTTATGAATTCATAAACCATTTCTGTTATTTTGTTATTATCACCCTGACAAGTTATTTCTGCATCTAGCTGTGTGAAATATGGACACTTGTGAACTTGGAAAAAAAAAAAACACTTCCAGAACATAGCCTACTTTTTACATTCACCATACTGTTAATTACATGTCTAGCAGTTGATATGCATCAAGCATTGTCATATTTAAAAATAATAAAAATATCTGAATGAATGAGCATTTCCAGCACATCTCAAATGATGTATTGTTTTTAAAATATTTGTATTTATTTATTTATTTGTTGGTTGAAAGGTGAGAAAGGTGATGGAAATTACATTCTAAAGATTTTAAGACAATCGTATCTGCGATAACAATTAATTTTCCTTATTTGCCAAAATTACAACTTGACTGAAAATGACACTCAAGAAGTAGTGTAGACCTACAGTAACTTTATGTAGCCTACATTTTTTGTTGTGAACACCACAATTGAATCGTTATTATCATTATTATTATTTTATTTTATATATATATAAATAAATATTTATACTCACCATTTTCAACATGTACTTGTTTTATGATGGAATTTAAATCTAATTAAAAGTCTGGGTCTGGAAGAAGGGTAAAACGATTAAAACTATACATAAAAGACATTTGAAGAGTAAAGGATAGTAAAAGGTTTCCAGGACAGTTTTAATTAATGTGGCCTTTAGCCAAATATTGGGACGGAATACATTTCCAATCATGGTAACTAAAGCTGCATCCCAAATGATGCACAATGCACTTATACACTATGTGCTTATGATATGTACTCAACCGTGTAATGTATGAATTTTTAAGGTTATTTTGTAATTCATAATCGGAGCCCCTCCTGCCTGTGCTTCGTAATTAAAGCATCAGTTGAGTGCATGCTGTTCAACTTTCCACATTTATTTTTTTCCCCAATTAATAAGTGCATCATCCAGGTATTTAAAGTGCACTTTTTCTTTTTGGAATTTTCAGTGTGAATGCACTACTTGCACTACTTATACTACAAAACGGCACAGAATAGTGCATAATACGTAAATTGGGACACACCTTTGGCCTCAGTTACTGTTTTTGTTTTCCGTCCACTGTTTTTCTCTCCTTTTCATCTTGCCATCATTTGCTAAATCAGGTATGTCTGCGGTCGCATAGCCTGAAGATGCCGACAAACTAATGCAGTGGTGTCCAGTTGTTGTCCTGACCACTAAATTCAGCCTTGTGAGAGCCAGGGCCTGACCACTACCTGTTTTTATGTGTGGACTGTGGAGGTATGCATCTATCTGGCACTTCTGTCCACTTCTACTGCTTGCAAATTATCCACTCTATTGCCATCTCATCTTTGAGCAAAGCATTGATTCAATTACAATTTGTTCTCTGCAGCTTAGATGGTAACTCACAATCATACAACCCATATAAACATACTTCCCCCTTACACATTACACCCATATATGCTCATAAATCTGAATGTATTTAGACAAAATAGCATATGTGATTTTATCACACAAGCTGTTGTAAACTGCTGATAATAAATCATCTGAAACTAAATGTAATTATGAGGCTTCAACACCTAATTAACACACCCATAAATGTAAAGAATAACTCTCCCTGACCATCATCTATTTCTGTGCTGATCGAATGTCTTTGAGGAAAGCCACAATATATATTCTGTCCTTACTAAATTGAATCGACAACACATGTTTAAGTTTAGCTTAATTATTTTGGAAACCAGATCATAAAATATCATTAATGTAATTAGCAATCTTTAAAAGCTCTCCAATGCAGAAGACGTCAGTTGTTCTGTTTAATAAGATTGTGGGCAGGTTGTTTTTCAGCCAGAATGAAAAATGTAATCACTAATAGATTCAAGTCATCTGAAAGGACAGCATTGGTGGAGAAGCCCTCAGGATCAAACCTGCAAAGACAAAGCAAAAGATCTGTCTAGCCATGTAGTGGATTTGATTTTAATGGAGGGCGTAAGGAATTTGCTCTTTCATATGAATGTGAATATGAAGCGTTGGATGAATGTTAACAGGTTTACCTTGCAGGTGAATCCATGGCGAGATGTGGAAAGAACAGGAGAAGTGATGGATGAACAGAAGGAGTACTGACAAGTTCAGACCAAAAGCTGTGGTCATGACAGGGTTTAAATGGAGGCTGCGTCCAAAAGCTGAAAAATGCATCGCCTGCAGGCATCATATGGAGGTAGGAAGGTAGCCAGGTATATATGAATCCAGTGGTTGTGACATCCTCTCTACTGATGAGGCTACGTTCACACTGCAGGCAAATGTGGCCCAAATCTGTTTTTTTTTTTTTTGCTTATATGTGACTCATATCTGTTTTTCTCATGACAGTCAGAATGTTTACATGGACAACAAAATTCAGATTTTAACACGATTAAGACAATAAGAATCTACCATGTAAACAGAGATCTTTGATTACCTTAATCTGGCTAAAGTCATACTCGAAGTAAACACAAATCGAATTAAGACATGGAGTATTCCTATTTTAGTTGCATTATCGAAGTGGAGTATAGACATGTACACACCTTAATCACATTATTACCATCGTGTAGGACTTTACCATCGTAAACAAAACTGTAAATGGTACCATAACGAAGACGAACTGAAATTCTGGAGGGCATGTCAGATGGCGTCACATGGGGACGTAAGGACGTGTGCCATTAATCCATCTACACAGTAAAAAGTGATAGAGATTGTGATAGAGTGATATTTTAAGTGCCTTAAAATTATAAAGTAAATAATAATTAAAAAAAAAGTTAAGTGAACTTGACAGTTCACTTTTATTATTATTATTATTATTATTATTATTTACTTAATAATTTTAAGGCAACGGGTTTCCTCAATTTTTTTTAAGTTAAGTCAACTTATCACTTTTTACAGTGTATGTACTATAACATGTAAAACGGGAACATGAAAGCAATATTCTAAAAGCAACTCATGTAAACACCTTAATCATATTATCTTATTCAGAATAAGGTAAATAATAAGATTACTGATGTTCTTGTAAACATAGTCAGTATGAACAGCACAAACCACATGGAATCTGATATTTTAAATTCCAATTTGTGCCACTTCCATATGTGTTACTAAATCTGATACAGGTTAGATGTTTTGCAATGCGAACAGTCATATCGGAATTCGCAAGTGTTGCCAAGTCCACTGTTTTCCCGCAGCATTGATGTATCCTTCACACAGCTGAGCTAAAACAACATGCTGCATATAGGATAGTCATTGGCTGATAGGGCAGCAGGACAACAATTCAGCTGCCTAAGCTTTTGGATGCAGCCAGAGTCCTTGATTAGCTGGTGATTGCAAACAGGTGCGGGCGATTATTCCAGTGAGCAATGAGCAGAGTGAGTTTAGCGAGGGGGGACTGAGGGAAACCGTGACATATACAGGTGCATCTCAATAAATTAGAATGTCGTGGAAAAGTTCATTTATTTCAGTAATTCAACTCAAATTGTGAAACTCGTGTATTAAATAAATTCAACGCACACAGACTGAAGTAGTTTAAGTCTTTGGTTCTTTTAATTGTGATGATTTAGGCTCACATTTAACAAAAACCCACCAATTCACAATCTCAACAAATTAGAATATGGTGACATGCCAATCAGCTAATCAACTCAAAACACCTGCAAAGGTTTCCTGAGCCTTCAAAATGGTCTCTCAGTTTGGCTCACTAGGCTACACAATCATGGGGAAGACTGCTGATCTGACAGTTGTCCAGAAGACAATCATTGACACCCTTCACAAGGAGGGTAAGCCACAAACATTCATTGCCAAAGAAGCTGGCTGTTCACAGAGTGCTGTATCCAAGCATGTTAACAGAAAGTTGAGTGGAAAGAAAAAGTGTGGAAGAAAAAGATGCTCAACCAACCGAGAGAACCGCAGCCTTATGAGGATTGTCAAGCAAAACCGATTCAAGAATTTGGGTGAACTTCACAAGGAATGGACTGAGGCTGGGGTCAAGGCATCAAGAGCCACCACACACAGACGTGTCAAGGAATTTGGCTACAGTTGTCATATTCCTCTTGTTAAGCCACTCCTGAACCACAAACAACGTCAGAGGCGTCTTACCTGGGCTAAGGAGAAGAAGAACTGGACTGTTGCCCAGTGGTCCAAAGTCCTCTTTTCAGATGAGAGCAAGTTTTGTATTTCATTTGGAAACCAAGGTCCTAGAGTCTGGAGGAAGGGTGGAGAAGCTCATAGCCCAAATTGCATGAAGTCCAGTGTTAAGTTTCCACAGTCTGTGATGATTTGAGGTGCAATGTCATCTGCTGGTGTTGGTCCATTGTGTTTTTTGAAAACCAACGTCACTGCACCCGTTTACCAAGAAATTTTGGAGCACTTCATGCTTCCTTCTGCTGACCAGCTTTTTAAAGATGCTGATTTCACTTTCCAACAGGATTTGGCACCTGCCCACACTGCCAAAAGCACCAAAAGTTGGTTAAATGACCATGGTGTTGGTGTGCTTGACTGGCCAGCAAACTCACCAGACCTGAACCCCATAGAGAATCTATGGGGTATTGTCAAGCGGAAAATGAGAAACAAGAGACCAAAAAAAAGCAGATGAGCTGAAGGCCACTGTCAAAGAAACCTGGGCTTCCATACCACCTCAGCAGTGCCACAAACTGATCACCTCCATGCCACGCCGAATTGAGGCAGTAATTAAAGCAAAAGGAGCCCCTACCAAGTATTGAGTACATATACAGTAAATTAACATACTTTCCAGAAGGCCAACAATTCACTAAAAATGTTTTTTTTTTAATTGGTCTTATGGAGTATTCTAATTTGTTGAGATAGTGAATTGGTGGGTTTTTGTTAAATGTGAGCCTAAATCATCACAATTAAAAGAACCAAAGACTTAAACTACTTCAGTCTGTGTGCATTGAATTTATTTAATACACGAGTTTCACAATTTGAGTTGAATTACTGAAATAAATGAACTTTTCCACGACATTCTAATTTATTGAGATGCACCTGTACATAGAGTATATCTATATCGATGTGGCCAAACACTATGTGGCCAGCTATTTTGTTTATTTTTGGTATATTTTCGCTTTGTCAAAGAGAATTGTTTTAATCAAAGCCAGAGCAGAACCAAGCACTGAACTTCTACACAGAAAAGTGTATGAATATGAAATATCAGTACTGTTTAGCAGACCAGGATATCGTTTTTCTGGTGCCAATAAAAAAACTGGTTTCAATAACAAAAACCTAAGATAAATATCACTCTATACAAATTTGCTAGGGATTAAAATGGTCCTACTGGTATTTTAGGTACACATTTATTATTTTTTTTTATAACATATCATCTTTAATTACACATTGTCATATGATCAACCAGGCAGTAATTACACAAATGTCGGTCTCACGATTGCGACCTAAAAATATATGAACATATCTTAAACCAAGATACATTTACTTAAGATGCTAAACGGCATAACATGTTATATTGCTGCTTGAAGAAGTAAAAAACTTGAGTTTTAATTTGTCTTACCCCCTTGGCATTACCATTTAAAAGTAAATTATTTAAGAAAGTTGAGATATTTGTACTGGAAAACTATTCAAAAGCACCAAGAAAATGCCTGGCTCCTGCTGATTAAGACTCATTTTAGTAGACATAAACAGATTTTACAGAGGTTAGAAAAATAGCACACACACAGATGCATACATGTTCTTTTCATCTGTTTGTGTGTGAGTTGTTTAGATATAAAAGTTTGTGGCTTTCTCATGCCTGCTTCTCTTGATTAATATAATAGCTAAAGCAGCTATTTCTCAGAACGATTCCTTTCATCTGGATGAAGAAACATACCCACAATTGATTGTGCATAGACACACACACTTTAAAAGATCATGAAACCTTAAACACATTTTTGAGATTTGCTGATACAGGAGCATTCAAGCACAGAAGAAAACTCAAAAGCATTCGCAGAACAGACATGAGAGTGTTTCTTTAATTTGATTCATTCATGATTTTAATATTAGCATCGTCTCAGGAATTATGCCCAAAGAAATCATGGTTTTGGTGGCAATGCTGCTTTGTTCTCTTCTCTTAATGAAACTCTGCTGAGCTATATGAACTCAAACTCATGGCTTGTTTAATCAAGTTTTTGCCATATGAGTAATTAGTTTAGATTATTTTCCACCTGTTTCAACATTTGGTTGATACAGTTAAATTTTACAAACAATTTGTTTGTGTATATTGGCATTAATCTTTTCTATTTATTCACTAAAAGTGAATTATGGAGGGATCTATTATGCAGAAGAAATTAATGCATGTCTGCACAATAACACCAATTATCAAATAACTGTTTATTAGCCAGGAAAAACTAAACTCAGTCCAATACAAATTCAGTTTATCTAGACAAACACCAAAAGAAAAACAAATGGATTATTTGTAAATACTATGAATTCTCTCTCTTACACACAATTTCAAGTCATAGCTCACTAAAAGTAAAATCTCATGCAAATGTACATGTTTCTGGGGCAGATTATCTCCAATAAAAGCAATCAGGGGTCAAACAGATGAATCTGGTCATATAAATGTGAAGCTTCTACATGTAAACAAACACACACAGAACACACATTTTGAACCTGAGATTTACCATATGCTTTAATAAATCTACCAATAAATATCAAGACCGATGGATGTTCCTGTTTGCTTCTATAAGTCTTGTTTTCATATTTGTTCAGAAAGTGTAGTCAATATCTGGTACATACCAGCCTCAGACGTCACACTGAATTAAGCTAATTATGATTATTTACTCAACATGTCAGTCATATAGTATTAGTGGGTGCAGGAGCGAATGCAGGATTCTCACAGTGTGCTGAACTGCATTGTGAGAGACTTTCATGAAACGTTTTTACTTTCTCTTTGAATTGTGGAGAGTACAAACCAGGCAATGAAAAAGTCATCCACTGCTTTCAAAAATAATTATTGACATGCATGATTACTGACGATGATTTAGAAATGACATATCAGAATTCATAATGAAATGCTGGTGATGTCAGGGTACGCAGTGTGCATACTTTGCATAAAAAGAGTGAATGGCTCTTGACCAGAATAAGCAGTGAAAAGGTCCAGATTGTTTGCCCTGAGTCAAAGTCTGACTATGCAAGACTACAATAGGAATGACTTAAAGAGTTCCTTCTAGTCACCCTGAGGTCAGTGAACGAACAGCGTCTAGTGGTTTTATCACAATGAAGCACAAAGTCGTTTTCCAGAGCCTTTACTCTCTCTGCTTCCCTGTGGTGGAACAAACTTCCAACCTCCATCAGATGTGCTGAGACGCTCACAATCTTCAAGAAATGTTTAAAGACACACTTCTTACTCTTGTCTTGACTAAAGGAACATCTTAAAAACTCATATTTTTTCTCTAATTTTAAGCCCCGCTCTAACTTCTGTAAATGCTCTAGCTTACACTTGCATTGCGATACTGCACATATTGTTGATTCTTGTATGATAAATTGCTTGTGATGTCCCTTGTGGTCTGCTAATTAACTAAATTATTATAATATAAAATGTGTATAGTTATTCAATTTTATTTATTTATTTGCATACATACATATGTGGACATTTCCAAACCAAACAAGTTGTTAATTCAGTGACGTCACTTTTTTTGACATCTGAGATGTGGTGCTAGAAAATCACAGAAAAAGGGGTAACACATGTCTTGATTCATGAATAGCTGATTCAATTCAAGACAACAGTGTTATTGTTAAGCTCAAGTTAAATGTTGATTAAATTCAGTTGAATAATGTTTTTGATGTTGCACATTTCTTTAATTATGAGACAAATTCAATTAAGCTAGAAAGCCACTCTACATAAGACAGTAGTGTCATCATCCAGCTCAATTGACCTATCGGTAAGCCCCTCCCCTCAAACGCAGATGAGCCAATGGCAGTCGAGTATCAGTTGCACGGGGAGCGGAACTCGACATCTTTAGGTTTCAGCGCCATAGAGAAACATTGAAAGATCCGAAGCTCGCATCGGTTTGATGGTGTTTATGCTACAAAAAATGCTAAAACGATGTGCCTGGGGTACTTGTAACACTGATTCCAGGTATCCTGAGAGGATAGGCAATATCATTTATTTTATAAAATTTCCTGAATCCAAACAAAACAGAGCAAAATGTCCCTAAGCATTAAACCCCAATCCAAATGAAGATAAAAACGTTCATTTTCTGGTTGTCATACACTCATTAAGTTACAATTTTCATCTGCTCAAGCAGAACGTTAATGTTTTCTTGTGCTTCAGCAAGGTATTTCTGGCTAAAACTAGCTAACGTTAAAGTTAGTGAGTCCATGCTAACGTACAAACCTAAATAGCGAACTGTTCTCACATCTTGTACAGTGTTGATCAAAAACACATAAACGATGGTCTACATTTCACTGTCTCTTCATATTAAACTGGTTAAATGTACATTAATTTAATCGTACCCTGCGATACATGAACAGTGTTGATCCTGCATGTTGTCATCCCCGATCGTGATGACCGACTGTAATATGAGACTTCTCCCGCTTGCATTGTGATCTGTAAACCCTCGCTTCGAGTTACCCACTGTATTTATTTTTAAATATTTTATAAATCCCTCCATGGAATATTTAATTCCCATTTGGTGGCCTTCTGTGTCCAAAATTGTGCAAAAACATTGTGGGACAAGGTTTTCACCCTGCAGCTGTCATTGTAAGACAGTGAGCAACACTGTTTGTTTGTCCGAGGGAGCAACAGTAACTAAGGGGGGCGGGGCTTATGGATAGGTCAATTCAGTTCAAGTTTTGTTCTCATCCAATAGTCTCAATAGGGCATTTCTAAATTGCCTAAAACATCCAGGTTTTTGGCTTTGTTTTCCTATGGTTTCCTATTGTCCTATTCCTACTGTCACACTTGCTGAAGCTAAACACTGAAAAGTAGTTTGACCAATAGCATGCAGGCATTGTACATAATCGACCAATTGTGGCATGCAAAAAGGTTGGATCTACAGAGAACAGACAAAGCAATGCAAACACACATGCATATAATGCAAGAGGGCTGTAGAGAGCATTTCAATAGGAAAACAAAGCCAAAACCCAGACATTATAATAACTTCAAGAAATGGAAGCTTTGGCACAAGTTCTACTAGAAGACTCAATGCTACGCAATCGTCACTCGACACGAGAAAAAGCTCTCTACTCACCCTTCCTTGTGTTTGCAGAAACTGACATTGACGTTCCCCTCCATCAGGTTCCTCCACCACCAGGTTGGCCCAGTCCATGCAGGGGGGTAGGCTCCGCCCCTGCCTTCGTCTCGGCAGTAATAGCTGAATCATCAACCTACAGATTCAAGCTACGGATGGGGCCTACGCCAAAGAATTCTGTTTTTATGTCTTGGTTTTGTAAAATAAATTCTTTAGAATCTTATCATCACCTCCCGAGTCTTTCTGGTAGAACTTTATTGTAACTAAATATATTGCCAAACATGGTGACCAGCCATTCGTTATTCAAATAGTTAGAAATACCATGCAATTTTTACATAAAACACAATTCTTCACTTTTTCTAACATATGCAGTATGTTCACAGATCTGCAGGGGATTCATTCACAAAACTTGTGTACGTGGCCCAAAAGCCCAAACTAAGAGCAGGCAGACAACACACACAGACTCAACAAGATCTGCAATTTGTCTCTCTCTCACGCTTTCATTGCCTCTTTATTTCCACCCTAGCATGACAGCATGATCAACACAAGATAGCACACAACAACACGTGTGCTTAATCACAGTGACTGTCAGTGATGAAAGAGTGCAAGATGAATTAAAGTACTGACGATGAGAGCATTCTTTGTGATTCACTCTAATGGCAACAAACTCATGCACTGCGTCATTATTGACATACAAACACTCATTCTCACATGTGCATAATGCTTGTTAGAAGTATAGTATTTTTTTATTATTGACATTATTTTGTTGCAAACATTGACATGATTAATTTAGCTCTGTCCCAGTAATAAAGAATGTAAGCATTTCGTGGTGTGCTAAGGCAAGCATCATCACTACTATTGCTCAAGAATTGGTTGTGGGTCTTTGACAAATCCCTCAGTATAAATAGATTTTAGCTTGCAACTTGTCCTACACCATTTGCAATACACACTTGAAGCGTTCTTTTATTATATGACTTCACACACACAACACGTTTTGGCAGTGTCTTCCCATTTATCAAGTTCAAACGCAAACACCCAAATGAGTGCTCATTTTAGGACACATTATCATTTGACATAATCACAGTTTCTCCATTTAACTCTCACCTCAGATATGTGAGCGTCTCTGCTAACACATACACATACATCTCAGCTTAAATTTGAGAACAACTGATTTTCCCATCAAGATGCACGTTTTCAAAGGACATCAAGGCCCAACCTAGTAAAAAAAAAAAAAAATATATATATATATATAATACATTTATTTCATACTAAGAATAGTTCAAATCTATTAACATATTTACTGGCATATTGCTCGAGACTTACTGATATAAAAACGTTAGCTTAACTTTAACTTAAGCCTATATTGTCACTATTGTGTTTTAATATCACTATTGATGAGGATTGTATGAACTTTGAATAATATCAGTCTTTAAATGCAAGATATTTAAAGTGTACCTGAAGTATAATTGCAATAGTTCCACTTTAGCACAATCAAATATCTTTAAGTAAATCTTTAGTTGGACTTCAGCCCTTCTGCAAAATTAAAGTGCATTAAGTACAAAATTAGTTGTTCCAATTTAGCAGACTTTAAGTATACCAGTTTAGTATACCAAAAGTAGAATTGCACTGTATTTTTATTCAAATACATTTTAGTATATTTATTTTTCACTAGGGCAGCACAGAAGCCAACCAAAAATGGTTCAGAATACAAAAATGAACACAAATGTTCTTATTAAGGCAGCCCTTCAAGTTCAGTGAAGACCTCGATGAGACGAGACCTTGGCGCAGATCCTCAGTGAAGACCTCGATGACTAAACAAGCCCTCAGGACAGATCCCTATGGCCAGCTATCAACATGTTGAACAGACTGCAACTCTTTCCTTTTGCCAGTGTGACTTGTACCATGATCAATATCACACCATGCTCATTCGCTTAGACCAGACACTTAGGGCCAGTTTTACTAAACAGGGCAAATTAGCGCGAGAGCGCAATTCCAAAACAGCGCTGATGGGCGTGGAAATTTCTGCGGGAGATTTACGAACAATGCACAAATCAAACAACACAGACGCAACAGATCAATTACATATCGACCAACGCAATATACCTAGCGTAGTTGCTTATAAAGAATAAATAAATAAATAAGTAAGCCACAGTGCGTTGAAAAGAACCGGAGGCCAAAAAATGAAGGTTTGCAACAGTTTTTCTAGACCTGGTATTGTGTGACTCCTAGATGAGGGTTCCAAGTCATCTTTTATTTCCTAAAGCAAATTAAAAATAACATGGCACGTAAATTAATACGTGTGGGAAAATCCTCTCCCTTCTACCACATGCTCTCTGTTCTCTGCGTTGCCTCTCTTAGCAACAAATTGCATCCATTTCAAGCACAAAATAGTTGAAGACATGCTTTTTTGGGCATTAAATAATTGCGCAAATGCCAGTAATTTGACGAGTGCAAATCGTTAGTAAAATGTGTTGCGTGATTCATTTGAAAACTCTCCTCCCATACATTTTGCATCTGAAAGGGAAACTACTAGAAATGCATATTCAATAAGATCAGGTGCAAAAATAACTGTCCACACCTTTTCAGTGCTAATTCATCACTGCACGTCTTTAGTAAAACCTGACAGTACAATTTTAACGCCAAAAGACGGTTTGCTCTGGCGCAAGCTGATAGTAAACCTGGCCCTTAACCTTCAGAAATGGATCAATATGACCGTACCAACACCATTGGATGAGTTAGGACTAGATATTACAAATTGGCTTTGACAAGGTTGACAAGACTGAGGGGAGGGGGACTTTTAGAGGTTACCAAGAAGGATACCAAGGGTGGTTACCAGCATCATTGAGGTCATCAGGTGGGCATCCTCTTTCCTTGATGTTTTGATGATACGCCCACGACATCTCCAGAAGGCTTAATGGTGAACCTTGCAGCCATAGGTCAACCCTCTCTGTTTATTCAATTGAGGCCAAAGCATAGTCCTTTCTTTTCAACCATAGCCACAAAACAAACAAAACATGAACTAAATGAAGCTGTATGATGGCGCTGCTGTCTTCTGTAGAGCTACAGTACAGCTGTATCGCATCTTGCAACGTTGGCACAGGTACTGAACTAAACTGAATCAACATAGAAATGATTGGAACTGAATAACAACATTGCTTCCTTTTGTAGAACTGCTTATAGCTGAACTGACCTAGTTTTGAATAGATGAACGTCACACTGTTATTGATCTGAACTGACTTGTTCTAAATGATTATTTTATTTTCCTGTTTATCTGTGTGATAAGCAGCTTTGATGTGATCTGTAATGTATTGAAATAAAGGTGATGACTTAAAATCTAAAGCATGGCAATTTCTAATATTACATTGGCTAATATTACCATGAACTGGAAAGGCCCAATAACATGCAACATTATTAACATGACAATATGAGTAAGAAAACAAACAATATTGTAAAAACAACAGCATAAGCTAATATTTGTTCAAATCACTTACTTTATAGATGTGGCTTCATTTTGCTCAGCGTCCCCAAAAAAATAAATATATATATATTTTTTTTCTTATTAATATTTATTATTATTATTATTATTATTATTGTTGTTGTTATTCTATGATAGCTATCAGAAAAGACCCGTGACCCATTCTGGAGTCATGACCCCTGTGCTGTGGGATTGACTCTTGAGTTACTCTCAACATTTCCACATTTATCTCTAACCCCCTCATCTTCTCGCTCCTTGATTTCTTCTTTGTCTGTCTCTGCACAGACACATATTCCTTGGCTTGAAGGCATCCAGGCGTGAGAGAGTGTTACTGTCTGTCTGTTTGTGTGCGTTCACATATTCTTTCTTATTGTGTTCTTATAGGCCAGTGGTTGTCATCTGGTGGGGTCGCAAACCATAAATGGGTGGCAGATCTGTTCTGATATGGTTGTGGACAGCCAGCGAAAACAATGCGAAATGCAAATAACACAAGGCAACTAACCATAAAATCATGCATAATTAGGACAGCAAAAGAATACAACCCAGACTACAATACATTTGTGTTCACGTTTGGGATGAATATGATTTATGTTGACCACGGTGTGTTTTGTGCAGTGAGCTGTTTTTTCTAGGCCACCAAGTGCATGAAAGAAACAACTGAAGTTTTGTGCTGTATCAACATTTATGATGGGTCTGTTGTGTTTGGATGCCAGTTGATGTTCTGTGTAAAGTCTGGGTCCTGATGCAAAACCATTTGGGAACCACTATCACAAGCAGTCCGTTCTAAAGCAGATCAGTTTCCAAATTCAGGGTGAATTCAGATAAACTAGGCCATCTCAGTGTCAAAAAGGAGATCAATTTTCTTAGATTCACCCTACAGCTGGATAGTGAATGGATTTGACAGATGTTTGTGTTTGTGGGTGCATGTGTGTATCACTTTATGTGTTTATCGTTGTTTTGATTAGTCATTTGAATTTATATGTATATTCTAATTGTTTATACTGAGTGTGGGAAAGTGCGAGGAAATCATTTTCTTAAAATTCATGATATATTAATTGCAACCCGTCTAATCCATCCATAAATGCTCTAAACATTCTGCATTGTTTCATGATTACTAAATTTTGGTTGTCATTCCCTTTTATCTGGGAATAGATATATTCATGCAGTCTCACATTATGAGGGAAAAGAGGGATCTCTGATCAGAAGCAAACAGGAACATCTGTACAACTACAAGATGTACTGACTGATGCACTGAAAGACTGAAACTGCCAATTAACAGAATAATAAATCAATTATAAATATAAACAAATAAATGTATTATTCTCTGAAAATCACCAGAAGGTTGAGGATAAACAATTAATGCATTTTTATTGTCATTTTTTGACAAACGTGAACATTATTCAAAATTTCTCATGCATGTTCCACAGAAGGATTTGGAATGACATCAATAATAATGACAGAATATTGATTTTGGGCCAAACTTTTTTGTTATTTTTTTACAGGAAGTGTTTCCAATTTAATGCTTGCCTTTCGATCTGTTGATCGAAATAGTCTCATAAGTGATGTTTTGTAAGTTTCTCTAGATAAGAGCATCTGCTAGATATCTTACATTTTATATTATTCAGTCATCTGATTCCTGATATATTTCTCAGCAAACATACTGCTTATTATTCTCAAATATTCCACCATGGATAAAGAGATAAAATACAAACAGACAGATAAACAAACAAAGAGCAAATTTATTACACAAATTCAGTTAAAAGATATGGAAAAAGACATTTTGTTTTGAATGACTGCATTTTCTGGTATTTTAATATGTTTCTGATGATTGTCGAGCATTGGTAATTTGCTAGACTAGAGTTTCTCAGCCATGGTGGTGATGTTTCAGCAGTAGAGATTCACATATGGGACTAATCAAGAGTTCAGCTTAATAAATAGATGCAACACCTGCCAACTAGCACACACACACATGCACACACACACACACACACACACATACACAGACAACCCTACAGAAACACAAATAAATATGCACATGCCAGTATGCATGGATACATGCATGTGCACATTCAGCACACACTCTTTTAAGCTCTACTTAAATCCCCACACACATATCAGTAGTGTCTGTAATGACCACATGTTTATATGGGCTGCATGTGACTCAGATGACAACACTGCCAGCCATGTGTCAATGTTTTCCACTTCTGTTGCACAGCTGCATCTATCTATCTATCTATCTATCTATCTATCTATCTATCTATCTATCTATCTATCTATCTATCTATCTATCTATCTATCTATCTGTCTGTCTGTCTGTCTGTCCATCTGTTTATCTATCTATCCATCCATCCATCCATCCATCCATCCATCCATCCATCCATCCATCTATCTATCCTTACACTATAAATATAGCACAGCAAATAAAGTAGTTCATTATTTTACAATAAATAAATTTTTCTGAATGGCACAAGTTCATCTATATATTTCACTCATAAAAAAAAAGCCAAGCTGCTTCCCACAAATTCCTAGTTTCACTTGCACACAATTTTCGGCATAATTATTTTGTTTGGTATTTTAACAAGCTTAAATAAAGTTTAAGTATGCTGGCAGAGAGACAAGAATAAACCGTCATGGGTTAAACAGCTTTAACATGGATGATGGTATTCACACAGATATCTATAAAAAAGGAGAATTAATCTATCATGATAATATCTGAAGTTAGGCATTAGGACAGACCCCAAACTTCAAGCATTACACTTTCATCCTGCACTATTTGTGCTAATGACTGTGCTGAGTAGTGACTGATTATGTGTAATCTGGATCACATAATCAGATCCCAAAGTACTTGTAATTGGATTATATTACATTTTAAAATACTCATAATCAGTTACTTTGTATGGATTACATGATTAGGTATTATTTATTTTACACAACTGCAGTAAATATTTCATCATTTACTGATTCTCCGTTATTATACTTTTATATTTTTCATTTTGTTTTATTTGTGCAGTTGAACACACAGACCAGCCACTAGTCAGAAAATAGAGAAGCCACACAACATTTGACCACTGGATTGAAAGAAATCATAAACAGAGTTTAATTATTATTTGAATGATCTTTTAGTGAGAAATTTAACCATGCACTTCAATGTCTTTGGAAGGCTTTTGTCTTCCAAACATTAAAATACACAAATTAACTTAATTTCATATTAAGATGTAGGGATTCCCAATTTTTTTTGTCAGATTAACCTCTTTGACATAATATATTTACTATATACCAGGGGTGTCCAATACTGTTCCTGGAGGGCCACTGTCCTGCCGAGTTTAGCTCCAAGACAATTAAACACACCTGAAGCAGCTAATCAAGATCGTAGACATACTAGAAACTTACAGACAGGTGTGCTGAGGCAAGTTGGAGTTAAACTCTGCAGGACAGTGGCCCTCCAGGACCGAGACAAAAAAAGGGGGTCATACACATATCTGGGGATCAGAGCATGATATACTGTAGACTTGAATGAGAGGATCGTATAGAATCTAGGTGTTTAATTGTTATTGTGTTCTCAGGCACTGGTACATTTCTCCATTCACCCTTAACATTTCCAAATCTGTAAATTAATTCCTCAAAACAATTTATGCACTGCAAAATATGCTTTTCTTAGTTTTTTTTGTCTTGTTTTCAGCCAAAATATCTAAAAATTCTTAAATCGAGAAGGATTTTCTAGACAAGTAAAAATTGTTAAAATTAAGTTTGCTTGTTCTAAGTTTTTGTTTAAAACAAGCTAAATAATCTGCCAATGGGGTAAGCAAAATAATCTTATTTCAAACAGAAAACAAGATTATTTTGCTTGTTTCAAGCAAAAAATCACTTAATTTTGACTTTTTTTTCTGAAAACAAGACAATAATTTTTACTTGTCTAGAAAATCCTTCTCGATTTAAGAATTTTTAGATATTTTGGCTGGAAACAAGACAACAAAAAAGTAAGAAAAGCATTTTTTTTGCAGTGTAAATAGCACCACAACAACTTCAACCTACCTTTGCCATTCTAAGGCCATGATTAAGAACATTCTGAAGCGTGGTGCTGACGCAACTTTTGACGCAATCAGATCGCCTCGTGCAAATACCCAATCCCGTTCATGCAACACCAGAGAAGTATGTGATTGGTTGTTGTAACTATGACGGCGCATCAGCACCACGCTTCAGACACGCCCTCCGTCAAGCGTTGACGCCGACGCCCCGTGTGAATGCAGCGTGAGCCAGAGCGCACGCACACACACGTCACACACCGGATGTGTGTGCGCACTCAGATCACTTGGACATGGTTGTGTACAAGAGGTAAAAAACGATATAAATACTGTTCGTTTTCTCACACAAACCGCTCGTTTCGTGTCTTAGGCCATCAATGTGTAGTTACGATGGGGAATTGTTTAATTTGGATTTCTCTGTGCATGTTCTTTTTCCCTCTTATAGAGACAGTGACCTATACCTGCCATTATATGACTGACAGACTAGAACGGTTTGACCTAAAAACATCAAAATTGGATCTACTGAAGAAAAAAAGACACCTACATCTTGGATGCCCTTGGGGTAAGCTGATAGATACCAAATTTTAATTTCAAAGTGAACTATCCCTTTAAGGGTAAATTGCTTTCTTTAGAAGACAGTGATTAAAAATACAGATTAAAAACTATTGAAATTTGTTTTAGAGCAGAATAGAATATGATAAATATTATTGTGGTCTCAATAATACTTTTCTTAAAGTCTTAATTATTTTTTATAAACATATAGGTAATACTTAATGACATTTTTCATATTTAAATGTACATAAAACAACTCTTTGTTATATAATATTTTTATAATGTGATAATATTTGTTAAAATTATTAATAGGAGATTCAGGCTTTTTATGCATAAATTAAAGCTTTACACAGAAATGTAAAATAAGATACTTGACTGAGTGTTTATTGATAGTCATAACACGATGCCATGCAAAGACAGGACAACCCAGTATTCAGATTCAGACCAGATTCCTCCAAATATCAGCTGTTCCAGCCCAGTTCACCACATTATGACCATGTGGCTGTATTACTGTGACTGAGTGAGTGAAGCAGTGTATATAAACATTGACATTGGCCAGGGACATTGTTTATGAGTCTAAAATTATATTTGTGTAAATCAGAGGAGCCATGTGTATCATAATATTCAGCCAGAAATACAAAATATAGGGTGGACTCTTCAAACGGTTTTGCAGATTTAAGATTTGAGCACTGATAAAAGCTTTGAGTTTATTTTCCATGTGCTCCCTGAGAACACTTAGATGTTGAAGTTTGACCGAGTCCACTATGTGACGCAAATGAAAACAGCTTCAGAATAACAAAGACACTTGTGGCAGAAAAAAACAAACCTGCTCTTTCTCAGTTCTTCATCACTAGAGGAAACACAACCGCTATATACTGTACAATCACTCAAGATCCATTTCAAACTCATAGGGTAGAGTGGCGGATTTTTCCCAAAATCACCACAAGATAATGTCAAGATACATTTTCGTTGTAACTATGGACTACGTTGACAAGAGTGATGTAGAAGTTTTCAGCATGAAGCTCACACTGGTGATGCACTGGAGAGAAAACGGATTTCACAGTAAATCATCTAATTTTCAGCAGGAAGAAAAAATGTTTTAGAGCTTGTTTGTTTTAGAACATCACAGTTATATATGATATGAGAACAGTAGGGCCTGTAGATAGGGAGTACATGTTATTTAATAAAAATATAATTCTATTTTCAGAATGACATCATTTTTCTCAAACATAGTCTGTGGGGTAAAACAGAGGCAATGGCAATTACTGTAGTTATTCTGTTCTGAACATCAAATCCTTTGTTTTTCCATCAAATGTATTTTAACTAGTTGGTTGACTTTATACTTAAAAATGACCTCAAGTTAGCATCAGGTAGCTAGTTAGCTAGCCAGTTAGCATCAGCTAACATTTTTTTTTTTTCAAATAGGCTATTATAATTTTGTAATTCATAATTACTGATTATATTATTATTTTTAAATTTTAAGCTAAAGCTGCCTGTACTCTGATTTTGCTGTAAAGGTTTAAAACAAATTGCTTTGTCAGACTGGGGTCATTTTCCCCCACTCTACCCTACTCAGACGAGCCTCATACTCCAGTGCTGTGAAAGTGGTTTTCACAGCAGATCAGATGCACAACGTCCCATCTGAATGATTAAATAAGATCATTGGCGCCCCTTAGTGGTGTGTTCTTCAGAAAATCTCAGTAAACAGAATGTTCTCCTAACATTAGTACTCAGTTCCCATTTAGTTCTACCTGTAGTTCCAGTACTGCTCCAACACACCTGTCTGTAATCATCAAGTGCTTCTGAAGATCTTAATGAGCTGCTTCAGTTGTGTTTGATCAGGGTTGGAGCTGAACTTTGCAGGAAAGTACATCTCCAGAACAGGACTGGGCACCCCTGGCTTATAGTAGGGCCTGTGTGCTGTGGTGCTATGTATTAATTAAGAAAAAGTGCAAAAATGTTCCATATCTTATGTTTATTAAATAATTTGATAACGTATCCCTTCATTTTATTTTTAAGTGTTATTTTTGTTAAGTGCTACTCTTAGTCCTTCATAAAGCCACCCCTTAACTTATAAATAATTTTGTGGATAGATGACAGTTACTGAATCTAGTTTTAAAACTGGAAAGTTAAGATTTTATCTCCAGATCATTCCGGTTGTGTGTTCACGGTGTGTGTTCACTGTCTCTCTGTGTGTGTGTGTGTGTGTGTGTGTGTGTGTGTGTGTGTGTGTGTGTGTGTGTGTGTGTGTGTGTGTGTGTGTGTGTGTGTGTGTGTGTGTGTGTGTGTGTGTGTGTGTGTGTGTGTGTGTGTGTGTGTGTGTTTTCACTGCTGGATGGGTTAAATGCAGAGCACGAGTATGGGTCACCACATGTCAGGTCACTTTCACTTTCACTTTCACTTGCTTCTGGAAGGAAATTCAAGTTGTGACAAGTGAGAAGCACACAGTAAGTACCAAAATAGTTGTTCATCTTTTGAGGTTTATCTTCAGTGATTTATGCATCAACCAAGTACTTCATTGTGTCACTGTCCATTGTAGTAGTAAAACAACAGCACATTTTATGGTGATTAACAATGTGATTCACTATCTGCGTGTACTTTTTAAACCATGCTAACGTTACAGTATGGCTGCCAAAAGAAGTCTCTTTGGGGAAACCACACACCCGCTGTCAAGAGGTGAGAGAACTTCAAGCACTTTTACAATAATGATATTTATCACTCTGTATTTTTAAGTGTATAAGCATTCCTGAGATTTGAACTTAAAAAAGCTTTCGGCTGAGATCTAATTTCCATGCAGTAAGATAAAATTCACATTGTATAATCATTAGGTCTGTTTAACAAATAAATCTCACAATTCAACTGAACGCACTGAACTGAATAATTTCATTTAGTGGCTATTATAGTTTTTCAAAATGCTTACACGGTTTTTGAAACTGTGGCTCCATTTCTCAAAAGTCTACACACAAAACACACACACAACATACAACACGTCACACACATCTTGCAAAAGCAAGCACTTCTTTGAAAACTATTTTAACTCTTCTAAAAATTGTATTTTTGCATAGTAACTCTACATACAAACATAAAATAATTAGCCACACACACGTCAAACTACACACAGATATGAAAAATGTTAAACACTACTCTCGTGTGCATTTTGCTTGTTCAGAGTGCAGTTAAGAACAGGAGTTTGTCATAGCACTCACACATACTGTACATGCATCTGCACATATACACTGTATGTATAACTGATGAATTTTACACAGTTATGCAACTGAACTGAATCAAAACTGAATTGACTTGAGCTGTAGAATGACACTATTGACTTGTGTGCACACACACATAAACACGTGCGATAGACAACGAAGAGGACAAATCTGTCAGGCAGCCCGAAGCGAAAAAAAGAGGAGGAAAAGAGGAAACAGCACATCGGTAATCATAGGCACCAATTTATGTTTCTGCCTACACACTATTCCACTCCAAACCAAATAATTTTATTCATCATTGTTTCCATGAGCAAATGATAACGGGCTAGGTTGTCATGCAACAACTGTGCCTTAAATATTTTAACATTCCCATTTTTTTACAGCCTAATTAATTAAAAATAAGAAATATATAGGCTATTTGATATATTGTCAGATATATATGCAAATAAATCAGCTGGGTCTGACAAAATTTATCCAGTTTATTATTATTATTTTTTTTATTTTTTTTAAGTTTCTTTAGATATTATTGCCTAACCTATTGCGTACATTTTTATCTGAGTTTATCAACTAATGTTACTCCGTCATCTTGGAAGTCAACTATGGTTATGCCTCTACTAAAGGGAGGAGATCCCTCCGATTTGAAATTATCGCCCTATTACCGGGTTTGAATCTTTGGTAAGTGATCAAATAAAAGAATAGTTAGACATAATATTTTTAAACACATTTCAGGAAGGGTTTAGAGCGGGCCATAGTACGATAACGGCTGCTACACTAATTACTATCATCATTTAATCTACGCTTTGGATAAAAGACAGCATTGAGCAGCTTTTTTCGTCGATCTGACAAAAGCGTTTGATTCCGTGCATCATGCCTGGTTGTCTGGATATTTTTGCTGGGAAAAGCTACATTTTTTGGGTTGTGACCAACTAGTTGAGAAGCACTTCACTTCAAATGATTTACTTGAAATGGACACTGATATAGTAATGTTAGGTAATGATGATAATTAACATCTTCAGCATTTTTTTCACAGATAATAAAAACAGCTCTTTTAATCTTTTTTCATCAATCATGATCATTTTAAATTATTCAATAAATAATAATGCATTTTTTATTTCAATTAAAAGTTAATTTCAATTGTATCACAATATCATGCACTTCTAGGGCTTTATGGCTGGGAAAAAAATCTTGATTTCAGATTGTTGAAGACAAGTCGTGCAACATTATTTTTTAGAAGAAAACATGTTGCATTATACTAGGTGATGATAAGAAAAGATGAAGATTCAAATTATTAGTACATTGCTTGTGAAGTTTTCATTTCATGTTTGAAGTTTTCATTCACAGACTTTCATCTTTCATATGGCTTTATGTATAAAAGTACTGTTTCAGATTGTTAACAGCACCACATATACATCAGAAAATACAATGTATGGTTTAAAACTAGTGCTTGATAAATTAACCATTTATTTGATCTAACTACACAAACATTCTTGATTAAATCATTTATGACCTGGTTACAGAAAATGACTTTTTAAGATAAATACACAACTTTCTTTAAAAACTATGTGTTACAGTACAGTGTTTCTATGGTCAATCAATGTATAATCTCTTCACATCTATTCTTCATTTTAAGTGACCTTGCCTATGTTTTTCAATCAACAGAAATGATTATATATTAGATATTACATAATATAAATTCAGTAATTTGTTTTATTATGATTGGGTTCATTGGAAAAGGATTAGTTAAGGAGACATATTCAGTCAATAATTCTTAATTATATTTGTTTAGATTTTCTGCTATGACAAACAGGCTGATTTTGTTGTCTTTTTAGTACTAATCATGGAATATAAGAAAGAGAAGACGCTATTTCAGAGAACTCGACACCACTTTGGTTTGGTTTGTATCTACAGTCCTGTACAGTCCACCCTGCAGGAAGGCCGTTCACTCAGAGGCATCAGTAGTGACACACACAGGCTGGGAATAGGCGCTCTGGATGTTGTCGTTTTTGGCAGACACGATGATGCAGTAAAGTGTTGCAGGTTCTAGCTCAGTAACTGTAGCAATCTCAGTCCTGTACACAGACACAACCTCCTTCGGCTGTTCTTCGCGGTCCTCGTATACAATCAGAGTGTAGGACTCTGCCCCTGTCACCCGAGACCACTCCACCTGTAGTGACTGTCCAGTCACAGCAACCTTCACCTCAGGGACGGCCAGCTCCTCTGCAGAGGCAACAGCATTTGATTAACAACTGCAGTATGCTTTCTATCTAAGATCATCTTCATGACAATGGATCACATTTCTGCTACATTTTTATAACTGTAATACAAAAAGATACATTTGCACTGTAATATATTGTAATTATTATATTTAGACTCATTACAGTTATGTGAATTTAAGGGAAAATGTGTTTATTTGTAATTGAAAATAATGCAAAAATATTGTGAACAGTCCTAAAATAGACTCTTTCTTTCTTTCTTTCTTTCCTCCACCTTAAACTTCATGAAAATCAATTCCCATTCTCACAGAATGTTTAAAGCCTTGTATATTTTTTTATATGCTCTTAATTATTGTGCAAGTAAGCTGTGAATGAGTCTGTAGCTCATCTCACCAGGGGTCAGTGATGCATATATCCTCGCAAATTCCAGATTTCTCTTCCGACGGTTTGAGGTTTGACCTGTAAAATCTATGCGTTAAAATATATTAATTTTGTTCAAGCAAAAATTAAATAACGTACTTGCCAAATATGCACATACTTATTCATATATAAATAACAGCTAATATCTATTTCCAAGATAAACAAGATCACATTTTTCTCTGTTCATTAAAACAATTAAGTAAAATAAAAGAAATAGTCAGTACAACTTCAAGCTACTTTATGTAACACTATGCTAAGTATTTCTTGCAAGAAATGTAATTACTGAGTGTGAGTACATAAAAAACGTCTATGTTCAAACCTGTGTTCATACACTACAGTAAGAGGGGAAATTGCATTTTCATCCAAAAAAATAAAAAATAAATCACATTCCATCTGGGCTATAACCCACAGGCTCATTGTTTTTCCTTACCAGTAGCTACTCTAGATGCAAGACTCTCTCCTGCACTGTTCCAGGCTGTCACAGCAACATTAGAGGCCTGCAGGCCAGAGACCTCACAGCTGAGGTTCGAGGTGAGACAGACAGGCACCCTGCCGTCAGAGCTCAGCTGGTAAACCCTGTATCCTGTAGTAAGAGCTGAGGACCTCCAGGCCACTGTGGCAGAGGAACTGTCACCCGTGAAGGTGATATTCATCGGTGGACAGGGCACTGAAGGAGAGTACAGATTAATAGATCAAGACAGAGAATATTTTAGCATATTCTATACAAACTTCTTATTCTTTTTCTCCAGCATTTAAAGTTTGACTTGTTGTCTGGTACCTGTGACGCCAGTAACAGCCTGAGATGGTCTGCTGATCCCTGCTGAGTTTTGTGCAAACACAGTCACACTGTAAGAGGTGCTACAGGGAACAGGAAACTCAAAGTAGTTGATGTCTGTCCAGTAGGATGACACGTCCATAAGGGACTCTGGGTTGTCCTGGATATTGCCGGTCACCTGTACCAGGTACGTGACGTCAGGACAGTCCACAAAATTCCAGTAGACCCTGATTAGAGTGGCATCAACCATCAGATGGGTCCTCACCCTCACGGTGGCAGGAGGACATGGGACTACAGGAGAGATCAGCAGAGGGTTAATTAGTAATAGAGTTATTGTTGTTAACTATTTATTGAAAATAATTTTCATTAATCAAAATAAAAAAAAAGCTTCAAGAAAACAGCTTCAAATAAACAGTCACTTAAGAGCAAAATACATTATTTTCATATTATCCACCAACTCATTACTCATCCACCAATTTTCAAACTGCTAAATGTGAGAAAATGATATATAAATTGCATACACAGATTACATTAATTTTGCTACTTTGAAACGTGAAGAAAAAAAAACTCAAATTTAAAACATCTGGATGCAGTAATTTCGGAGAGAAATGTGCTTGATTGAAAATATATCCTGAAAATAATGTCACAAGAACACAAAGAAATATCATTATTGGTATGTAAATTGCAGTTTTGTAATAATGTAAATGTCACACTAAACACATGTATAATGGTTTTGTGTTGTAAGTTCTATAATCTTCAGATAAATAGATCCTGTAACATTCTCAGACATATCTGGTTGTGTACCTGCTCCCTTCTGGATCGGCACAGTGAGGGAGCTGTTACAGGTTCCATCTGAAGCCAGTGCACTGAAGTTGTACAACGTCCCACAAGTCAGTCCGTGAATGCTACAGGACGTGCTCGTGGTGTCGCAGTGAAGCGTGTGCCCATCCATGGTTTGAGCCGTTGTGAAGTACTGCAGCGAACCTTGGCCCTCCACCCAGGAGAGTGTAGCAATCCCGGTGTCACACTGCACTTCCACAATCATGTTCTGTGGCTCACAGGGCACTTTGTAGAGCAGAATAAATACAGTATGGCATGAATTTCATGCCAAAATAATGCTTTTCAATTTGTCTTCAAGCCAACATGTGGTCTCACCAGTATAGAAGGTGACCTGCTGACTGGCCATGCTGGTGCAGTTTCCAGTCGAAGCGGTTATGCTAACATCATAAATCTGTCCGCAGTGCAGGTGAAGCAGGGTGCAGTTGTTTGCGGTGCTTCTGCAGGTGCGGACATCTCCATCTCTACTGCTGGCTGTGAGTGAGTATGACTCAGCAACCAGAGAAGGTGACCATGCTACCGTCATGCCGTTTGAGTCACACACTGGGTTCATTGTTATATTCTGAGGAGCACAAGGTGCTGTAAGAGAATTTAAAAGAAAGATTATACTCTAGATGAGTGTGAATTATGCAGAGTACATGTAGCTCTCAAATCTCACACATATGCAGTGTGCCTTGATGCGACAAGTTAGTGTTGAGTAGTTGAGTACCTGTGTGCATCTTAAGAGGGGGACTACGCAAGCTGCTGCATTTGTCAGAGGATGCGGAAATTATAATGGTGTACTGCATTCCACACTTCGCTCCGGAGAGGTCACAGGACGTGCCAGTGCTGTTGCACATCAAAATGCTTTGGTCATGACCTTCAGCTGTGGCCACATAGAAGGAAGATACCTCATTCAGCTGCCAGCTAACCGTGATATGGTTGCTGTAACAGTCCGTGTGTGCAGTGATGGAGGTGAGGGCACATGGAGCTGCAGATGGAAACGACAGAGATCAGTGACTGTTGATGACTGTGAGCTAGTCCACATTTCAAAATGGAAAACAAGAATGTTTGAGTGTGTTTGCACCTGTCTGAATCTGGAAGGCGTTGCCGGGTGCGCTTCTGCAGAATGAGTTCACAGCAGTAATGTGGAAGGTGTACGTGGCTCCACAGAGCAGGTCGGGAACATTGCAGTGCAGATCTGCAGCAGAGCAGCTGGAGTTGGTTCCGCCCCTTTCCACTGCCAGTACAGAGTAAGACTCTGCCCCCTTTGCTTGTAGCCAATTCACCCAAGCTGAGTTGGTAACGCAGTCCAGGTTTCCTGTCTCTCCTTGAGGAACACAAGGAGCTACAAATACACAAATACAGTGTGTTAGCTTGCTTGCATCAATAGGTATTTCCACAAATACATCCAGTAAATTTAAAAGTGTTTTTTTTTTTTTTTCAACAGCACATACTGGACAATACATATGCAAGTTACAAGGAGAAACGTTGACTTTCCCTTGTCTTAAACTGGACACAAGCGATGCAACACAAATCAAAGAGATCCCAAGATACTGTCTACACTGGATGCAGCACAATGGTAAAGGAATGCCCTGCTCTATTTCTGACTAGGGCTGGTATCGAGTTTGATACTTTTTAGGCACCGACCAAATTGCCTCAATACCATCGAGTATCGAAAAATGTCTCATCGTCCGTTACCATATTTCAATACCTAAGGGGTGAATCTCAAAGTTAGTGAGCCAATAAGCATGCAGCATGCCATAAAATGTATACGATGCTTTTACTCATAACTCACTTTAAACCACCATCGAGTGTTTGTAATAACTTCCAAATGCGATCTAATGAGGGTTTTGGTCATATTATAATGTTGCAGAAATGTGTTATTTATAGCCTTTTATATCAAGCTAATACCTACACCTGCTTAGCATTTCTCATGTAAACACACTGTATTGTTCTAAAAATAGGCAGAATATCATGAAAATACTGCCATAATCGTGTGTTTGTTAGCTTCATGTCTCATCCTTATAAATGTTTTTCTGGAAGTGTAACATGTCCGTCATCAGAGACACGGCGGGTTATGAACACGTATATGAGTGACACGTGAACAGCGAATGAGCTTCCTCTGAGTCAGATCAGTGATTGCGGAAGAGAAAACACAATCATACAGCGGTAGAAGCAGCTAATGCTAATCAGATTGCATAAATCAGTGGAAAATGAATAGAAATTATGATTCTTTCCTGGGGACATCATCAGTGAAGAGAAGGCTTCTCTGTCTCTCAGCCCTATTTCTGACATACTCCATGTCCCTACGCTACTTCTGACAACAATACAAATGGATTCTGAACTCAACTGAACTTTGTGTGGACTAGGGCTGGACTAGGATATAATGCTTTATCCATTAGATTGCTTTAAAGCGAGCAGTTATACAATATTAAACATGGAAAAAACGGTGTCAGTGTCACTTTCAGTTAGAATTACAACGAGATTTTCTGCTGTAAAGCAGCTCTACATGTACAGTATATCAATGAAACAATAATTTAACTAATTGGCAAAGCTGAATAATCAATCGAAACTTACTGAATAACCTGTGAAATAATCAACAACTAGTCAATTACTGTTGCATTGCACTTTGAAAGCATTTTTTGAGACTCTCTACACTTGGGCTGCAACAAAGGATTATTTTGACAACCGATAAAGTAATGATTATTAGGACAATTACTGTAGACACGGTGGTACTGCAGTTTCAAAATCTCCCGACCTTTTCAATGGGTAGTAAACAACTTTAGATTTCAGAGAAGATTGTGTAAAAAATTAGCTAATTTAATTACAGCAATTTTTCATTTGCTGTCCTTGAATAGTTTTATGTATGTATCTACATCCCATATCGGTGGACTGCTGGTAATTGTGCATTGTTGTGAAGATTACCTGAGGTGACATTAACAGCTGTGCTGGGCTGGCTCTCACAGCCACCCCTGACAGATGTTACAGTGACAGAATATGACTGTCCGCATGGTAAGCCACTGATTGAACAGCTGGTGCTGGTGGAATCACATGACAGGAAAGCTCCTCCACTGGTTTCTGCCCTCACATGGAAAGATTCTGCATCTGGATTGGCTGGCCATGTGACAGTCATGGAGCCAGCAGAGCAGTTCACCTCAACATCAACGGTGTGAGGAGGACAGGGCGCTAAAAAAGAAAAACAGCTTTCATATATCTGTTCTACTGAGGTTTAGAATGTACTTAAACTCTCATCCTGACTCGGAGGTTAAGGGTGTCATGTCTATGGCAAAAGTAACTAGATGTTTACTGAGGAAAATGAGAATGATTCTTGCCCATGCAAAACAACGTAATGCTAGGATGTTCTTGGTGGTAGCTGCCAGGGTGTTTCTATGTGTTTGTTACTAACTGGTGTTCTAAGTGGTTGTTGTTACCATGTTGTTATGTGGTGCTATAGTGTTCTGTAGTGGCTTCTTTGAAAATGCCAGTGTTTACACCAGGGGTCACCAGACACGGTCCTGGAGGGCCGGTGTCCTGCAGAGTTTAGCTCCAACCCTAATCAAACACACCTGAAGCAGCTAATCAATGTCTTACTAGGTATACTTGAAACTTCCAGGGAGGTGTGTTGAGGCAAGTTGGAGCTAAACTCTGCAGGACACAGGCCCTCCAGGATCAAGTTTGGTGACCCCTGGTTTACACTAACAGTGTCCAAAACTGTTCCTGGAGGGCCAATGTCCTGCAGAGTTTATCTCCAAAATTAATTAAACACACTTTGACCAAAGTAACCATGGTTTTCAGAATCACTAGAAGCCTCCAGGCAAGTGTGTTAAAGCTAAACTTTGCATGATATTGGCCCTTCAGGAGCAAGTTTGGACACCAATGGTTTACACCCTTAAAAAAAAAAAAATTACAAATGGCTTACTGACAAACTAACTCTAAGCATGGTGTTCAAAAAAGTATTTCAGCATTTAAAAAAAAAAAAAAAAATCTTTAAACTCAAATGTGCATTTTAACAGTCTGAGTGTGCCACTCACCAGTACGAACTTGTGTGAACAAACTTTCTTCGCTGCTGCATGTGTTGTCCATCGACAGCACAGACACATTATAAGACTCCCCGCAGAGCAGATGCTCTAGGTTACAGTGTGTCACGCTGCTATTGCAGTAGACCATATGGGTGCCATCTACAGTGATACCCTCAGCCTGGTAGGACAGCGCCCCACTGGCACTTTGCCACGTAACAGCCGCAGAGTTAGACAGGCAAACAAGAGAAGCCTGCACGCTGGTAGGTGCACATGGAACTGAGGAAGTGGTGGAATATGAGGAGTTAATGTCCATGGGCATAGTGAAGACTTTCATTCAGAGTTTGTTTGGATTTATCAACAAATATGGATTTTATGAGCTGATTACATCAGAAAAACTACTGTCTATATACAGTGCTGTTGCTGTTCAGCAGTGCCAGAAACGCTGCCATATTTTGTATTCCATGTTGCTGAAGAAGTGGTGTAATATGGAACATTTACTTACCTGACTGTAATTGTGAAAAGGCGTTTTGGCTGTTACAGTGGCTGTCCTGGGCGGTGAGTGTGAGGTTGTAGGCTTGGCCACAATGCAAGCTGGCTAATTTGCAGCTGGTGGTGGGGCTGCTACAATATACTTGGTGCCCATCTGGACCAGATGCTTGGACCAGGTAGGAGGCAACACGCTCTCCTTGTTCCCAAGACACTACCCCTGTGTGGCTAGCACACTCCATTTGAGCAACGATTCCATGTGGCTCACACGGAACTGGGACGAAAAAGGAATGGACAGGCACAATTTAGTTCGTCTCAATGGGTATTCAAGTAAATATCTATGAATTATGTGTAATGGAACTGCATACAAGGTTAGTCATCCTACCTGTGTCCAGCTGTACGCTATGACTCGATGCACTTGTACACACATGGTCGGAGGCAGTCACGCTGATGCTGTATGTGAGTCCACACAGTAGATTACTAAACTCACATGTAGTGCTACTGCTGTTGCATAAAGACGCAAAACCCCCGCTGCCCTGAGCGACAGCAGTGTAAGAGAAAGCTCCTTTGCTAGGCTGCCAGGACACATCAACCACACCAGATCCACAGCTCAGGTTTGTCTGAATGTGGTTGGGAACACATGGCACTGGGGACAAAATGGGAATTGTTATTTGGGTCATTCTAAATTTGTGGTGGGAGATGCTAGCACTCACTGTCATATGGATACATTTCAACTGCATTGTATTGTGTTTTATTAGGGGTCACCAACCTGAATGCAGTGTTGTGATCTCACTCCTTGACACATTACACTGATGGCCAATGGCAAGCACACTGATGTTGTAAATGGAACCGCATACAAGGTTAGGCATAACACAGGAAGTATTTGTGCTGTCACATCCTGTCCTGCCATCTGTGCTAATGGCATGCACCTCATATGATTCTGCCCCTGCACCAAGATTCCACTGCACATGGGCAGAGTTTGAAGAACAGAGCAAATTCGACTCCACATTCTCAGGTGGACAGGGCACTGTTCATATGAGAGCGAGAGAGCAAAATGTCAGAGAGAGATAAGCTTTGTGGCAAAAAAGATATCAGTAAAAAAAAATATTTGTATTAGCATACAGTTTTGAAAAGGTTAAAGGTCATTCTCAAGATTTTTTTTTTTAACCACTGAATGCTTTGCAAATTATTTTAACGCATTTAGCACCATCATCGCTTACATCCAGGTACATTCAGCATCTGGCTCATTTTGGGGATCTGAAACTACTGATGCATTTTCAAACGTTTTTGTTTTCATTATCTTCAAAATAGTATTTGTAAAATTAAAAGTATTTTGTTCACTGACAGCTTTGTCATCAGATTTGCCATTAAATTATGCTAATATGTAATTATGAATTTGCTCTGCAGTAAATCGCTGAGCCATGTCAAAATTTGCTAATGATACTTGAGTATTCTTTTGTTTCATGTAAATTTTATGAGTGACAGATCACATGGCTTTATAGACTGCATCAGTAGTCGATCATATGGACATTTCCGATCGTTAAAAATGTCACAATTACTACATCGCTACATGTAGGTGCTGCATTTTAATGAATTTTCTCCTTCTTACCCGATGCCACTGCCAGGGGTGTGCCAGGCATGCTGTTACAATGTCCATCATATGATATCATAGTAACATTGTATGTTTGTCCACAGGCTAGTCCCCTCAGTTCACAGTTAGTGGAGTTGCTGGAGCAGGTGGAGACGAGCCCCTCTGGTGTCCTGGCATTAGCAGTGTAGGAAATAGACCCATCAGTGGGAGTCCACTGCAGCAGTACAGAGTCAGTGTAGCAGTCCAGTGTAGCAGTAACCTCCGGGGCACAGGGAACTACAGGAAACATATAAATATACTTATGCAAAGTGCAACCATAAAAGACAACATTTAAAGTAAATAATGTAATAATAATAATTAAATAATAATTATTAAAGTAAATAATATACAAAAATCAAAAGATATAACAGATTTCTTTAATCTAGAACAACAGCAGAAAAACTAGAAAAACATAACTATACCTGTGCGGAAGTGTTCTGTCTGACTGGGCAAACTGGAGCATTGATCTCCAACAGCAATCACTTGAATAGTGTAATTATCTCCACAGATGAGATCTTTAAGAGTACAATGTGTAACAGGCCCAGAGCTCTCACAGGATATGAAATTGAATGTTCTGCCCCAGGCATAAGCAACATAGGAAATTGCCCCCATGCTTGCATTCCAAGACACATGTGCCTCAGCAGTGGCACAGTCCAGCACCACAGACACACCTGTAGGAACACAGGGCACTGCGAAAGAGAAAGAGAGAGAGAGAGATAAAGATTCAGATTAATTCTCCAAATCCAGAAGCAAATGCAAAAATTGATGGCATAACTTTACTGACAAACAGAAAAGTGTAAGCTTCCTTGAATTTGTCTGTGTGCTATGCAATTTAGTTGAATAGGGCAGTGGTTCCTAACCATGTTCCTGGAGTACCCCCAACAGTGCACATTTTGCATGTTTCCTTAATCAAACACACCTGATTCAACTCACCAGTCCATTAGTAGAGAGTCCAAAGACTGAAATGGGAGTGTCAGACAAAAGAGAGATGCAAAATGTGCAATGGTGGGGGCTCCGGTAATGTGGTTGGGAATCACTGGAAATAGAGCATAATGCCTAAGGCCGATTAGAGTCCAGACTTCAATTAGATTATCTATGATAAGGCTAATTAAGCTACATTCACAGTGAGATTTGATTGCTGAAAATTCCTGGAGAACCTTCTTTGTGAATGCAACTCAGAGACTGGAACTATGGAAAATTTTATCCTGGGGTCAAACCAAGGATCGGTGTGTGCAAGAACAAAATCACCCAATGCCAGAACAGTTACGGAACATTTTTTCTACAAATGATCCATAATTTTTATGTGGCTTAAGTGCTTTAGTGAATAATAATTGTGTATTTGTGTCTTATATTTATGTTGTTGTTTGTTTGCTTGCATTACCTGTGTTAAGAGCACTCAGTGCACTGGGAGTGGAGTTACATTTGCGACTGGAGGCAATCACGCTAATATTGTATGTTTCACCGCAGGACAGTTTGGGCATGCCACAGCTTGATGACCAGGACATGCATGTTCCCAAAGGCCCATTTGGGGCGTGCACTGTCGCTGTGTAGTATTCTGCACCTTCAGCTGGCTCCCAGGATACAGTAGCAATGTTGGAGATGCAGTCCGTAAAGCCAAAGACAGATGTGGGAGTGCAGGGCTCTGCAGGAAGACAGAGTGGCATAATCTGTAGTCAGCAAGTGGGACAGCGTTGTGCCAAGCCTGTGCTGTCCTTTCAAAAGCAAAAAAGTTATGTACTTCTTTTGACAAAATATCTTTGGGTGTGTGCGAGAGGGTCCTAACCTGTCTGCAGTACTGAAGCAATACTGGGGTGGCTCCGACATACATTTCCCACAGCTTGCACAGTCAAATAGTATGACTGACCACACTTGAACTCAGAGAATTGTGCACTTGTGGTATTGGTTGAGAGTTCCACACGGTGACCGCTATCAGATTCTGCAGACACCAGGTACATCTGAGCATTTTCACTTGCTTCCCAGGTGAGGGAACCCACTCTCATGTCACAGTGGAAAGAGGACACCAGGTTTTGAGGGATGCATGGAGCTGTACAAAATACAGACAATCTCGTTAGATTACCAAAAACATTTTTGTAAGCATACAGTCACTTTACAGCTATAGAACTGCAAAGTAGTTCCAGTTATTGTTGTCTTACATAGAATTCTTCCTTAATTTTTCTTAGGCACTCACCCATGTGGATGACTGTGCCATCACTGGGCCAACTGTTGCAGATTTGTGCATTGGCGATGACTTGGACAAAGTACATTTCTCCACAGTGCAGTTCCTCCCAGATACAGTAAGTTGTATTTGTTATGCAGACATGCGTGTGGTTATCCTGTCCTATGGCAATGGCGGTGTAAATATCTGCGCCGTCACTGCCAGCCCAGCTGACAGCTCCAAGGTTATTCTCACACTCTGCATAGGTCTCAATGTGGTATGGCACACATGGGGCTATAGAAAAAAAACAGTTATTGATACAAATGTGGTATAAATGTCAGAAAGTATTTTCTTTAGCAGTTTAGTCATTTGTGAGTTTGGCCTTTCACTACAGCCATTATGAGTGTTGGGTCTTACCAGTGGTAAAATGTGCAGGAGTGCTTGGTATGCTGTCACAAACATCATTTTCCCCCAGTGTTGTGAAGGTGTAGGTCTGTCCACAAAGAAGCTCCACTGTTAGTGTAGATTCAGATGTCTGGAAGGAGTCGACATACCCTAGGTTGCTTGTTATGTGCACTGTATAACTTGATGCACCTCTGCTGTGACTCCAGTTTAAGACAACCGTGTTGTTATCACATGATCCTGAAACTGTCGGTTGAGGTGGCTGACAAGGTTCTGAAGAAACAGATACGGCAGAGGTTTCACTGTGATGTTAAAGCCTAGTGAACATTAAAGGTGTGGTCTAATGCTGTTTCATGCATTCTGACTTATTTACACTGTTAAAGAGTAGGATTCTCATGCTAAATATGGCCATAGTTTGTAAAAAATGAGTTGGACATATGACCGAGTTTCTGTGCCAAAAACAGTCCTTAAGGGTTCATATAAGTCTCGTAAAGTTTTTTTTTTTTTACGAGTATGGCCCTGTATGACATCACGAAGGGCGGAAATCCTTGTATGGAAGAGCGCGCGCACACATCAACCAGAGCGAACGCTCTTCATTCAGGATACGGAAGTTGTCTGCAGCTCACAGGACATGCTTGAAAAGGATTTGTCGTTTTGTTTTTAGACCACGAAATCAACAATGTCACCAAAGAAGTGTGTTTTTGGATGTGAGGGGAAAGATAACCTTCTTCAGCTTCCGAAAGTACCCAGCGTTAAGGGAAGAGTGGATGCAGTTTGTTTCTGCAGGGCAGCAACATTTTTTGTTTGTTTGTTCTCTGAATTTACATTTACATTTATGCATTTAGCAGACGCTTTTATCCAAAGCGACTTACATTGCATTCAAGTTACAGTTTTACATTTTCTCAGCTCTTGCTTTCCCTGGAATCGAACCCATGATCTTTGCGTTGCTAGCGCCATGCTCTACCATTTGAGCTACAGGAAAGCTTTTGGCGACAAATGTTTTATAAACGAATAAAAAAAATAATGAGTCAATAGTTTTTGTTCCGTTTTATTTGTCGATGTCACAGCTTGCAGATGATCGCTACGCAAAAGCTTCACGTAATCGTGACTCCTTAGCTCCGCCCATGACCACGCCCATGCCTCCAAGATCTCAACTGTTTTCGGAGAGAAGCTAATTATAATTAGTTTAATTATTCAGTAAACCGATGTTATTGTGAATATTATTGTTACTTGTTCATCATCGTGTAAGTATTTTACTCGCAAGAACAACATAGTGATGAAACACGCTCTGTAGAGCAGTTTGTCCATTTAGGGCTACTGTAGAAACATGGAGGTGCAGAATAGCAACTTCGGTGTAAGGGGGCCCGTGGTGTATGTAGATAGATATTGCTCATCTTAAGGTAATAAAAACATAACGGTTCATTATGTAAGGTCTTTATACACCTCTGAAATCATAGTTGTGTATATTATATTGTATTTCTGTCAATAGATATGCACCTTTACACTGCACCCTAATCTTTTTTTTCAAGCAAGTTTGAAATGTATCATCTGGTGTGTGTGACTATGTGGAGTCTACAATCTGGCACTTTTGGTTGCATGCTCGTAAAAAGATAAACATGACAAGTTTAATTTTTTTAGTATGCTAGGCTGTAGTGTGAGATTAATCATCAATCAGAGACGTTGTATTCTTCTGTATCAGTGGTAGCCAACCCTGCTCCTCGAGGGCTACCTTCCTGCAGACTTCAGTTCCAACACACCTGCTTGTTTTCTCAAGTAATCCTGAATACCTTAATTATCTCAATCAGGTAGGTTTGCTTAGGGTTGGATCTGAACATTGCAGGATGGTAACCCTGCAGTGGCCTCTTAACCAACTTGATTGAACAAACTCTTGAGTTTCAAATTTAAGAGTTAATAAAACCAAAGAAATCAAACCCAGTTTAGATCAAGTTCAGCAGACTCATAGTCTGGGGTGGGTGCACCAAAGTAAAACCTGCTTCAGAGAAGGTTAGCCTTGTAGCGAATTTACCATGGTGATGCACACTGCTGAAGATCAACCCATCTTCTTGAACCCAGAAAAACAGGAGTCTTCTCAAACTAAACTCAAACTTACCTGGGTAGCCACTAAAACCAACTTTGTGAGATAGGCCTCAGAAGCAGGGTTGGCTACCGCTATAGTTTATATATTAGTGGTGACCCCGAATAGTCAAAGATTCGATGCTTCAATAGGAGGAGCCGGATTCGACTACCAATCTCAAAGTTGAATATTCGCAGAGGTGTTACTAAATGAGGATCATGCCATTTTGGCTATATGGGGGTGCTCAAATGTCTGATTTCACATAGGTTTACTCCCAATAAGTTAATATGCAGCCAATTATGATAATGCTGTAAATAAGAATCTGAAAAGTAAGAAGTTTTAAATAAATATTTTAACGTGTGAATAAATCCAACCACCCCTATAGATTTAAGTTTCACTTTCCATAATCTGTGACTGACAGAGGAGCATCTTGGCGGCAGGGATTTAAAACTTTAACAGGACTCAAACTGACACAGGCAGAGTTAAAGACTGGATTTTTTGTCGAATGTCTGACTTGACTCTTGGTAATGTATTTTGCCCCCCCCCCCCCAAACATATGATTTGACTATCAGTCGACTATTGGCAAGATTAGAAAATTCTGATTCGACTGTGTAAATCCTTAGTCGGGAAAACACCTAATATATATATATATATCTCAAAATGAAATTTGAAGGACAGCATCGTCTACCTGTTGTAATGTGTACAGTGCTGCTGACGTCACTATGGCAGTGGCTACTGTAGGCAGTGACGGTGAAGGCATACTCCACTCCACACTGCAACCCACTCATTTCACAGCTATCAGTTGTAGAGTTACAAATTGTATCTGCTTCTCCTGTGCTGAGGGTGGCGCTAACAAGGTAGTATAGCACATCGTCCCTTTGTTCCCAAGTCACTGTGGCGGTGCTTGGCTTGCACTGAAGGTCCACGTTCACATACAATGGAGCACAGGGGCCTAGAGGTCAAATGACAAATTAGTTAAATTTGATATTCCAGTTATCAGCTGTATTCATTTTCTACAGCTACACTGCAAATCTGTCCCTTTTGCAAATAAAAATATTGCGACTCACGTGTTTGGAAGGTCACTCCTGTTTCCTGGGTAATTTGACATTCATCATTGATTGCTGTGAGCATGACCGTATAAGTCTGTCCGCAGGCCAGTTCGCTGATATTACAGAAATTCTCTTGAGAGATACAGGAGGCAATGTAGCCATTGTTACTGATAGCACTGAGTTCATAAGATGCTGCTCCACCGCTCCAAGCCCAGCTGAACAATGCAGTGGCATTCTCACAGTTCACGTCAACAGTGACTGAATTGTAAACTGGCTTACAGGGGGCTGGACACAAAAACAGCAGCAATGAACAGCTTGGTAGATGGCACAATTTTCTGTTATTTAAACATGTTATGCCAAAGAATGTAAATGGTTCCTAAATGGTGTCGTTCCTTAGATGTCTAACCTGATGTGAAGACAACTGTCTCACTGTCTGTACTGTTGTAAATTTCTCCAATGGCGCGTACTTGAGTGTTGTAAACCGTTCCACAGATCAACCCTGTCACACTGCAGCTGGAGCTAGTTGTGGAACAGGACAGGCTGTGTCCATTGCGACCCTCCAGGAAAGCCACGTATGCCACTGCCCCAAAACTCTCCTCCCAAGACACAGTCCCTACACCACTTGCACAATTCAGATGGGTTTGCACATTCTGGGGTGGGCAGGGTTCTGGTGAAGCATACAGAGTCAGTTATTGGACGCCTGTGCAGAAAGCACTAAAATCATTGGTATAATGGCAAATTGAATGCACCTGTGTTTAGAGTAGTTGACGCAGACACAGCAGCTCCTCGGCAGACGTTGTTGTGTGCTGTCACAGTGATGTCATATGTCTGACTGCATGACATGTTATAGAGGGCACATGAGGTGTCACTGGTGGAGCAGGACAACACTGATCCCAGATCAGTGGCAGCCTGTGCCGTGTACATGGAAGCACCTCCACTTCTGTCCCACGACAGCTGGCCAATAGACAGGTCATACTGAACTTCAACATTCTGAGGTGCACAAGGACCTGAGTTCATAACAAAGAGAAATAATTGATTATAGATGTGCAAGATACATTATAGTGGTACAAAATTTGTCACAACAGTGCTAGCACTTGTGAGTGGTTGCAAGGGCATTGCTATGCAATGAGGGAGGTGTTCTGAGTGGTAATCAACATGCTATTATGGGGTTCCTATGGTGTACTGGGTTGATGCAAGGATGTTGCCATAGTAAATGCTATGGAAGGTGGAGAAGCATTTTTAGGTGGTTGATAGGGTGTTATGTGTTGTAGGGTGTTTGTTAGGGTATTGCTAGGTTGTATTCTAGGAGGTGTTCTCAGTGGTTTTGCTCACCTGTTTTCAGGTGCCCACTCATGGTTGCAGTGCTGCTGCAGGTCTGTCCTTCTGCTAACACAGTGATGTTGTAGCTCTCTCCACAGGCCAGTCCTGTCAGCTCACAGTTAGAATCGTTGCTTTCACAGCTGAGCAGGTGGCCAGATTCACTTTCTGCTGTGGCCGTGTATTGCATTGCCCCAGTGCCTGGCTGCCATGACAATACAGCCATACTAGATTGACAATCTATTAGTGCCCGAATATTATGAGGCATGCAAGGAGCTGAAATACAGACAAATATCTGCCAGTCAGACAATGTCATGCTACATCAAAAACATAAAAGTACCAAAAATTCAGAGTCCAGATTATTATTATTATTCTTTTTTAATTCACTGCATCTATCAATGGCACAAACACACACACAAAAAACAAACAAACAAACAAACAAAAAATTAAATGTACCATGGTACTTTGGAGCATATGTTTTCAGAATGTAAATTCAGAATTTACTTACAAATGCATTTTAAATTCCAAATGAATTTCAAAAATTGTAATCGAATTTAAATGGCAAGTACTGAAATTCATAGAAGTGTAATTTTCAAATACAAACAAAAAATATAATATGATACAGAAAAGTTTTATTGCAAAATGTCTGGGACTGTTTCTTGAGTGACTGTGTTTAATATCTTTGTACTGCTATTCAGTTATTTTTTTGTATTCTTGTTCAAATTCAGAATCCAATTCAACATACTGTGAGGTGTAACCAAATAAGAATGTGAATTCTGCATTAAAAACATTTAAAACATAAACTTTTAGGTAAATTTGATGTGTGTGTGTGTGTGTGTGTGCGTGTGTAAATATGTTCCCACTGGTTTCTACCTGAATGAACAACAGTGACGGCACTAGGCAAGCTGTCACAGTATCCGTCTGATGCTATCACACTGACACGGTAGGTCTGTCCGCAGGCAAGTCTGTTAACTGTACAGGTGGTGTGGTTCATGCTCTGACAGCTGGTGAATTGGCCATTACTGTCCTCAAGCACAGCCGTGTATAAGTCTGCTCCTGCGCTCTCCTCCCAGAACACAGACAGGTCATTCCCTTGGCAACTCACATTAGCAGTCACATGATCCGGCACACAGGGCGCTAAAGATGAGAGAAATGACTGTGAATTAGTGAATCAAATCTGTGATTGTTAGAAAGAGAGACTGATTAGGAAGTGGAACGTTTGAGGTTTGCAGTGACTGACTACTGTATAGTAGATATTTTTGCACCATATGAGTGTTTCTAATGCATATTATCGCAATAAAATCACACTTACCTGTCCTGATTGAAGCAGCTTGACTTGGCACACTGGTGCAGATGCTGTCTTGTGCTATCACTGTGGCAGTGTATGGCACACCACACATCAGTGATGTGAGATCACATGACTGACCAAACCCTGAGCAGCTGTCTGAGAATAACCCATCAGCACTGAAGGCCTGGACTGTATAGAGCTCACCGGCTTCATTGCTCACCCATGACATGGTGACTACATTACCACTGCAGCTAGTATTGGACACCAGACTCTCCGGAATACAGGGAACTGTGGATTGAAACACACTGTGATGACAGGAAAAGCACGCCCAAGATAAATAGCATTTTTCACATAATTGTGTTGGAAGCTCTTCAAAATGGAGGACAGTTTTTTTTAAACCGTTGAAAAGGAGGTGTCTAGCCTTGAGTAATGTTATTTTCTATTCTTTTATGAGAATTTAAGGTTTTGCGGCCCTGTTACCAAAATTATGATGAATGCCATTTACAATAAATAAAATCAAAAGGTATATAAAAGCAGCACAGGTAACAGGGTTGAATGATCAGTGTGTATTACCTGACCGTACGATGACCTCAAGGCTCTGAGAGCTGTTGCATGTCCTTCCCTCAGCAGTGACTGTCAGGACATACATCTGGCCGCAGGGAAGGGAAGTGACATCACAGGAAGTGGAGCTTGCCGTGCAGCAGGTAGTCTCTCCATCTGTACGCTCCAAAGTGGCAGTGTAGCTTAATGCGCCAACGCTCTCATCCCACAACACACTCACCGTACCAGTGTCACACCCCACAGATGTGATCACATTCTGAGGTGGACAAGGGGCTGAAAGATAAATTGAGACAGGAAGTGTGAAATTATGTAGTCTGTTTTTACACAGAAAATCATCCTTTACAGTCTCACTCCCTTGCCTGTCTCGGTCTGCAACGTGTTGCTCATGGGGCTGTCACATTGACTGTTAGATGCAAAGACACTAAAGTTGTAGAATCTTCCGCATTGTAGCTGTTCAACTGTACACTGTCTCTCAGTTGAGTTACACTGGTACTCTTGTCCATCACTGTCAGTTGCTGTGGCAATGTAGAGCTCCGCCCCTGCTGACTCTTCCCATGTCAGCCAAGCCGAATCAGACAAGCAATCCATTTCAACATCCAACATGAGGGGAACGCAAGGAGCTTTATACACAAACACATATCCCAAAAGTGAATTTTGTGACAAACACAGTTAAACAAATAGATATTTGATGATGTGTTAAAGTTTCATGAAATATGACAAACCTGCCGTAACATACTGGACCGGTGAATTCTCCCCAGTGCAGCCATCCCTTAATGGCACTACAGTCACATTATAATCCTTTCCACAGGTCACAGTGATATCACAACTGGTTTCTGTGGTGTTACACATGTAGTAATCGTTGTTGTTATTGGAGTAAAAGGCCTGTGCGATGTAGAGGACACCATCTACACTAGAGTCCCAGGACACTGACACAGTGTTTAAATCACAGTCCAAGATGGCAAAGATAGCATCTGGTGGGCAAGGGGCTAAATAATGCAGAAAAGAGATGTTAGAGACATTCAAATATTGAAATATAAAATATTTTATTTATGTATATGGGTACCTGAGGTGACATGTTGCACAGAGCTTTGGGAACTGTTGCAGGTTTGACTATAGGCGACCACCATCACGCTATAAGTCAGTCCGCAAAGGATGTTGGGAACTTGGCAGAAGGTTGTATTAGAGTCACACCCCAGCACTTGGCCATCACTGATCCGCACTGTGGTGTGGTAGTGATGGGCTTGACCTGTCTGCTGCCAGGTAACGTTGAGAACAGTAGCTTGACACTCCAGGATAGTTTGCACGTTCTGAGGCACACAAGGGGCTGAAGGGGACACAGAGGTCAAAGGTCACTACAAGTGGACCACCCACCTAAATGCCCAGATCCACTTTGGGATCCTGTGTTTGAGTCCTGGCTCATAGACCTTTCTTGATCCCGCCCCCCTCTCTGCCACATCACTTCCTGTCAACTCACTGTCCAATCATAATTAAGGCAAAAAAAAATCTAAAAAGAACTAACTAAAGCAGACTGTGGTGTTGGCTCATGTCGCTTGCAGCAGGGCCAAAAAGTTGAGACTCTAGTCAACTGTACGTTCTGCACCTGCTTGAGAAGAAATACTGTAACTCTCCATGCCAGCTGGTGGCAGTAATCTTCATTCGTCAATCAGTGATCTGTCTCACCAAAGGCCTGTGCTTCCAATTCAACATGCTCAATCATCTGAAGCCATCAATGGAGTTCCAAACACACTGCAAAAACTGGGTCAACAGACACTCAACAATGGCCCATTGGTCCGTTGGTCAAAGTTTTATGTGTCACGGCTAGTCTCAGCCTCAGACGTCACGCCCATGGGCCATTGGCTGAACGTCTGATGCATATGGCACACAAAATTGGAAACACTTAAGAAGTTTCGAAACCATCATCTGATCGAATTCATCGGTCAAATTCTACTAGACTTTCGGTAGATGTGTGTGTTGCGTTCTATAACATTCTGCCTGGAAATAAAGATGCTGTGTCGCCAAACTCCTCTTGAAAAGAAAGCCACCGTGTTTACAACTGTGATGACGAGTGCTTATCAGGATCAACTAAAAGCTGTTTTTTCAAAATATGTGAAATATGCAGAGTTCACAGCATAAACTCTTTCCATGAACTCTTTTCATTTCCATGCCCCTAAACATGAATGCAACGTGATTGATTTACCTGTCAGTCCTTTCAAAGCAGCCAAGGTTCCCAGACCTTCTGCCATCAGTCTGAAAGTCTGGCTACACAAGACTAGCAGTAGGTGATATATATGGTGAGTATAGCTTGTGCATAACTCAGAGTCAAAATGGGAGGGTGTTTTGAGTGGTTGCAAAGGTGTCGCCATGCAGTTTCTAAGGTGGTCTGAGAGGTTTTTAGCAGCATTAGATATTGCAAATGATTGTAAAAAATGACTGTAATTCTCACCTGTTTCAAGAATGCGAACTTCACTTCTGGATCCAATACAGTCGCCATCCACTCCAGAAACATAAATTTGATAAGTCTGTCCACACTGCAGGCCTGTAATATCACAGGTGAGGTGGCTGGTGTTGCAAGTTGTCCTATGACCTCCACTGCTCTCGGCAACAGCCATGTAGGACACAGATCCCTGAGAGGTTTGCCAGGCAACGGACACAGTGTCTGAGTCACAGGATGACTGGATGGACACCTGAGTAGGTGGACATGGTGCTGAAGAAGCAAAGAACACCAAAGCAACATGCTAATCAGTAATGTCAACATTTTATTACAAGGACATATTCTTTAATTAAAGATATCTCATCAAGACAAATCAATGTTTAAAACATGCCAGATAATTGTGATTTACCTGAAGCTAATACTATCTAAAGTATATAAATTATGACTGTTTAAGTCCACTTAAAATGGAATTTTCAACTCATTTTAAGTAAGAATTAAAAAAAGTTTAAGTATTACTATTGAACTATTAACAAATAGCCAGCAAAGCCAAGGTGATGTCATTGAATGAAAAGTTGTTTCAGAGGAAAATTATTTCATAGTTTACAAAGACCATTGATTGAACTGTGTACAATAAATTGTATAAATTAGTGGTTTATGAGGTTGTTACCTGTCTCAAGGGCAATCCAGTCATCTGATTGGTCAGAGCAGGTGAGCCCTTCTCCGCTCACTCTGACTTGGTAACGGCTGCCACAGCGCAGGTTGGTGACATTGCAGGTGGAGCCAGGTGTACTGCAGCTCACTTTGTGATTTACATCAAAGCCCTCGGCAGAAGCGTTATAAATCAGAGTGCCGCTACCGGGTGTCCATGAGATCAGAGCAGAGTCCGTGCTGCAGTCCAGAGTTGCTTGTAGATCAGAGTGTGGACATGGAACTAGTAAAGAGGGATACAAACACGTAGTAGTTTTGTTAAAGCTGCTGTGTGCAGTGTTTCTGCAGATATGAACAAGTTAAATTTAAGACTTTTTAAGACTTTTTAATACCACCTTAAATGAAATTTAAGACCTAAACCCGTAATGGAAATACACATTATATTACACATATATGTAATATTTGATGTTTAATGTAAAAAGAAAATGTCATAAATGATATTTATTACAATGATATACTGTTAACTTTTCATATCAGCAGACAATATTCCATACAAAATATCCCCACAAATGTACTGCATCACCGAGACTTTTGGTGGTGTAAGACTTTTGGTGGCTATCAGCTTTTACATACAATCTGTATATTTTATTTTACCTTTACAACGGCTTTTTTCGACCTTTTTAAATGTATGCATTTTTCATATAAAATTATTACAATTAATCAATAAATTCAATATACACTATAGGGCTGTTGCCAGTCAGATTAAATAATTTACCCTGAAAAATTACAACTGCAATAAATTATGTTATCAGATTAATATTTTAAATACATTTTTGGATATACAAATAATAAATGTTGGTGGGGAAATGCATATTTTTAAACGTACTGAACCACCAGTAGGTGGCGGTAAGTCCCTTAATGAGTGAGTCGACCGATTCGTTCAAAACACTGAATCATTCAGTAACAAAACACCGCCGAGTGTTGCTTGGAGAATGTGCTGATCTTTGTTTGGAACTATTTTCTTTGGTGAAATAGAACAAAACAGTAAATATTGTGTCTAAACTGTAAGTAACGTAATAAATACTTGACTACTTTACTTGTTTATTGAAATAAAATCAATGTGACATTTGCAATCGTGAAATATTCAGCAAAATAGCTCCTTTGTCATGGTATGTCATTTAACTACATCATTTCATGAATAAACTAAGCATTTTGAATTTATACCAGTGTGTTTCTTTATGTTTGTTGTTGCTCATTTGTGTAACGTTAGACGTCTCTCACAAAGAGACAAGGCAGCATGAGCCTAGACAGCGCGACCTTGAAAACAGAAATACACTATCCAATATCAATCACTGTTTACGCTGAATGTAATAAAATCAGAAGAATCATTCTCGCGTTTCGATGCGTCGCTGGTTATTTTTTTGTCACTTACATTTTAATCAGGCTATTTGTCTGGTCAGGCAAAAAAAAAAAAAAAAAAACATTTTAAACTAGCTAAAAGGCTGGTCAGCTAGCTGTAGCTCGACTTATATTATTATTGAACATTATATAAACAAAGAAGGTAGTTCGACCTGAATTCTGCTTCTGTAATTATCTCTGATGACACAGTAACTACGCGCGGGGGAAGAAAAAAAATATTCGGTCTGTTCAATGATTGTAAACACTGGTCACTATCAGACTGAAAAAATATATTTTAGCGGTAATCTGACCAAAAATATTTAAGACCTATTGAATCTGAATTTAAGACATTTTAAGACTTTTTAAGGCCTTTTATTAGGAAAACGTTATTTAAGACATTTTAAGACTTTTTAAGGACCCGCGGACACCCTGTGTGTGAAATTTCTGCACCATTAGAATGGCCCTATCCCAAATAGCAAACTTCATATGAACTTGCGGTATTGTGGACTTACTGTACAATGTTTGCTGTGTACACATGTCTCTTAAGTCCTGGGGTGGCCAACGTGCATCCTGGAGAGCCACTGTCCTGCAGAGTTTTGTTCCAACCTTGATAAAAACTAAAGGTTGCCTGTAGCTTTCTAGTAACTCTTAGACCTTGATTAGCTTGTTCAGGTGTTTGATTAGGTTTGGAGTGAAACTCTGCTGGATGCTCCAAAACCAAAGTTGGCCACCCTTGGTTAAGTCTGTGAGACTGGGTGTCCCAGCTGTCATTTTAAGTTTCAGTGCTCGCAAATACCACCTTTGTTGCCACTTGAACATGAAAAGTGTGGACTCAGAGGAAGTCTGTGAGGGCTTATGGTGGCATTTGGGAAAGGGCCAATGACAACTGGACACCACTCACATGCAGCATGATGACAACAATGTTGAATGTTTTTTTGTTTTTTTTTATGAAAAATGCATTGCTTGCAGTTAACTGGCTCATCTTCAATTATTTTGGACTTTATACTGACACATACTGGCCTGGATGTATGAAGTTTGTTCACTAACTAATGCTACTTCACAGCAAAACTGTTTGCTTATGTCCTCTAAACTAAACACATCCATAATATAAATATGACTAACTCCATGAGTTTATCCCACTGTAAGTATCTTTGACCAGTACCTGTTGTGAGAGTGATAGGTGCACTGGTCAGGCTCACACAGTTGTCATCTTCAGCTGTGACTGTTATAGTGTAGTTTTGTCCACAGTCCAGGTCTGGGATAGAGCAGGTGGTATCTGTGTTGGCACATGTGCTGTTGCGGCCCGAGGTGCTCACGGCATGAACAGTGTAACTGCTGGCACCACGGGCAGAGTCCCAGGTTACAGTGGTAATGGACGTGTCACAGTTTGTGGTCGCCACAACAAAAGTTGGCACGCAGGGAGCTGAAAGAGACAGTTGTGTGTGTCTTAAGAAAGTAATTGATCCACAAACATGGACATAAAATATATTTGTTTAAAGCTGTATAAAGAAAGGTATGTGGCTACTGTGTGTACACCAAGAGTTTGGAAAAGATTTTCAGGAATAAACCCAATAATGCCATATGGTGTCTTCATGAATATTGCTCTGTACCTCTCAACTGTGTAAACTGAAGCTTACTTTTTAAAGATGTCATGTGCTGTTGGTTACCACAGAAAGAAGTTCTGACTTTGTTGAATTTTTATCATTGCCTTAAGGGGCACTATAATAGGCATGAATGCAAGGTACCTTGTTCTATGGTCAGTTTTCTCTCTCTGTCATGGCAAAGCAACAGTTTGAAGAAAATCTTGCTGAGTAAGTTAGTTTAATTTATTGAAATTGTCAACATGGCATCTCTGGACCCTGGAGTACTGGAGTTTATTACCACCAGAGCAATGCAAGAGTATATGAAATGCAAGAGTATATGACTATTCATAAAACTGCTATATTAATATAGCAATCAGCTATATCAGTCTGTCTTTACTAGCTATATTAGTCTCAGGCTAATGTATCCTTCACCTGTGTGCAGATTCGTCTCACCTGTATTGAGATTGAAGCTCTCGCTGGGATCACTGGTGCAGTTTCCATTGAATCCAACCACACTGAGTGAGTACGACTCACCGCAGAGTAGCTGTGCAAACGTGCAAGACCTATTTGTGCTATTACACACTGTTGCACCACCGCTAAAGTTGAGTGCAGTCACCACATCAAACTGATCTGCTCCATTATTGTCCCATGTTACTGTAGCAATGTTAGTGCCACACTGCAGTTGAACAGTTGGGCTCTGTGGTTGACAGGGGGCTGATGGGAAACAGATGATAGATGGCTATATTAATACATGTTAAGGGGTTGGTTTAGAATTTAGAATCTAGTCAGTTTACCTGTCTCGATTTGGTAGTCTGAACCCTCAATGACTCCGCAGTTAATGTTGGATGAGGTCACGGCAATACCATAGGTCTGGCCACAACTTAAGTTCTGAATGGTACAAGACGTAGAGCTTGTGTTGCAGGAAAGTCGAGTGCCATCCGTACCGATAGCCAGGGCTGTATAGGAGTCAGGGTTGTTTGCACTGGCATCCCACTGTACAGCTAGCATGTCAGAATTGCAGTCTAAATGTGCCATCACATTACTAGGCAGGCAATCCGCTGTGAAACACATGTAGAGGTTAGACATTTTAAGAAGAGTAAAATGTTATACCAATTTTGTCAGATTTGCACACAAAAAAATGCTTAAAAATAATTGCAGTTTAATTAGTTAAGTATATAAATGTTTTAAATTACCCGAGTCAAACTGGATGCTGTTGTTAGCGGTGCTGTTGCAGAGGCCAACTGTGGAAACCACAGTTGCTGTATATGTAAGTCCACACTCTACCTTCACAGAACAGGAGGTGGTGTTGGATGTGCAGGAGACCGTTTGTCCATTGTTTCCCACAACATTGGCAGTATAGGTGTGCGCTCCTGCGCCATCCAGCCAGCTGATGGTGACCCTGTTTGTGCCACAGCTAGCAGCAGCTGTCAGGCTACTGGGTGGACAGGGAGCTGAGGATCAATGGATGAGACTCATATCAACACATTTTTTAGTGACCTTTGTTATGTGACAGTATTTAATATTCCATTCATTTTCTTTGTGTGGATTTAGTAAGGAGTTATAAAGCCCTGTTCTCACTCAGCAACTTGCAAGGACACTGGAAGTAATTATTTTTCAACAAGAGTTGGAGTTTTCTGCGACATTAGGCCACGTATCCACCAAAGCGTTTTTTCTGAGGCTAGCATATTTTTTCAATTGTCTTCAATGGGAGCGTCTCTTTTTTTAAAACGGCAAGAGCTTGACGAGGAGCTAAGCGTTTATTTCACTTTTTTTTTCTCGGCGCCAAGAGTTGACGAATGTTCAAATTTGGGTAAAATGCAGCACGCATCACTGTCACTTTTTAGCCAGCTAACCAATCACAGTGGAGGAGGGGTGGGACTACTACCACACCGACCAACCATCAAAGCCTGCTTGTACTACAACTGAACAAAAATAGAGGAGAAGTTTATATTGCTTGTCTCCGAGTATTCATGTCTTCACCAGATGGAATTCCCAGACTACCTCAATTTTGTTTTCAAAAATAACACTTGGAGAAACATTTCGTTCGTGATGTGTCTGTCATTTTACTTTAGTGGATATTCTGTATCACAGCATCCGAAGCACCTCAACTGAAAATGCTGCACCACAGAAGTACTCTCTACCGCTTACAGCTAGGCATTTTCAGCAAATATCCTGGTGCTTTCAGTTGGCTAAAAACACTTTGGTGGACACACACGGCCTTAGTGACATTGGCCATTTTCAGCATAATGTGGGCATGTCAGGAAACTTGACTTTAAACTTTATGCAATCTAGCAGCTACATGACTCCTGTTGTTTCCTGTATAGCTCACTCCATGGTTTCTTTATGGGTCCCTAACCCAAATCATTTCAAAGACTCAACCCTTTCACTTAGAGGCCATATCTGATATGAACTGTTTCAAAAATGTTGTTTCTTATGCTCAAATAGCATTAAAAAAGCATATATTTGAGGTTGTACCAGCCAATGTGCATGTGCAGTCCTAAGTGCGCATCTCAAGACACTTTTTCAATGGGAAGAAGAGCTTCAAATGGTAGCTACAGTAATGCGATGACTTTACCATGATTGTCTCTTTTATTTAGTAAGCAAGACTCCTCCATATTGCATGTTGCAATTTTTCCCATTCATAGTAATGCAAGTGAGCCAGCTTTGCTCTAACAATATGTGTTGTTATTGTTGTTTCACTTATTTTGTAGCCTTGTGAAAAACAGGATAATGTACAGTCTGCATAAAGTAAACCTCTTCAAGAACCTGATCATCATGTCTGGGATTATTTTGCCATAATATCTGGATTACCGTACATTTTTTCTTACATATTTGACAACATAAGCAGACTAATGCTGTTTGTAGCTGTTGTGAAGATAACTGAAAATGTTTGGTGTTTGTACCTGTGTAGATCTGTGTTGGGCTTCCGTAAGGACTGGTGCAGGTGCTGTCCTGAGCAGCCGCCTGTGCAATGAAACTCATTCCACAGTGCAACCCTGTCAGAACGTATGATGTTTGCGTTGTGTTGAAGGTGGAGTTCAGCCAATCCACCTGATGGATGAGCAGGAAGTAAGTGACTCCGGACTCTGGGCTGGTGTCCCATGTAATGCTGATGTCATCCGTAGCACAGTTGGTATGACCGGCCAGATTTGAGGGTGGGCAGATAGCTATAAGAATGAGGAATTGGGTCAAAATCAAAGGTCCTAACTTTTAAACTGATTAGACAGGTTAATTTGTGTGTAATGCCACAGACAAGACAATTCTTATAATACTTTGTGTTGTGTTTCCTGACCTGATTTTAGATTGACAGGTGTGCTGGGTCGACTTTGGCAGCCACGTTCCACCGTGGCCACCGTAACGATGTAGTCCTCACCACAGTGCAGATCCCTGAAGGTGCAGTTGGTGCCACTGGAGGTGCAAGTGTGGGTGTGGCCATCTGTACCCGTTGCCATGGCAATGTAACTTTCAGCATTCTTAGCGGCAGTCCAGTGGACAAGTCCCACATTACCATTGCATTGTAGAGAAACTTGAACGTCACTGGCAGGACAAGAACCTGAAGGGGTGTTGAGGGAAGAAAATGGTTTTCTTAGCACCAAAAATATGGAAGCTAAACTAAAATGATGCTGCAAGACCCCTAGAATGTCTTTCGTAACTAGAACTTTTCAAAGATAGGGTACAAAAACTAAGCTTGAAACTCTTATAGTACACCCAAAAACGAAAACAAGTGGTTTTTCACAATGCTCTAACTCCAACTTATTTCACATTTCTTGATGTCACAATGATATCCGATGTTGCATTTTTGTGATAATCATTTCGTATGGGTTGCATTTTTTATAATTAAAAAAGATTAACAATCAAAACTATTTTTTCTTCAGTTTCAAGAATTTGGATGTTTTATTGTTGGACACAGTTGAGATGCATCTCACAGTCGAGATGTTTATTTATGTTAAAGTTCAGCTTATGTTAATTTGATTTTACATGAGTTTATCTAATAGTTCTCACTGCAAAATATGTGGTGTTTGTCCCTTTATTATCTATTACAAAAGCAATGTTCTGCAAAAAAATATTTTCTTCCTTAGTATTTTTGTTTTGTTTTCTAGTATAAATATCTACAAATTCTTGAATCAGGATGCATGTCACGAATCCGGTCTGTGGCCTTCCGCCCGATAGCCACCAGAGGTCGCCCTTCCATCGAATTGACTCTTGCACTACACTACTGTTGCACGTCACCAACGGACTACAATTCCCATCATCCATTGCACTGACGACACACACACAGCTGATTGCACTAATCACACCTGAGAATTATCACACACCCTACATAAACGATGGACTTCCTTTTCACAGATCGCTGAGTATTGTCTAGCGCAGTGCTTCCCAAACCTGTCCTGGAGGAACCCCTGGCCTGCACATTTTGTATGTCTCCCTAATCAGACACACCCAATTTAGTTCTTGCAGTCTCTACTAACGAGCTGATGAGTGGAATCAGGTGTGTTAGATAAGGGAGACATACAAAATGTGCAGGCCAGGGGGTCCTCCAGGACAGGTTTGGGAAGCACTGGTCTAGCGTTTAGCACTCGCCTAGTGTTAGCTACTTACCAAGCCTTTCTGTGTTTGTTTTTGTTTTTCAGTCTCCTGTATTGTTCTGCATTTATCACTCTCCGTCTGTTAGCTGCTTTACGGACCCATTCCTAGTTTCCGTTTCTTATTTTAGTTCAAGTCTAGTCTTTTCGTGTTGCCTTGTTGTTTGGTTCCTGATCTTCTGCCTTGTATCTTGGATTAACCCTTTGCCTTCCTTTTGGACTCTGTTTGCCCCTGCCTGGACCATTGCTCATATACCTGGATTACCCCTCTTGTCAAGCCGATTGTTCGCCGATTGAAGACCACGCCCGTTTACTTGAGTACTCATCTGTCTTGCCCTCAATATACCTGTTTGCCATTTGTTTGACCCTGCCTGTGTTTTTGACCATGTCTATTAATAAAAGCTTGCACATGGATCCGCACGCCTCATGTCTCGTTCGCCCTGTTACAATGCATTTACTTGACAGGTAAAATGACTTAAGATATTTTGTCTTGTTTTCAGAAGAAAAAAAAAATCCAAATTTTGTAAGCTTTTGCTTAAAACAAGCAAAAATATCTGCCAATGGTGTAAGAAAAATAATCTTAACCCCTCTGGTGCTCTTCGGTCACTTTTGACCGGAAAATTTTCTGTTTTGAATTTTTAAAAATCACAGCTTCATCGGAATGGTACGAAACTTGGTGACTTTTATGGCATTTGGAGTGTGAACACACAAAAAAATTGAGGGCTTGATTCGAGCAGGCTAAGTGGTCGTAAAAAAAATAGTCAAAAATGACCGACCATAGGAAATGAATGGGAAATCGACAAAAACACAAAAATTCGGAGACTTTTTGTGTACAATCTACAAATCGGCCACAATGCTGAAAAAAAGCACACAGCAGTAAAGCGATGACACTCTAAAACATTAAAAGTGTGATATAGACGCATCCACTCACACACAGATGCACGCACACACACACACACACACACACACCTATGAACCACTGTGTCTGTAACAGAGCAAAGTTTTGAGAATAGGTGAAATCCATTCAATAATTCAGTCGTAATGCAGGAAAAGCTCACAGCAGTGAAGGGGTGACACTCTAAAACACACACCCATTCATACACGCATACACACACACACACACACACACACCTATGAACCACTATGTCTGTAATCATAATACAAAAACTAACACTTCAAATCCTATTTATAACAAAAAAAAATCCAAAACTTGATATAAAGTCTTTGAGATTGTTTAAATATATGGTCAACTCTTTCACCTAATAAAAATGTTGAATCAATTGTCTAAAAACAACTAGGCAATTCAAAAGCTTCTCTATAGAGAGCTATATACAGGCATCAAGTTTCACCTGCCATTACAGATGTTTTTCTCTTTTTTTTTACAACCAGATGGTGCTAATCTGCCTTCCAAAATTGGTTTTGAATGGCTGAGTCTCTATTTTAACCTAAAATACGGCATTAATTAAAAAATAATTGTAAAAAATTAATTAAAAAAAAAATCATTATTTTCAATGGCAAAAAATGGTTATTAATTACTGCATAAATATTAATTCTTACCACAAAACCCTCTCAAAATGCAAAAGAAAAAATATTATTAAACAAAAATTAATTAGAATGATTTTACTGAAAAAATAAGAGATTACATTAGGTGTCCGGTCACTTTTGACCGTGAAGAGCACAAGTGTGACTCCGAAATGAGGAGATCCAGAAGGCTAAACAAGATTATAGCAAAATGTTGATAATATTTTCAGAAAACAAGACATAATATCTTAAGCCATTTTACTTGTCAATTAAATGCATCTTAATTCCAGAATTTGTAGATATGTATACTAGAAAACAAAACGAAAATACTAAGGAAGAATATATATATTTTTGGCAGTGTGAGACAGCAATTTGTACCCCATTTGTGGAAGCTGCCAATACACACCTGCATTGAAAGTGTAGGGAGCTGTCGGGAACCCAGTGCACGTTTGAGAGAAGGGTGTGATTACAATGTCATAGGTCTGACCACAGTGCATGTTGGGTAGTTGACAACTGTTTTCAGTGACGGTACTGTGCTTGATATCCCCATCATGGCCCACAGCAGTGACGTTATAGCCCACGGCACCAGGACTTCCCTCCCAGGACACAACGGCGGTGTTGTTCAAACACTGTAGTCTTACAGTCACATTCTTTGGGGCACAAGGGGCTGAGAGGACAGAAAGTACCATTATTGTCTTCTCAGAGTATGTTCTCTAAAAATTCTTATTTATTAAAACTAATTTCATATGTAATAAGGGAATTTACATAGAAATCTTAAACGTAAAAACAGGCCTGTTTAAATAGTAAGAATCATAAAGACTGTGGAAAATGGTTATTAAAATTAATTACATATGATATGTCTTCACTGAGGTACAGTAAATAATCAGATAAAGATTTGCAAATGTTTGCGCAGTGCATGCTGTGTTTATGAGTGATCACCTGTCTGTAGCTGTGTGTGAGCTGCTTGGCTGCTGTTGCAGTGTCCAGAGATTGATTCCACAGAGACATTATAAAGACTTCCACATCTCAGCGAATTGATGGAGCAGTGGGTTTGGACTGTGCTGCAGGAGCCTGAGTGACCGTTTGTCTGTGCAAGCACATAGAAGCTCTCCCGGCCCAGACTATCAGTCCAGCTCAGCTCTGTGCTGGTGCCGCAGCTGTAGTTAGCGCTCACTTGAGCAGGGGTGCAGGGGGCTGGCAAACAGTAAAAGAAGAGAACTTTTATTCAGCTCTGAATGTTTGTTTTGGCCTGGTTGATTTATCTGTCTGTCAGTGACAATTACATTTAAAGTCAACTGTCTACTGCATTAGTAAACAGTTGACTTTAAATGTAATTGTCAATGAATTATACATTAAAGGTACACTGTAACTTTTGGTCCTCTAGTGGTTAATAAACAAAACTGCATGTGTCTTATGGAAGAACACTGGGGGGGGGTCCGACGCTAAAGTGCCCTTGCGGTCCGGTCTGTGCGATATGAACGATATCGTGGACAAAATCAGTACCGCCGCAGTTTGCGTAGGGCACCAAGTCCCAGGGGGGCACCATCCCAGTTGCTCAACAAAAAAAAAAAAAAAAGAACGTGATGCTCATTCCCGCGACCGCCTCATGTTTGCGGCTGAATGCAGATGATCATAATTGATGGACAACTATGCCCGTGAAAAGACATCAGCAGTCTGGCGCCCAGAAAAAAAAAAAAAAAAAAGATGAAAGTGACGAAGCCCTCACGTCACTTTCAGGTAGGCTATATTCATTATCAAAGAAGTATTAAGACAATATATATATATATATATATTTGTGGTTATAAAAACAGACCTAAGCCAACAACAGCCTTTAAAATTAGTTAAAATGAATGATATAAAAACAACGAGGCAACCCTGCTGAAAAAACACAATAGAACCATCACAGAACATTCTAATACCATCACAAATAAATCACAAATGCCATTACAAACCATCAACTTTTAACCATTAAAACCATTAAAAAATGGTTTTCTGTAGTGTGTTTTGGGACATATTCCATTAGGATTTATTGGTTTTAACAAGCCACCAATAGAAGGTGACCAATTACCAGTAGTGACCAGCAGGGTCCATTACAGTTTCCATTAAAACCAATACAAGTCCCTGATTATAACCAGTAAAACCATTACTAATTTTGTGATGTGTCTATTGTTTTTTTCAACATTACATGTTATAAATGCCTGTAAAAGGAGCCAAAGACCTGGTAATTGCTGCTGTTACACTTACAGGACGATCATATCCTTGTTTAATAAGCTATTGACCAAACATTTAATTCAAATATCCACTTAGTCTTTAATTTTTGGCCACCTTTTTGCTATAGATGACAGCCTCTATAATTTCTTCAACAAAAAACATGTGGACATCACAATCCTTACAAAAATGAACCATGGTTTTTGTAGTAAAACTGCTTAATTTTCTTTTGCGTGATTTCTGAATGCTTGAGACTATAAAATCAATCAGACGACTGTATTACTGCCATAGGTAACTGTCTAGAGCTACAGTTGTAATTTGTAAATAATACAATTTATTTATTTATTTACTTTTATATTTTATTAAAGTTCTATTTTGACCCCTATGGTAGGTGTTTTTTTCTACTTCCATAATATTTGAGGGAGGGGGCACAACAATAAAATCCTGCTTATGGCACCCATTTGGCCAGCAGCGGCCCTGATAAAAATGTCTCCACGATCTGCTTTTGAAGAAATATCATTGTATCTTGCTACAGCACACATTCTATCAGCTGCAGTTCTGGCACCGCCGTATCAATATACTGTACAGCACCACACACATTCACATCAATAAGAAGATATTTTGAAGAATCTGGGTAACCAAACAGTTGCTGGTCCACATTGACTTTGACAGTAGGGAACACTGTGGACCAGCAACTGTTTGGTTTTCCACCTTCTTCAAAATAGCGTTTATGTTTAGCAGAAGAATGAAACTCAGGTTTAAAATAAATTTTGAGTGAGTAAATGAAGGTATAAAAATAAAACACTAGCCTATTTTAATTCTTGGGTGAATTATTCCTTTAATGTTAATAAAACACCAAACACAAAGAGAAAAATCACTCACTACTCTTGACTGAAAAACTTTAAATCAGTTTCTTTAATAGGAATCAATCTATATAGTGTTTTATTTTTATATTTGTTCATTCAGTTTCTTGAATGCTCCTGCTAAATACACCTATTGTAGCTACCTGAAAATAAAACACGGTTTATTTTATTTGTATATTATGTATCTTTGTTCTCATTTTTTAATAACAAAGATAAAATAATGACAAAGATTTTTATCTTCACCCACGTTGGCCTAATTATCTGCCATACTTTTTTAATTTTTGTTTATATTTAGTTACTTTTAAAGGGTTTGTCTTTATAATAGAGAAATTAGTTTGGCTGTACTGCTCAAACAGCTTGCAAAATAGAAAAACCAACATGACTTGTGCCCTCATAATAGGTTCTTTTCATTGCCATTTAAGTGAAATAACTGAACATAAACATAGGAGTCTGATAAAAATGCTCATTTTAGAAGAGAATCAATTCAAACAGCACTTAGAGGCTTTTGCATCTGAACTCTTCATATATATAATATATGTTTTCTCATATTAAATATCAATGATATTTTAATAAAAAAAATACTCTATGTGTATATAGATCTATACACAGCCAAAAAAAGGAAAAAAGTTTGTATTGCAAAATGTAATATGTAAAATTAAATGTGCAGTTCATGGGACCATAAAAATACTGATACAGTGAAAAAATGATTAAGTCTAAAGTACCCTTTTTAACATTATTGAGTAACCCTGTCATGTGACACCACATTCATTTGCATTAAGTTTCAAAACTTGATTGATAATTAGCACTTCCATCAGCAATATTTGTATATTTTTATAACCTTTTTTGAAAAAAAAAAAAATAAATCTTTGGAAGAAAACTTGGCTAATGATGCAGAATTTAAAGGTGTTGTAATCAATTTTAGCTGTTTTGGTGACCAGAATTGATCACTTACTGTTCATGCAGCATTTGATTAAAAAACTAACCAATTATCTTATTCAAAGCATAAATATAGAGAAATGTGTACAGTGCTCTGAAACAGATTATTTATAACTCATTTGATTCTGAATTCTGAATATGTGGTATACATACCTGTGGTAATATTGAATGGAGCACTAGGTGCACTCTCACACTGAAGGCCCTGGGCCACACCATACACAGTATACGTCTGACCACATTGCAAGGCATCCAGGGAACAGTTGTTTGCAGAAGAGCTGCAGGTGACAGTGTGTCCCAGGACAGAGGCAGCATTGACACGGACGCTCACAGCATCTGGGTCCTTCACCCAGGACACCAGGGCTGCATTAGTGCTGCAGTTCAGTGAAGGAGACATCATTGTCGGAGGACATGGTGCTGAGACATTACACAGGAAGAGAAACGAAGGGAAATTAAGTCAGATTAGGCTAAACTAAACCAATCAAATCTGAAGTTAAACACAAGTCTTCATACCCGACTCCAGTGTAGTGCTGGCCCGTGCTGAGCTGTTGCAGGTTCCGTCATCAGCAAGCACTGTGACATTAAAAACCTCCCCGCAGTGGATTTGCGTGAGGTCACAGGAAGTGGCTGAGGTCCGACAGGAAGAGAGAGGAATGCTCTGATTCTGTGTGTGTGCCAGGACCGTGTATGTGCTGGCACCAGCGGCAGCATGCCACGACACATTTACCGTACGAGAGTCACACTTGAGCACTGCAGTCACGCTCGCAGGGTCACAGGGAGCTGAAAAAAGGTCAAAGGTTAGTGCAGAGTCCAGTGAGAGGCCTACAGAGACATCATGCACTCTTCTAAGCACTGTTTGATCAATTTCCAAGGCAGCATCACATGTATCATTGTCTGAGAAGACAGTCCCAGAAAATTATTAGTTTAGGGGAAAATATAGTTGATATAATTCATAAAATACTACAAAGTATTAGTTCAAATAGTTCAATATGATTAAAATGTGCAAATACGCAGTGTATTTTTATACTTATTAACTATTGCATTGTTAGCTTAGCAACATGCTAATATAAAACTAGCAGATTTAAATATCAAATCTGCCTTGTCTTGATGTACTTGTATTTTAATGCTTAATTATTAAAGATCTGCTCACACCAAACAAATATTTAGCGTGGAAATTTGCTACGATAAACATTTTTATTAAAATGAACAGCAGTTAATGCATCTGTTTAGACAGAGACAAACATTTGCATGATATCAATGCATTTTGTTTTATGGACAGGTTTTCTATGTGAAGAAAAGTGCCCAACCAATAGGATTTGCACTGTTGGTCAAATGCTCAACGTGACCGCTGAGTCACAGATGCTCACACCCTGCTAAAAAAAAAACAATAGAAGCCCAATAGAAACCGTCACAGAAATTTCAATGGTTTTCTTTAAAATACCATTATGAACCATTAGCTTTTTCCAGTAAAACCATTACAAAATTCCTTTTTGTAGTGTGTTTTGGGCATTTTTCCAATATGATTTAACATCCCACCAATAGAATCCATCACATACCATTAGACACCATTATAGTTTCCATTAAAACCAGTGCAATTCCCATTATAACCATTAAATCCATTACATTTTCTATTGTGTTTTGGGCAGGGTTCTATTGATTTTTTCAGCAGGGCAGACAGTTTTGTGAATAACAAAAGAAGAATCCATAACCGTCTCTGTTGTTATTTCATATACAGTACGTGTACATTATTCTTCTGTTACATCATTTTGATATTAACACTGGTATTTATAGCACAAACACAAAATTAAATACCAGTGCGGTTGAGGCTAGATGGTATACAGATTCAATAATTACTGTTTTTGCATTATTGTAAGGAGTAGGTTTAGGGTGGGTAGACATTAATACAACACATAGGTAGAAAATTACATTTATTTTTAGCGTCTGGTTTTAGCTGTATCCCTTCTAGCCACAACCGGTGGCTGCTTCTTTCACAGGCTTTTGGCTGCTTTATTTTTCACTAACCACCAGATGGCTCTGTTTTTGTGAGGCTTCATTTGTCCATCACTACTTCTATCCATATTAGTCAGAACTGTTAAACAGCAAACTATAAAGAGGGAGAATTTGAGTGCTGTGTGCTCAGGCACTGCCATACTCGGTGCGTCAAAGTCCTGCCTCGAACACATTTTTAGCCGATGCCAATGTTTGAACAATGCCAAATATCGGCCAATGCCTTGCCGATATATCGGTCAACCACTAATCATTAGCTTAGCAACGTGCTCATGTTAAGGTGAGATGGATTGTGGTTTCCTACCTGTTGTGACAGAGACGTTGGCGCTGACTGAGCTGTTGCATTGACTGTCATGAGAGATTACATTTAGCGTGTAGGTTTGCGCACAGGTCAGGCCCCTGAAGGAGCAGGAGAGGCCAGAGGTCAGGCAGGATTCATTGAAATGGCCCGGGCCAGTCAGAACACCGGTGTAGGACAAAGCTCCAGCTGCCGGACCCCATGATGCCCTCACTGTGTTACTCACACACTCCACGTTGGCATGGACTGACGTGGGAATACACGGCACTGCCAGAGGAGAGACAGAAAGTGTTTCTCGTGTGTAATTTTTTGTTTTGATTTTTGGGTTTTAAATTCTTCTGTCATGTTGTCATCGGATCTGTGTTCCAGAAATCTCACCTGTTTGGACGGGACGGGTCACGCTCTCTGGCCCTTGACACTCTCCGTTGTTTGCTGTGACGACAGCGGTGTAGTTCTTACCGCACTGAAGACCAGTGATGATACAGTCGGAGGTCGTTGTGGTACAGCTGAGCACAGCACCACCTGTAGTCCTGACGAGGACGGTGTAGTTTAGAACTGTGAGACCGAGAGCCCAGCTTACGTTCAGGCTGTTAGAGGCACAGTCCAGGAATCTGGACACACTCTGAGGCGCACACGGTGCTGGAAAAAAACACATTGGGAGAAAAAGAGACACTCTATGTAATGTTCTGGGTTTTTAACAGTGATGGTGATTGCTGAAGAAAATTTAAACATTATTATTATTATTAATGTGATACCTGTCTCATGTCTGTTTTCGATGCTATCTGGACTTTCACAGCTTCCGTCAGAAGCAGTTACGACAAACACATACTCCTGTCCACAGTGCAGGCCGTTTAACTGGCACCCTGGAGTTCTGACATCACACGTCACAGTGTGGCCATCTCTGCCTGAAGCCCTGCCTCTGTAGGACACAGCGTTAGGACTGGCAGTCCAGGACAGAGTGGCGGAGTTGGAACTACAGTTCATAGTGCTCTGGATGTTAGTTGGTGGGCAGGGAACTATTAAACAGAAAAAGACGGAAAAGAGAAGGACAATAAATTTGAGTGGGTCAGTCTCACTTTAGACAAGTCAATTAAATGCCCTTTTCATCAAGATGTTTGTGCCCTGTATTAGAAAGCCCTAGAATTTTTGTTCTTTTGTACTTATACAAAAAACATTTGGACATTTATATTAATTCATCCATTGGAATCTAAAACTTAAAGCCATTAAAAAAAAAGCAAAAGTCATATGTGGAAGACTTAAATTATTTACTTACATAGATATTTAATTACATAGACATACATAAAAAAAATTGTGAATTTTGAGTAAAAGTTTGTGTACCAAACTATATATATTATTGGCCGTTGACACATTTTTGGGAAGTTGATGTCCTGTGATGAATATGAATTAAACACATATTTTTTATTTATTTAATTTATTTGTGTAAAAAATCATAATAAAACTAGTTTTATTCATGTTCCTAATTATTTTTATTTTTTATTTTTTTTTGTAGAACTTTTTTCACATAGGGCAACATAAAAATGGCCTTCTGAAAGCAAAAATATTCTTAAAACTATCAAATGATAAAAAAATAATAATAATAATAGCAACAACAACTGGAGAAACTATGACTTCTTATAGCACCTAATACATTTTAACCTGAAGTTCTGATGTTGATGTTTTTTGAGGGAGAAAAAAAACTCATCCTGACATTCCACAAAACAATTTTACAAACAAAGTACTCCTTTACAGTCGAGTAATATACAAATACTGTATATACAAATGATTCCAAACAGTGTTATTTTAGTATTATATATACTGCAGTACTATTATATTAGTTATTAACATGTTGAATTAGCATTTATTTTTATATTTTAATAAAATGTAGTTATTATTATTAAAAAGTATTAGTAATTTGGATATTAATTTTTGTTATTTTAAAAATAGTTTTATAACTTATTTCAGTTAGTTGTGAAAGCAAAATTTCTGATGTTTATTTAAGTATCCTTAAGTTAAATTTGATCATATTATATTTATATTATATTTTATTTAGATTAACGAAAGCAATTAGTTTTAGTTTCAGTTAAATACACTGCTTCGAGAGAGTGATTTGTTTGCAAATCACACATCACTACCCTGATAGCCTCACCTGTGCGCAGTGTAACATTCTGACTTTCCCAGCTGGAGCAGTTGCCATCTACAGCCACCAAGCTGATGGAGTACACACTGCTACAGTGCAGGTCAAGGATGCTACATGTTGTTGTGTTGGAGGAGCACTTTGTACGATGCCCGTCATCACCCACAGCAACAGCAACATAGGACTGAGCACCACGGCTTGCACCCCACGATACCTCCACTGTGCTGCTGCCACAGGTCCGTCTGGCTGTCACATTAGTGGGCACACATGGCACTAACGAGGCAGAGTCAAAAGCATTAGCATAAAATTCAAACAGCAGCACTGAAGTCAAATAATGATATAAAACTTGTAAAGGAAACAGCGCCTCACCCTCTCTAACCACTAGAGGTGAACTCGGCATGCTCAGACAGGAGCCGTTGTACGACCTGACCTGTACAGAGTAGGAATCGCCACACTGCAGATTGTTCACGTTACAGGAGGGCGAGGTAGAGTTGCAGTAAACCAGCTCTCCAGAGGTCTCTGAGACTATAGTAGCGATATAACCCTCAGCATCTTCTGTTCTGTCCCAGCTGAGTGAGAGAACACCTGAGGGGCACTGCACCTCAGCCCGAACATTTGATGGACCACATGGCACTGTGGAGAAATCATTTTATCTACATTAGAATCTAGTGGTATAGAAGGAGTTCTTCTGAGTTTCCCTGATATTAAAGTACATGCTGCAATTATGTTCATAGTATATAGCAGAAGTGCATGCTTCGAATACGAATAACATTATCATCCATTTGTATAGTTATCATTCTTGGTGTGAACAAGTCTTTAAAAATGGGCAATCTCTCATATAACTGTCCTAATTCATTTGTATATTCATCTGTAAGTCTAGCATTGTTGGGAATGTTTAATATTGGGATTGGGTTAATATTAACATGTTCTTGTGGCTGTGCTCTGTAGGAAAATGGACTTAGAGGGCCAGAGTTGCAGTACTGCACTACAGAAAGCACTAAAATGAATGCATTCTTGATTAACAATTCACGTTTACGCAAATGAGCAGCATTATAGCAACTACCATCAGGAGTTTACCTAGATCAGTCAGAATGCCCACTAGAAACCAACAGCGCAGAGACTGGTGACCTCCAGTGATTTATTCTTTATTAGTGTGAGTGCACCTTCAAAAACTCATAACAGAAGTGAAGTGGACTAATCTTTCCTTACCAGACTTCATTTGTATGGCATGGGAAGGCATACTGGGACAGATTCCATCATGGTAAATGACACTAATGTCATAAACTTGGCCACACTTCAAGTCAGGGATCCGGCAGCTGTTGGCAGTGGTACTACAACTGAGAAGACCACCATGCTGGTCCTCCATGGTGGCAGTGAAGGATATCATGCTCCGAGTTCCCAGCCAGCTCACCAGCGCCTGGTTCTCTTGACAGTCCAGAAGAGCTTCTACACTCCCAGGGGGACAGGGAGCTGAGAGAGAGGGCATGAAGTTGGTTATGAGGGATCAGACATCAAGGGATCTGCAGTCTTGTATTTCTTTATATGTGTTGTACCTGTTTCTACAATGATGGAGTCACTGACAGAGCTGTTGCAGTGGTTGTTGGATGCAATTATAGAGGCATTGTATATGGATCCGCAGCGGAGCCCACTGAACTTGCACTTCGTATCTGATGAGATACAAGTGTGAGCAGTCCCAAACTGGTCCTCCGCCATGGCAAAGTAGAGAAAAGCTCCTAATGATGCCTCCCATGTCAGAGTGATGGAATCTGAACCACAGTCCATCAATGCAGACACATTTTGAGGTACGCAGGGGGCTGGGAAGAAAAAAACACACACATACTAACATGTAAGGCATATGTAAATTGTCACATAAGCTGTTAACAGCAAAAGGATGAATCTGAGCACTGCCCTCACATTTTTAGCCAATCAGAACACTCAGCCAATCAGAAATGTTCGCTGCATCGCAAACATTTTGAACATTCTGGTTTGTTAGCATTTCTATGGAGGATAGGGTTTTGGGAAGAAGGTTTGGTGATGAAATGATAGAGGGTAGTCTAATTCAGTGACTAAATCAGGTGATGGTTAGCAAATCTAAAAAAGCTAACTACATTATTTATTCAAACACAAGCTACAATGATCTAACATTCTCCAAACCATTTGTGCTAGCTAGGGACTTGGAGCCTATCCAGCTTCTCAATCTGAAGCAAGTCCATTCACACAAGATTTAGGGCCATATTTACTAATACACCCTCTTTTGGCATTAAAAACTACTGTTAGGATTTATTAAAGACACGTTGTAAAATTAGCAATGAAAAGGCATGGTTATTTTTGAAGCTGATGTTATTGCTTATGCATTTGTAGGAGATTCCCTTTCCCCTTCCCTGGGAAACCAGTCTTGGGCTGCAGGGTCATATGGCTGTGGCAGTAGATCACCCGCAGAACTTTCCACTCCTGTCGGTGCTTTTGTGAGATTTATGGGATTGTGCTCTCATGCTAATTTGCCCTGTTTAGTAAATCTGGCCCTTAGTGTCTCCAGTCAACCTATCCTGCATGTATTTGGATTATGGGGAAAACTGGAGCTATGAGGGACTCGAGAACCTTCTTGCAGTGAGATGGAGGTGCTACTCACTAGCCACCAATGACACCCATTTCACAAACACATTTTTTCCCCCATTTCCATTATTTTTGCAATTAAACTGATCACTTGAGCTAGCACCAAATTTGGCCCTGACAGTCTAATCATGTGTTCGCTCCAATATTTGTCCACCAGGGGGCTTTGTCACTCACCAGTCTGACCTACTTCTCCCAGAGACAGAACGCTGGAGCACTCATTGTCCGCAGCAGTAATTAACATGGTAAGGCTTTCTCCACAGTGTATGTCAGAGATTGTGCAGCTCTGTGTTAGTGAGTTACACATATAGTAGCTCTGATTTCCACGGTTTCCAAAGGCCTCCACGGTGTACTGCAGCGCTCCATCTGCACCCTCCCAGCTGCTGGTCAGAAGACCGGTCCGACAGTCCGCTGATGTGCGCATGTTCCTTGCTTGGCAGGGTGCTGAGGGGTGAGATTATTGGAACATAACCACAATAAGGTATTAGTGCTGTGTTATACTATGAGTTTGGTTATGCTTAAAATCAAATGTTTAGTGTTACCAGTTCGGATTTGCATCATGGAACTGGTTGCAGTGCTACACTGCTCTCTGACCGACGATGAAGAACCGGAGACGGTGAAGTTGTAAAGGCGTCCACAAGTGGTGTCGGTAAAGAAGCAGGATTTTTCCGTGGTCATACATTCCATCACCTTGCCAGTGGAGTCCACACCCCTCGCATAGTAATAAGCTGAGTAATTGTTTAGAGCCCAGGAAAAGACAATGACATTGCTGCTGCACTCCCGGTACAGCATCAAATTGGATGGGGCGCAAGGAACTGTAAGTGTGTAGAAAGAGAAGTATTAATGTTTAGTGAGATAAGCATGAAAGTCAGAACAAAGAAAATGGGCAATACAAAGCAAACCTTAGTCCCTGGTGTCTTCAATCTTTTAATCTTTTTATTTGAATTTCTGTAATGGGTTTCAGTGTATTGTTACTACTGTTCTTGCTGCTCTGGAAAGATTGATGCATGTAACAAAGACCATATGACTCACAAAGAGTCCAAATGTTCTCCTGGGACTATGTTTTCCCTGGCAGAGAACAGGGTGTGTATCAGCTCCCTGCCTGAAAACAAACAACACCTGGGATAGCTCTTGTCTGGTTTTCAAAAATGAGAGCCAGAGCATCTTTATTTTGAGACTTAACTGAAAGTCTATGGCAGAACAAAGCACAGACCCAGTGGAATTATGTCATGTTTAAGGCCAGTTTTTCAGACATGGAGAACTGAAACCATAGCCCAGTTATAGGCTTTTGCCCGAAACACACTCTGAACAAGTGCATAAAGTAAATGCTTCTAGCTTCAAGCTTCCTAAATGTGTCAGAACACAAGTATGCATCGCATTCTCAGCATTGTCTCAACTACAACGGAGCAACAGTGATATTTTGTCAGGCCTCTTTTTTCATCCATACAAGGAACCATCCATAATACAATTATTTGAGAATTAATACCATTAAAGTGGATTAGCACCACACTATCAGTGCCTTCTCATATGACGTGCCACCTTTCATAACTTTACAATCAAGATAAATGGCAATAACTTGGAAGCATCATATCGTTTATGTAACAAATACACCTCTATTGAATAAAGAACAATTTCTTGCTTCCCACCCAAACTGTGACCTGGCTCTTTGTCTATGAACACAAATTGATCTGAAATGGGTCAGCATAACAGAAAAGAACACTTGCTGTTGTGAGACTATTCAAAACAACCCAGCAGAGACAATGCTATCTCTAGGGAAAGCGTGACTTCTCTGTTGTGGATCAGGTGTCTTTAAACATCATGCATGAATAGAGGACATTAACAATCAGAATTGCAGTGCTATAGATATCCAGGATGCACACCACAATGCTGATTCTAGTTAAGATTAGTTTCCCCTGAATGCACCAGTAAGGTTATGAAAGCTGAATGAGAGGAAACTGGTCTGAGATTTTGTTGTCCCAACATCTCACCTGTTTGGAAGGATGTGGTGGCGTTGCCTGTGCTCTCACAGTTGTTTGACAGGGCTGTGACGTGTACCATGTAGTACTCCCCACATACTAGATTTCTGATTTCACATTCTGTAGTGCTCGAGGAGCAGGACAAAACTGCACCGCTGAGACTCACGGCAGTGGCACGGTAGGTAGTGGCTCCAAACACAGCTGTCCAGGAGACCACAGCAGATCGACTAGCACAGGTGTAGCTCACTGAGACTGATGTCACTGGACCCAGAGCTGGCAGAGAGAGGCGTGTGGGAGAATTTACAAATTAATGTACAAAACTGACCTTAAAGAGAGTGTTAACCTTTTAAACATTTAACTAAACATTCATGCACATTTACTATTATACCAGGCTTGGATAATTCAAAGCAAAGAATCCTTTAGTTCCCCCAAATGACTAACATTTCCACTACCATTTCCAGCTGAACTTGATTTACCCAGGTAAAACAAGTTTATCTTTGTTGGTCCTGAAATAAATGATCATATTTAAAGTTTATGACTAGGTTTAGGGCTGGGGCTTGAACAGCATTTTGATCAACTGATCAGACTGTAGGGTTTTGGTAAGGGTTTCTATAGTTAAGTGAATGCAAGGATTTGGATGTTTATCTAAGGGTAATGTGACCATCTCGGTAGTTCTCAATAAAATGTAATTTTCCCTCTGTTTGTTTTTCTGTACTTCTAGACAGTCCACCTCTTCCATACTAGAACTGGTTTTCTTGTTCTTTATTCCACATAAATGGTACCTTACTATAATTTAAATGAAGGACCCTAAGGTGTGTTTAAACCCTGGTCCCTTGTTTGATAACCTGTTCAAACTCCAAAGGCCAGCAGGTATGACCATGAAATGGCAAGTTATTGCCTTAAAATGTAATATTAAATCTCATGCCTCTTATGCCTATTACAGTTCATGCCTCTTTAATATGCTTATTTTATTTCTACACAGGGTTTCTTATCTAGTACATACACTTTCCTATCCTAGGCTAAAAGAAGGAAGGTACAACCAAATTAAAACTAGGGTTTGATAAAGAATTAAGTCATGAACAACATTCCAAATAACCAGTCAGATTTTAAGGTTAGTTTTACAGCTGGGCTTGGGGTTTGAAACTCAGATTGAGGTTAGTTAGGCACTGTTTCCACCTGATACGTTTTCAGTGATCTTATCACAAGTGGTCATCCGAGATGCATTTTAATACCAGGTGGAAATAGTATGCGTTTCAAATGTGTATCTCGTGACCACTTCTGTTGTGATTTTTTAGTCATTTTTAGTAAAAGGTAAACAAGCTAAAAAAATGTTGACCATTTACACCTCTAGTTAGCATATATCGAATCAATGAAAAAGCATCTCAATATCAGGTGTACCCTAGTAAAAAAAAATGTATATATTTAAAATACATTTATTTCATACTAAGTATAGTTCAAATCTATTAACATATTTACTGACAGATAACTCAAGACATACTGATATAAAAATTGTAATTAATCTTTATTTGGAGTACCAATGTGCACTATGCACATTTCTTAATATCAAGTCTAAAATGTGTTTTAATGTCACTTTTGATGAGAACTGTATGATCTTTGAATAATATCGGTCTTTAAATGCAAGATATTTAAAGTGTACCTGAAGTATACTTGCAATAGTTCCACTTTAGCACAATCAAATATACTAAGTATATATTTAATTGTACTTTAGCACTACTTCTGCACAATTAAAGTGTATTAAGTACAAAATTAGTTGTTCCAATTTAGCAGACTTTAAGTATACCAGTTTAGTATACTAAAAGTACAATTGCAGGGCATTTGATTAAGTACATCAATATGAAAATGTATTTGTAGTATACTTAGCATGAAATAAATGTATGTCAAGTACATTTAAGTATATTTATTTTTCACTAGGGTAAACAGGGCTTAAGGTTCTTGTCAACCTTTCATCTCTTTTTTCATCAATTTTGTTCCTGGACCAAGAAAAAAGATGTTGTACTTGGACAAATCCCATTGTGCACCATTTCCATTGTCAAGTGCATCTAGAGTACCATCAAATATGACAATGAGGTAACTATAAAAGTCTGTTATAAAAAAAGAAAAAGAAAAGAAAACTGCTTTGCTTACTGTTTGTGGTATAGTTGACCTGCCTGGGTTCTCCAGGTTCCAAGAGAGCATTAAATGAAGACACTGAGATTTGGTATGAAGAACAGGGTGAAATATTCTGCACATCCAATGTAGTGCCAAACACAGTATTTGAATATATTGTAGTGTTTAGGGAATTCCAATTCTTGACTGTAACTTGGTAGATTAGAACCTTGTCCACAGGTTGCCAACTGATTTGGGCAGACTGGGGCCTGGTTTGTAGTGTTGTAATCACCACTGGAGGCTGTATCACTGAAAGTCAAGACATTGACAAATGGAAGTTAACATTTATCAATAACTTTCTATTAGATTAATTCAGACTGATTGAAACAACGTGGTATCCTACTTACATGTATTAACAGTGCGCATTCTGCTTCTTGCTCCTAGACCTCCATCATTAGATGTGACCACATAACAGTCATATGTAGCTGCCGGTCGAAGATTTTCAACCACTATGCTATTGTTTGTAAGAGACATGTTGTAACGCTGCCCAGTCACTGTTGAATTTATTAGCAAAAAGTATTGTTGTGCTGTTTGCACCCAGTCCCATTCTAGCAAGATGGCTGTACTTGATAGTGCTTTTGAATAGATTATCTGAGATGTTGCCGGTGCTACAGCAGGAACAAAAGGAAAAGAGTATTGTTATCATATCATCTGCAGACAATTACTTGATGTTGTGTGAAGAAAGCCAAATCAAATTTATATCTGTTATTTATTTATTGTGTAGATGTTAATTTTCCAAGATTGATGGATTGAGATTGTTGGCTTGCCATCAAAAAAAGGAAAACCACAGCAAATTACCAGTTAATGCTAATCTTGAATCCGTACACGAAGGAGAATAATTCAGGAACCCTTTAAGTACAACTTTGTACCATGTCCCAGGCTTCAAACCAAAGACCTCTTTCTTTGATATAGTCCCTGGGACCGACACTATAACTGGACTGGTGTTTGAGTCGTTCACAATCCGAAGGTCCAAAAAATAATTTGTTAATCCCTGGAATCTGTTCCATTGAACCAACAGTGATGAAGCCGTAGGAGAGCTTATGGAAATGATGGGGCATTCTGGAATAGAAAAGGTCACTCATAAAAGTTGTGTTCTAGAACAAAATACAGTAATTATAATTAATTAATTCTCCAGTCGTAAATAAACCTATGCAGACTGATGTCTAACCACATGTATAAACAAAAAGGAGAACGGAAGTATGATATGTTTACATACAATGAATATAGCTCACTAGTATAATAATCTGAACTCATTCGTACAAAAGATTGGATGTTCTTTGGGACATATTGTTAAAGAACATGATTGTTAGGTTTCATACAAATGTGAAATTAAAAGCAAAAGGTGCTATTTAAAGTCTTGAAATTTCACATCGTTATGCTGATATGCAAAATAGAATGTTTTTTTTCTCATTTATACCATACATATGTATATGTATTTATGTTTTCAAAAGAATTATAACTCCATCCCACAACTTCCTTGAGCAACTCTATTTTTAATGTCTCTCTTAAATACAATCACAAAATTAGACCTGATAAAAACGTGACAGGACCCCTGAATGACTTGTCCTCAGCCAGCAATGAAACAGTCTCCTGGAGAATTAACTTACCTTGTGCCTGAGTAGTCCATATCTGCCAAAAAAAAAGAACAATGTAAAATAATAATTATACAAGGATTTTATATTATAGACATGTAATCCATTAAAAAAAGCATTCATACATGAATATTTAGTTTGAACAGAATTATAAATCTACCTGTGTTAGAGTCACTAAAACTACAACACCTAGTGTCTCCAGCCCTCTCATCTTTGACAATACCTAAAATATTACAAATAGTGGTTTACATGGGAGTCCGACAAAAATGGTGTTTTGGATTCTTTTGAGCTTTAGAGCAGGAACACCTGTGGCCAATCAGTAGAGCCCATGGGACCCATCCTCTCCTACTTAATTCCCTGAGGAAATGCGAGATATGAGAGGATAACAGAAAAAAAGTAAAGTGGGAGGGACTGATGAGAAAAATACAGAGAGAGAGAGAGGGTTGAAATGAGAGAAAAAAAGTTGTTGTCACCTATTAGAGTTAGTCAGCTTTCATGAACTGGCATTTTAGTTTATGTGAAATCAATCCAAAAACTTTTGTGTGAAATAAAAACTGTTCTGAGATTCAGATCTTCTACCATAAGTATGTAAGACATCTTAATAATCTTTCTTGAACATGGTCCTTCATTTTGGTAGAGTACAGAAACTCTGAAGTAGACATTTTGTGTTTGTGAGTCAGGACAGACAAGGAGCATAATGTTAAGCAGAGTTAAATGTCAAATGGATATTTCACCGAAAAATGAAAATTTACTGAAATTGTACTCACCCTAATTTTTTTATGATTTGTATCATATATGAATGTAGCATTGCATCACTTGCTCAGCAATGGATCCTCTGCAGTGAATGGGTGCCGTCAGAATGAGAGTCCAAACAGCTGATAAAAACCTCACAATAATCCACAAGTAATCCACACCACTCCAGTGCAGCCATTAACACCTATGTTTGTTTTAGCTGATTCAGATGAGATGACTTTTTTCACTGGAGGAAGCACTATTATGGATTATGGATTTTTATTTTTGCCAAAAACAACAGTTTGACTGTCTTATGGGTGGGTTTTAATGGACAAACAAGCAGCTTTTCAAATCAAAAAATGTTAATTGATGGACTGGAGTGGTTTGGTTTGGATTACTTATTCAAGCTTGCCGCATAAAGATGTGTAGAGCCAGATTTGACATTATTGACACCAAACACTACTGCATGGCAGCATGTTTGGATATACTGAAGAACAAATGATTTTTGAGAGCTGAGTCTTGATTTTCATTGAATAAAAGCACAGATATAGGCCTACTCATGGCAAAGTTCTTTATTGTTCTTTGCTCAGGGTAAAATGAAGTTCAAAATACCTCAACAACAGTAAAGATTTTTCCAATTTGTAAATAGAGGAGATTATTGTAGCATGTTTTACTAATATTATTTCAGTACTTCTACTTGAAAATTCACAGTTAATTTGATGTTCATGTTATATAACTCTTCAAGTTTTGCTTAAAGTATACTGGACCTTAACAACTTTGGTCTGTTCCTCAAAGAAACTATTTTATGGCTTCAGCTATAGCTCATGAGACAAATGGACCACTTTTATGGTGAGTTTAACCAGATTTTTAAATCTGTGACTGCCCTGGGTCATTGTATAATTTAACTGCATGGATAAGAGAAGTGTGAACATTCTTTAAAATGTGTATTTTTGCATTTTACAGAAGAAAAAGCCATACAGATTTGGAATAATATGAGGGTGAGTAAATGATGACAGAATTTTCATGTTTGGACGAACTCTTGCTTTAATAAGTGACCTAAAGGACCCACTGTAACCTAAAGATTTTTATTTATGTGAGAAAATGTTATCTTCTTGACATGGTCTGACTGTTTTTTTAAAGCTATGTTGTTATCTAAGAATGTCCACTTCTGGAGTTCTTTCAGATGTTGTGAGAAGATGAATATGAGAGTTGCCACACAGTTTGTGAATTTTATGACCGTGGCTATTCAGCCTAACCCAGAAACAAGTGTTGTGTAAAACACCCTCATATAAGCTTTTATACTTTTTATTTCCTACAGCCGCGATGTGTAATGAATATGGCAGGTGAGAGATCCTTTGCTCTATTTCATGCAGGATACAAAGGCTGGGAACAGTAGGACTTGACCCGTTACAGATGCAGATAACCGTCAGGGAGGAGCTGCCAGCTTTGAGACCAAGGTGATGGTGAAACTAAAGCAATCTGTGTTAACTTTGGAAACTGGGTCTCAGAGAGAACAAATGCTTTCAATATATGTCACTTCATGGGCCCTCCTCAAGCCACAAAAGCGTGATTGCAACTGTGATACTGTTTTATGAAACACGAAAGTTAAATAAACAAGGCATGAACAGAATTAATATTGATACAGTTAGTTCTAGTGCTCAAATGTGATTGGTTGAGCAGCGTTTCTCTTTGAGAAAAAGAAGTGTGCTTAACTGTTTTAAATGTGCACTTGTAGTGTACTTCAAATCTTAAAAGTATGTTTAAAAAAAAACCCGCAGATGTAATGTTAATTAAAGAAAAGGCTAGGTAAGTGTACTTAACCCTGTAGCCTGACATATGAAATAATAGATAAATCAAGTTTAAATGTTTCTTAATACATTATACACTCTTTTTAGCGCACCTTGTAGTAATGTCAAATTAAATGTTTTACTTTAAAATACATTTTAAATCATTGTTTTATTAATCTTTTATCATGTTTTACATGTTAGTGTTGACTAACATAGTAAATCACATGTTATGGATTAATTTTTCATTTTAACTCTAGTGTTTTATATGATATTATATTTAATGGTATTTTATTTTAAATCTACTATTTTGCAACTGCATCAGTACAAATGTGTAATTACAAATATACTTAAATACATGATATTCAATTTTCAATAGAAATTACATTAAAGTATATTTTAATTTACTATAAATGTTTGTCAGATCATTCAGCAGTAACTACGATTTTATATATTAAGATGTACTTCGTAAGTGGGTCAAAAAAAGTACTTTAAAGTTCAACTAATAGCATTGAATATAAATTTAAACTATTAATACATTTTCATATAATTGCAATTAAGTGTCAGAAAATGTCACCTTCAGTTCTTTCTTAAGGATGTTCTTTTAAAGTATATCATTTTTTGTAGTTAGTACTCTTTTAAAGTCTGCTTCGTTTCACAAGGGCCAAAAGTGCTGATATAACAGTCCAGGAGCAGTGGGACCTTTCATACTTTTTCACTCTTTCAGACTGTCAGACTGTCCATTAGTGGGCCTTTATGAGTGTTGTATGCAATGGGCGTCCATTATGTAGATCAGATACAGCTGGGAGGGGAAGTCTTTAAAAGACTAAAATAAAGTCTGTTCAACATGACACCTCAAGTGGCCAGATTATAACATGAGAAACTATTTTACTAGTCATGCAAACATTTGTTGGTGAAGGATACCATCCATCTAATGTAAACCTGGCAAAAAATTACATTAAAGTAAATAAAACTACAACCCCAAATCAGAAAAAGTTGGGACAGTATGGAAAACGCAAATAAAAAAAGAAAGTAGTGATTTCTAAATTTACTTTGACTTGTATTTCATTGCAGACAATATGAACACAAAATATTTCATGTTTTGTCTGGTCAACTTCATGTCATTTGTAAATATACATCCTTTCCTGTCATTCAGACCTGCCACACATTCCAAAAAAAGTTGGGACAGTAAAGCATTTACCACTTTGTAATGTTGCCATTCCTTTTCACAACACTTAAAAGACGTTTAGGGACTGAAGACACCAAGTGATGAAGTGTTTCAGGTGTAATTTTGTCCCATTCTTCCTGCAAACAAGTCTTAAGGTGGGCAACAGTACGGGGTCTTCGTTGTCGCATTTTGCGCTTCAAAATGCGCCACACATTCTCTATTGGAGACAGGTCGGGACTGCAGGCAGGCCAGTCAAGTACCCGTACCCTCTTCCTCCGCAGCCAGGACTTTGTAATGTGTGCAGAATGTGGTTTTGCATTGTCTTGTTGAAATATGCATGGACGTCCCTGGAAAAGATGTCTTCTTGAAGGCAGCATATTGTGCTCCAAAATCTCGATGTACTTTTCAGCATTAATGGTGCCATCACAGAAGTGCAAGTTACCTTTGCCAAGGGCACTGACACAACCCCATACCATGACAAACCCTGGCTTTTGGACTTGTTGCTGGTAACAGTCTGGATGATCCTTTTCTTCTTTGGTCCGGAGCACACGGCGTCCATTCCTCCCAAAAAATACCTGAAATACTGATTCATCTGACCACAGTACACGTTTCCACTGTGTGATGGTCCATCCCAGATGCCTCCGAGCCCAGAGAAGTCGATGGCGCTTCTGGACACTGTTAACATAGGGCTTCCTTTTGGCACAGTACAGATTTAACTGGCATTTGTGGATGTAACTACGTATTGTGGTACTTGACAAAGGTTTGTCAAAGTAGTCCTGAGCCCATGTGGTGATATCGCTTATAGATGAATGACGATTCTTGATGCAGTGCCGCCTGAGGGATCGGAGATCACGGTTGTTCAGCTTAGGCTTGCGCCCTTGTCCTTTACACACTGAAATGCACTTTTAATTATGTTATGTACTGTTGAAGGTGAAATATCCAAATCTCTTCCTATCTTTCTTTGAGGAACATTGTTTTTAAACATTTCAATAATTTTCTCACGTATTTGTTGGCAAACTGGCGATCCTCTGCCCATCTTTGCTCCTAAAGGACTAGACCTTTCTTGGATGCTGCTTTTGTACCAAATCATAATTACAATCACCTGTTGACATCAACTGTTTCAAATAACATCATTATTTAACCAATTTACCTCATTACTAGCCCTAAATTGCTCCTGTCCCAACTTTTTTTGGAATGTGTTGCAGGTCTGAATGACAGGAAAGGATGTATATTTACAAATGACATGAAGTTGACCAGACAAAACATGAAATATTTTGTGTTCATATTGTCTGCAATGAAATACAAGTTTTGTTTTACTGTTGCACTCGTGCCTTGTGTTTTTTTGCAGCATCCCACGCATGACAGCATTCTAAGTTAAAAAAACATGTCTCTAGACTTGACCTCCATCTTGCATTTTTAATGCAAAAAACATTCTCTGTGTGAATGGCCCCTAAGCAATTTGTCTGAGAAACAGGCCAAAACTGAAGCCGTTCTTTGCTAGCAATCAGTAGTGATTGGTGTTTTTGAAGCACAGCTTCATGAATCTTTGAAACCTTTCATGGACCAGTGGTTCGGAGCACTGCTAACGTCACAAGATTTCAGTAAACAAAAAGTGTTCTATGGTCAGACGAGTCCAAATTTGACATTCTTGTTGGAAATCACTGACGCCGTGTCCTAAAACTAAAGAGGAGGGAGACCTTCCAGCGTGTTATCAGCGTTCAGTTCAAAAGCCAGCACCTCTGATGGTATGGGGGTGCATAAGTGCATACGGTATCAGCAGCTTGCATGTTTTGGAAGGCACTATGAATGCTGAAAGGTAAATAATGGTTTTAGAGCAACATATGCTCCCCTCCAGATGACGTCTATTTCAGCAGGACAATGCAAAGCCAGACGTCTTCAAACTGTTTTGAAAAGAAGAGGAGATGCTACACCATGGTAAACATTCCCCCGTCCCAATTATTTTGAGACCTGTAGCAGGCATCAAATTTGAAATGAGCTCATTTTGTGCATAAAATAGTAAAATGTTTCAGTTTAAACATTTGTTATGTTCTCTATGTTCTATTGTGAATAAAATATCGGCTCATTTGAAAGTCTTTTAGTTTTCATTTTATTCACATTTAAAAAATGTCCCAACATTTCCGGAATTCGGGTTGTACCATAGCACTCAGGATCCCATTTGCAGTTACGCTTGGTCATGTGACACACTAAAACCAATGGAATATTGTGAGCTCTGGTGAAGGGAGGCGATTGTCAATTGAATAACGACAAAATATCAGTCTGCTCTTTAAGCAAATGTATTGTACATCTTCAGAAAACTTGCAATAAAGCACACCAGTCAAATAAACGACTTCAAAAGACTTGCAATAAAGCACACCAGTGAAATATAATTCTATAATGGTGCTTTTGTGTTTTGCCTGTTTTGAAGTTTGGCAGTATAAATCATCATTTACACTTTGGGTAATTTGTGTGTGTTGTACTGGTATTCCCTACATTATGGGGTCCAAATGTCCCCACAAGGATAGTAATACCAGTCATTTTGATCTTGTGGGGACATTTTTTAGCCCCCGTGAGGAGAACAGCTAATAAATCATACAGAATTTTTTTTTTGAAAACCTAATAATGCAGAACATTTTGAGTGAGGGGTACATTTAGGGGTAGGGTTAGTACCCCTTCTGTAAATTTGTACAGTATAGAAACCATTACGCCTACAGCGAGTCCACATAAAACATGAAAACCAGTGTGTTATACCGGCATGAGGAAGAGTAATTGATAGAATTGTAATTTTTGGGTGAAATATTCTAAATTTAGATGAAGAATTCTGTTGGTGAAAGTATCAGAGTCTTTTGAACTTCTTTTGAAGTGTTTTTAGAGCTTAAAGCAACGCAGTTTGAGGAAAGTGTGTCGAATTACACAACTCTCAATCTGTTTCATGATATTAACAGTTTGGTTGTCTTATACTTCCGTCATTTTACCCACAAAACTGCCCATTTCTGTTCAAAGAAGAACTGAATACCATAGACAAACGGCCTCGTGACAATGAAAGGTGTTTAATGTTGAAAGTATACAGTAGATGTGATCATGAATTCCTTCACTCTGTTGTATGTTGCCTCTTTCTTGTTTTTTTTCCTCAGGGCTCCAACATGCCAAAGGGTTCGAATGAACAAGCAACCTAAAGCATCAAATTAAGCTTTCTGTTTGTGAGATTGAATGTCGATTAGCTACTCAAATGGTCCACGTTCTATTAAATCTGAGAAACATGATTTGGTTGATTGTTGTGTCAACAAAGAAACTTGAAAAAGTCAGCATGTTTACTGATGTTATTGGATACCCGTTACCACACAAGAGATTCATATAGAATCATGCATTGAGTTTCCCAGAGGATTAGGAGCATATTTGTTGCTGTATTTGATGACTGGGTGGTCCAATATTATATGACTGTCAAAAATGCAGCCTGATTTACAGAAAGTTCTGGAGAAAATAAAGCAAATGAACTGAATCCACTGAAAACAGAAGTAGATGAGCCTAAATAGTGCAGAACAGATTGGATGTCCCTCAAAACCGTTTTCTCTGACATACTGTAAGTTGCTCTCAGTAACTTTTAATCTTTTTTTAACAGTAATTGGTTCAGTTAGTTTTTACAAATCACATAAATAACGAAAGACTCCCAACATTCCCAGAGGCTCATCAACACATTTCCTGTTATATCCATGATTATAATAATAGCATGACTGAAAGGGATCACGTGACCCTTCGACAGCGATGCACGTTTAGTCTTTCGCTCTGCTCACTTTGCCACATATTGTGTAATCCTGTCAGTAAATTTTAAACCACTCTACATTGGACCCATCATGAGTGCTTCGGCAGAAAAAGGTGATCAGAAAAGAGAGATTGAGCAATCGCCAAAGAAGAAAAAAATGAAGGATTCCACCATCTCCAGAGAGGACCTCGACGATGCTATTGCTAACAGCATTAAGCTGGCGCTTAAAGAGCAGCAGAGCACTTTGAATTTGGTTGTGAATTCGGCAGTAAGAGATGCAATGGACTCTGTGCTGATTCCAGCATTGCGCGAACTGCGTGAGGACATACAAGCGACCAACAAGTCTGTTAAAGAGCTAAGAGAGGAACTTGAGGCGATAGCTACCGCGGCGAAGCAGACACGTTATCGGGTTGATTCCGTTCAAGCAGCTGCGCGTGAGGATAGGAGGGCAGTCACGGACTTAAGAAATCAGCTGGAGCGACTCACCGAGAAGATGACAGATATGGAGGATAGGAGCAGGAGGAATAACGTTCGGCTGGTGGGGCTGCCAGAGGGGGCGGAAGGTTCCAACGCGGCTGGTTTCCTCAGAGTTAATCTTTCCAAGTGGATTCCTTCATTGAAAGGCCATGACATTGAGATTGACCGAGCGCATCGTGTGTATGACGCAGGGAGGGCTCCGATCGGCCGTGCACTCTCATCTTCCGTGTACTAAGATGGCATGACAGATCGGAGATCCTGAAAGGTGCTCGGCAGGCTTATCCGGTGAAATGCACACAGGACAATGTCACACTACTATTTTTTCCCGACTTTAGTCCAGCCACAACGATCAGGAGAAAGGCATTTGGTCCGGTTTTGAAGAAGATCACAGCGCTTGGTCTCCAGTCCTTCCTCACCTATCCGGCGGTAATTAAACTACTACACAAATGAGTTTCGACTCTCCTCAGAAAGTGGAGGATTTTGTCAGCTCCCTGTCTCAGCAGAGGACGTATGCCGCGGCTCTACGGGAGGGCAACGGGAAAACAGCGGCCACTATCTGCCATTTGAGGCTTTCCTGTAGCTCAAATGGTAGAGCATGGCGCTAGCAACGCCAAGATCATGGGTTCGATTCCCAGGGAAAGCAAGAGCTGATAAAATGTAAAACTGTAACTTGAATGCAATGTAAGTCGCTTTGGATAAAAGCGTCTGCTAAATGCATAAATGTAAATGTATCTCTCTGGCCCGGCGGGAGGGGCTTGATGGCCGGGATGGAGGCGGTCCTAGCTGCCCAGTAGGGGATGATGGCAGGATGTGTTACGGGTCTGTCTGTCCTCCACCTTCTCCAATCACAGCGCACGCCCTCACCTGGTTTCACTTGAGCATTGATGGTTCTGATTCATGTCACCTGCACCTCATTAATCACCCAATCTACCCAGCACTATAAAGGCACACACCCAACTCCAGCACTCGGTCCGATCTCATTTATATGAAGTGGACTCTCTTTACTATTCACGACTGCTTACCTGAAACTAACCTGTTTGTGTACTTACCTCCTGTTCCGCTCCATCGTTGATTCCCTGGATCTCCATCATCTGCTCCACTCCGTTGATCATCCAACCTCTCCTCCACCAGCATCCTGGGGTGTGTGCTGCTCCTCTGCATCCACGCGTTCCTGGCAAGACAAAACCATATCAGTATATCCTTTCTCCATTGCATCAAGTGTCTAAGACTCTACTCACCTCCATCGACTGCTTACACATTGCTAAATTCAATAAACATCACATTGTATTATAATCCTCTGTGTCCAGTCTGCTTCCATAACAGAAGATCGGACCTTTACCGAACAAAAAATGGACAGCACCTCCTCGCCCCCAGAGAAGGACCGCCTCATGATAGCCCAAGATGGCTGCTCCATAGAGAGCTATGTTGAAGATTTCCTCCAGCTCGCCCACCAAGGAGATTGGAAGGATGATTCATTGAAGATTGTCTTCTGGAGCGGTCTAAGTAATCACCTGTTTCTCCAAGCACCCCCTGCTGCAACCCCTGGCTCTCTGGCGCAATATATCGACCATGTACTCATACTGGCGGGTTCATCTTTTACGGTGGAGGAAGTTCCCGCAAGCCAGCTGCCGTCCGCGGCGAAGTCTGTGCCCGTACCACCGCCCGCGGCGATGATGATGCCGCTGCCCGCGGCGATGATGGTTCCGCCGCCCGCGGCGATGATGGTGCCACCCGCGGTGATGATGGTTCATAACTTGGAGCTTATGGACACGGCGATACCCCCTGAAATTTTGGCTCCTGTCCTCTCTCCGGAACCTGCTCCTCGACAACGCCCTCCTGTGCCAGCGCCACGCCAGCTCTTTCCTGTGCCAGTCCCATGTCAGCATTCCCCAGTGCCCGCTTCTTTAGGGCCAGTCCCTTCTGTGCTCGTCTCTCCAGAGCCAGTCCCTCCAGTGCCTGCTTCTCCAGGGCCAGTCCCTCCAGTGCCCGCTTCTCCAGGGCCAGTCCCTCCTAGGCCATTGCTGACCGAACGCCCTCAGGAATCCACGCTGCCCAAGCGCCCCCAGGAATCTGTGCTACGCAAGTGCACTCCAGTGCCTGCTCCTCGCAAGTGTCCTCCAGAGCCTGCTCCTCGCATGTGCCCTCCAGAGCCTGCTCCTCGCATGTGCCCTCCAGTGCCTGCTCCTCGCATGTGCCCTCCAGTGCCTGCTCCTCGCATGTGCCCTCCAGTGCCTGCTCCTCGCATGTGTCCTCCAGTGCCTGCTCCTCAAATGTGCCCTCCAGTGCCTGCTCCTCGCAGGTGTCCTCCAGTGCCTGCTCCTCGCAGTTGCCCTCCAGTGGGCACCCCAGAGCCCGCTCCTCGTCAGCGCACCCCAGAGCCCGCTCCTCGCCAGCACCCTCTAGTGGCTGCTCCTCCAGAGCGCCCCCTGGTGCCTGCTCCTCCAGAGCGCCCCCTGGTGCCCGCTCCTACAGAGCGCCCCCTAGTGCCCGCTCCTCCAGAGCGCCCCCTAGTGCCCGCTCCTCCAGAGCGCCCCCTGGTGCCCGCTCCTCCAGAGCGGCCCCCAGTGCCCACTCCTCCAGAGCGCCCTCAAGCGCCCGCTCCTCCAGAGTGCCCACCAGAGGGGAACTTCCCCAAGAATATGTTTTTGGGGGGCTATATATCCTCTGCCTGGGTGGCCGGGCCCAGAGCCAAGGCCACGGAGCTCCCTGACCCACCTTGGCCACCTGAAAAAATAGGGCCAGAGTCTCCTGCTCCGCCATGGCCTCCCGAGTCCCCGGATCCGCCATGGCCTCCCGAGTCCCCGGATCCACCCTGGAAGCTTCCCCAGAGTCTCTGCCAATCACCAGCTTCCAGGGCGCCCACCCCCCCTCCCCGGTGTTACTATTACGGTGCGGGACGCGCCTTCCGGGAGGGGGAGGTAATGTTACGGGTCTGTCTGTCCTCCACCTTCTCCAATCACAGCGCACGCCCTCACCTGGTTTCACTTGAGCATTGATGGTTCTGATTCACGTCACCTGCACCTCATTAATCACCCAATCTACCCAGCACTATAAAGGCACACACCCAACTCCAGCACTCGGTTCGATCTCGTTTATATGAAGTGGACTCTCTTTACTATTCACGACTGCTTACCTGAAACTAACCTGTTTGTGTATTTACCTCCTGTTCCGCTCCATCGTTGATTCCCTGGATCTCCATCGTCTGCTCCACTCCGTTGATCATCCAACCTCACCTCCACCAGCATCCTGGGGTGTGTGCTGCTCCTCTGCATCCACGAGTTCCTGGCAAGACAAAACCATATCAGTATATCCTTTCTCCATTGCATCAAGTGTCTAAGACTCTACTCACCTCCATCGACTGCTTACACATTGCTAAATTCAATAAACATCACATTGTATTATAATCCTCTGTGTCCAGTCTGCTTCCATAACAGGATGGACATGGACGCTTGCTAAACCTATTTTTTGCTTTTTCTTCTCTCCTACTGGATATTATCCCTATATATCCGGTACAACGATCTCTTTGCTGGTAAGACTGACACCCCTTTTTTCTTTTTTGGAAGGGACTAATGGAGAGTAAAAAATGTTTTTGGCTGTGTGAGCCTTTCGGGGGACATGTCTTGCGTTGGAGTGGATCGGTCACGAACCATCACTATTTTGTGTTGCTTAATCAGACCTATGTTCTCGGTAATGTGCGGTCTGAGTTGTTTCTTGTTTATGGTTGTCGGTTGTTCATGTTTTTATGTTGTTTTTATTTTTTTCAACAGACATTTATACTTTTATTTATTTTGCCTTATTTCTAAAGGGATTTTTCATCTAGGAGGTTTGGTATCTAAAATGCACATCAGTGTTTACATGTTATTTACAGAATGGAAGTGCTTCTGCTTTTTTCATTTATTGAATACAATCTTGGGATTATGAATATTCAATGCATACTCTAAATATTTTATCACTGAATGTGAATGGTTTAAATTCTGCTGTTAAACAAACCCGTGTGCTAGAATATTTACACCGTAAATCTATTTCCTGTGCCCTAATACAAGAGACACATTTAAAACAATCTGATGTGGCACGTTTCCAGAATAAATATTATAAGTTAGCAGCCTTTTCCTGCGCTCTTAATAAAACTAAGGGGGTGCTTATCCTTGTTAACAGGAAGTTAAATTTAACAATTGAACACCTTGGTAGTGATGAGAAGGGTAGATTTGTTTTTATCCGATGCAAAATATATAATAATAGGTTAGCATTGGTCTCTATTTATGGTCCGAATGAGACAGACAGTACATTCCTTACACATATTTCCAAAACTCTACTTGAGCAGATTGATTGCCCTCTAGTGGTGGGTGGTGATTTTAATGCTGTAGTAAATCCTGCTTTTGATGAATCTCAATCTGATACAACAGCCAATCCATCCTCTAAATTACTGAATAAATTTATCACTGAGCTCAACTTAATCGATCTTTGGAGAATTCAGAATACTAAATCTAAGGACTTCACTTTTTTTTTCTAATAGACACAAGACTTTCTCTAGGATAGACTACATATTTCTCAGCCCATCTTTAATTTCGTCTAATTCCTCCATCTCTATATTATCAATTTTATTATCTGATCATTCTGCTGTGTTGTGCAGTGTTCCTCGTTCCGATGTTAAAGCCAAGTCTCCTAGATGGCACTTTAACATATCATTATTAAGTAATCAGACTTTCATTTCTTCTCTAAAAGAATATATTAAGGAATTTCTTGAAATTAATATGCCCTCTGATGTGGATCCTCAAATACTGTGGGAAACGACTAAGTGTGCTATACGAGGTTTCTGTATATCTTTCTCTTCTACTCTTGCCAAAGCGAAAACTCACCAGTTTACACAATTAGAAAATAAAATCCAATCATTACAAAACCTACAAAAACAAAGTTTTACTGAGTAACAGGCTCCACAGCTGTCCTCATTAAAATTAGAATATGATTTACTTTCACACTCAAAGGCGGAATTTATTTTACATAGGACTAGGCAAAAATATTATTTTGAATCAGAGAGACCTAGTCATTTATTGGCCCTTAGGTTGAAAGAATGCGAGTCTAAGGCATATATTAGCGCAATAAAATCATCGGATAATCAGGTCACCACGAACCCTGTGGCAATTAATGAAATATTTTAAGGTTTTTACACAAATCTGTATAAAGCCGAAACCGATTTTGATGAACCAATTTGTAAGCAGTATTTAGATAAATTGGAGCTGCCTCAGATCTCACAGATGGATGGAGAGTCTTTGGAGGCCCCATTAAGTTTGGAGGAACTCCACGTCTCTCTAAAAAGCCTTCAAAAGGGCAAATCGCCGGGTCTAGATGGTCTCCCCCTGAATTATATTTAGAAATTTGGGATTTGGTAGGGATACTTATGCTTAATTCATTTAATTTTGCAATTGAACATGGGGTATTTCATAGAGATCAAAAAACTTCATTGATATCATTACTTCTTAAAAAAGGGAAAGATCCATTAGTTTGTTCCAGCTACAGACCGATTTCGCTTATCCCATGTGATCTAAAAATCTATGCTAAAGTTTTTGCTTCTCGTATGGAGAAGGTAATTCATAGTCTGATCAAGGAGGACCAAACCGGTTTCATCAAGCGGCGTAATGCGTCTCACAATATGCGTCGACTCCTTCATATTCTTGACTTTGCGGACTCCCACCCGACCCCTTGTGCGGTTTTCTCACTGGATGCAGAAAAAGCCTTTGACAGGCTAGAGTGGAATTATATGTGGGCAGTTCTGCAATGTTTCGGCTTCGGTGAACACTTTATTTCTATGATTAAGACATTATACCACTCACCTGCAGCATCAGTCATAATAATAATAATATTAATAACATAATGGCAATTAACTGGTAATATTATTTTCCCCCCCATTCCCTTTACAGCGGGGAACAAGGCAGGGATGTCCGCTTTCCCCCTTATTGTTTTGTCTATCTCTTGAACCCTTAGCACAAGCAATCAGGAAATCTGAAGTATCGATTAAGATTCATGATCATAATCATAGTATTTCATTATACGCTGATGATATTATTTTATATTTAGACCACTTTGATGTTTCAGTCTCTATTATAATTAAGGAATTTGATAATTTTAGTAGCTTATCAGGATATAAAATAAATTGGAGCAAATCTGCTTTAATGCCAATTAACAATGTTAAGGTTAGTTCTTCTATTCCCTCATTTATCCCTATTAAGGAATCTTTCATCTATTTGGGCATTGCCATATATAAAAACATTCATAAGATTGCCAGAGACAATTTTAATAACATTTTAGTTAAGGTCAAAAATTACATTCAAAGATGGAAGAATCTTAAAGTCTCTCTCCAAGGAAGACTCTCCACTGTTAAGATGAATTTGTTACCTCGATTAAATTTTTTTTCTCTATGCTACCACTTTCTCCCCCTCCAGGTTACTTTAAGGAGATCAACTACATAATTTCTAAGTTTATCTGGAATGATAAATGCCCCAGAATTAAACTTACCACATTACAACATACTAATAGCGCAGGAGGACTGGCTGTACCAAATTTTGAACTGTATTATTGGTCGTTCCAGCTTAAGGCTCTTCATAATTGGGCTGATCCTCAATCTACAGTTTCATGGAGGGTGATTGAAGCTGACAAGTTTAAACCAAATAGACTTCAAGATATTTTATATACTGGCACAGGAAAAAAATGGGATAATTATAAATTCGGTCCAGTTGTGGCTAACTCTATTAAAATCTGGAAAACGGTTGAACGTCGGATAGGAGGACCCTTCAAATTTTGTAACAGTACTCCTTTATGGCACAATTTTAATTTTGTATGCGGAAATCGTCCATTTGTCCAACCATTTTGGTCTTCTTTAGGTGTAAACACGTGCGGTGATATATCTGATAACCAGGGCCTCTGTTCATTTCAGACATTAAGAACCACATTTTGTCTACCAGCATCCGCATACTTTGTCTTTCTTCAGTTGCGTTCTGCTCTCAAAGCGTATGGCGTTCTGTGGGCATCTTCTATTTCCTCTCATCCTATGCGGGACTGGATTGCACCATCTGCTGGTCGGCCATCTGTATCTTTAATATATAATAAAATTATTGATTGCATTACAAAACCTCTTTCTATTAAAACTATTTGGCATAGGGAATTATCTGACCTTAATTTATCTGTCGACTGGGAGAGAGTGTGGTCTAATCTCAGCTTAACATCTAAAAATCTGGCTCATCGTCTTATTCACTTCAAAGTCATTCATAGAGCATACATAACTCCTTACAAAAGATTCAAAATGAAACTACAATCACATTCTAACTGCCATATATGTAATACTGCTTCATCAGGCACTTTTCTTCATATGTTTTGGGAATGTCCTGTCGTCATTAGTCTATGGACACATGTAAACCTGATTTTGTCATCATTACTGCGAATTGATTGGTCTGTTAACCCAAGTTTGTGTCTTCTTAATGATGATTCTGGTCTCTGTATAAGTTCAATGCAAAAGAGAATGTTGTTTGCTGGTTTTACAGCTGCGAAGAAGACAATAATACAGAACTGGTTTACACCACACATGTGTAGAAAAACATATTGGATCCGTAGCCTCCTGCAAATAGTGACGTGTGAATGTACAACGGCGCGAGTCGGTGGGGCCAGGCCAACAATGCTTGGCAGTGTTTTTTTGTTTGATATACGTGATTGTATGGAGGAGTGACTTTTGTGTTTTTGTTGTCCTTACCTCTCTCCCTCCCTTTTGACTGGACTTTGAGATGTTGAGTATGTGTCTGTTGTTGTTTTTTGTTTTGTTATATTTTGGATGCTGTGTTGTGTTATGTGTGAATTTTTTTTGTTTATAACAAAAAAAATAATAGCACGACTTTGTTGTATTAAAGGAAGTCAAACACAAAAGGTGGTTTCGTATGTGAATGCTGAAGATGTGGGAACCATTAACAGAACTCCATGGGGAACATTTACCACACAAAAGATGTGGCACCACTTCTCATGCCCATACAACTAAAAGGTAACACATGCACAAGAATAAAGATAACTCTTCGTTTTAGTATCAATTACCAAAAGACTTGAAGGTTGTTTCACAAGCACATTCAATTAATTTATCTTGATTTATTAGACATATATAGGGTAGATGACCTCCCTACTTTCGTTTTTTTTTCTTCTTTTGATCATAGACAGCACAAAATCTCATCTTGGCACTTTTGATGAATGGCTATGCTATTTTTAATTTTGTCATTTCATCTGAATGTGAGATTTAGTCAGTCAAAACAGTTTTGAGGTTAATTGATCCAATTTTTTATCCCTGGAAAATAGTGATCTATGACATTTTGGCATGTTGAATATTTCAGACATCTTTGCTGTCATTAAAATCTGTGTTAGGTCACTGTGTTACATATGACATATTGTAAGGTCCACGTAATTGGTCCAAAGAAGATATCCAATGGTGGATGAAGGTTTCTTGCATGCTCAATCTATTCAGTGTGCAAAGTTATTTAAATTAATCTCTAATCTGACTCTATTTTATTATTACCTCGAATTTAGGTTAGAATGTCAATTGTTATTGATCGTTCATAGGAGGATACTATATCTAGACATCTGATTATTCTATCTTATTGTACTCGTTCATTCGGATGCTCATGTCGCTCAGGGATATCGCATCGGCCGTTAGCGTACCCCACGATCACATACTTACCAGTCTTGGTTATTAGACAGAGATAATTGACTAATACTTTAGATGGTCACTCCTATGCTTGCTCATTCTGAAAGTAGCCTACTTTTATTTAGTCCCCATAGATCTGTACACACTTGAATAAAGCAACATTATTTCTAGTTAGAGGTCACGACCACTACTACTGTATATACCTGTATATAAGCTGACCAACATCAACTTTCCCCGATAGGAGCTTTGGTATGTTCATGCCATGGTTTTCCATGTACACTTAGCTAGAGTAATATTACAAGAAACAGAGGTTAGGCTCACCCTACACTTTCAAAAATAAAGGTGCTTAAAAGGTTCTTCACAGCGATGCCATAGAAGAACAATTTTTAGTTTCACAAAGAACCAGTTAGTCAAAGGTTATTTAAAGAGCCATATCTTTCTTACCTTTTTATAATCTGAAGAACCTTCTTTCACCACAAAGAACCTTTCGTGAAATAGAAAGGTTTTTAGACTATTCAGATTCAGGTTCTTTACGGAACCATTTAGACAAAAAAGGTTCTTCTATGGCATCGCTGTGAAGCACCTTTATTTTATTTAGGTTGGTCGAACAACATCCTGTTGACCTAAACAGAAATTCCCTATAAGCCCTTACAGTCTAAGTACACTTGATCTAATACCAAGTTTTAGCCGGAATTCAGTTGCTCCATCTCAACTGAATTTTAGTCCATTACATTGGGGGGCTCTAACTCTAACCCTCTGCATTGCAAAGATGAATTTTGTTGATAATGATTTTATTTGTTTGGTAACAGCCCTAAATGTCTTATTATTCTAATTGACTCCATGGATTAAACATAAGAATTTGACACAAAAGTTAATTCACACTTCTAGAAAAGTGGCTTTATAAAGGTAAAAATGCCCACAAGGGTAAAAATCTCTTAATTTTAAAAGATTAATTTCTGTCACAGCTGTGAACTGACCACACAGAATATGAAGATTATCAAAAATGATCATTGTCTTCTTTTTTTTTTCGTTGTCTGATTATCGTTATCAATAAAATCACAGAAAATATCGAGATATAATTTTTAACAAAACAAAAAAAAATATGAATAATTTTTATATTTTATTTTATAGTCTTATTTATTCATTTATTGAAGGGTGTGTGGTGTGTGGTGGGGAGCTTTGACACAATTCAAACACTGTAAAAGATGCATACCTGTCTAGAAAAATACAAAGTGTGGAGTGTATGGAAACACACCACACTACGGGCTTCTGGCTACAGAATCACGCCGATCGTCTTGCAACATTTCCTTAAATACCCAGACCAAGACAAACGTCCCCCAAAATAGAGACAGGAACTAACAATTTGAATTTGCATTGAAGTTGAGTTAACACCTTTTGGGACAGAAGTTAATTTGCATGAAAGACACTGGGAAATGGGACATCCTCTACAGTAATCAACTTATCTCTAAACTCTTAGGATCTGTATTACCTTTTAGTCTACTTCTTGAAGATTGAGACCATTGTACCAGACACACAAATCAAATGATACCAACATGACTGAATATCACTTCCATTGATGTAGAACATTTATTCTATTGACCATTCTGAGTGAGCTGAGTGAAGGACGATGGGTGAGGGGAAGGAAGTGAAGAGGTGAGAAGGGACTGTTCTCACATCTTCTCTCAGTGGGAGGTCAAGACAGATGTCTGTATGTTAATGTGCTGTGTGTGTTTCGTCTGTATCTCAGATGATCAACATGTCTGAGGTTCTTCAGGTCTTACAATATCTTCAATTAAAATATGAGCAAATAATATATAAGTCCTAGATTACATTTACAATTTTAATTTACAATGTTAAATATTTATTTAGTACTTTACATTAACGATACTTTAAAATATACAGAAATATATACATATATACACACACACACACACATATATTTATATATATATATATATAATATTAATTTCAAATGTTTTTTTATGGTTTTGTTTGATAAATTTCAATGGTAATTATGAACATTTCTTTTTTTTCAAAGACATAAATATTCATACAAAGTAAATAGATTTGTTATAAGACCATATTTTCTTTAGACATAAGCCAAAATGTTACTTAATGTAGGTCAATATAATTATTTTTATTATAATAATATAATAACATAATTTCACCATAAACAAAAGCTAAAAGTTGAAATTTTATAAAACATAAAACTAAAAACATGTTGTCCTTACTATAAACAACAACTTGAAAGACCTTACTGTTTATTGTGATATCTCTAAAATATGCATATTTACCAACCAGCAAAATGTTAAATTTTCTTTCTTTCTTTCTTTCTTTCTTTCTTTCTGTTACTTGCTTTTAGACAAACTGAACAAAAGTTTAAACATGAAACCATGATTTAAAATAACATTTAAAATGTGACAACTCACCCTTTATGTATATTTATGTAAATACTGATATCAACCATCAAAACAAGTTGACTTTTGTCAGTTTTTTTTTTTTTTTCATTTGTTACTCAATAGTTATTACTATAGTTTGTAAAATAGGTATTATAATACTTATTACTTTTACTTTATTTGTATTATTTATTTATTTATTATTATTTTTACAGATTTAAACGTATACTTATACAACATCACATCTAGCCCTGATTTCCACGAGATCTTGGAGCTACGCTGCTGTGTAAGAACAGTTATTTCACATTGATAGAAGCGGTCAGTTTTAGACTAACTTTCACATTGTCTATAACAAATACATTTATCACATGCGACATGATGGCCTATTTGACCATTGCGAGGCTGTTTTTTTATATATACTTTTATATACTGACTTTTGGATTGATAGGATAATGGAGAACTGATAAACAGTACAGGGGGAGAGAATCGTCCTCCGGAGCAATGCACTACACCCTCTGTACCTCCACCTGAAATACTCCATGTCACTTGTCTAGCAGCTCCTGTACAACTGTTCATCTAATCGATCTGAACGAAACCGGGATGATAGTGTGTTTTGGGAGAAAATGGCCCCTGATCAAATAACAGAATCACAGTCAAAGAAATTCATCTGAAAGAAGATTATTATGAATTAGAAACATAATATTGATATATTTAAACGTCTATACCTATTGTTAAGCTTTGTCATATCACTTGTATAACCAGTTTTACTACAGAGACCATGGTTAAACTATGGTTAGTGTAGCAAAACCATGGTTAATTTGTGGTGACCATGTTTTTTTGTTGTTGTTTTTTGTAGTAAAACTATGGTTGTTAATAGTGTATAATATTTATTAACATTTATGTTATTTTAATAATTATTCATTATTGTAATTATTTGTGTTTTTTAATATAAACGCTTTTAACAACACTATTAAATGTATGAAACAGTAATAAAATAGTATTATTGAAAACGTCGTCTTTTAAATATAAAACATCTGTATAGTGTTAACTGATTGGCCACGGAGTTGATACACCTTGACCAACACTTTCTGCAGTGTCCATATGTGACCACAAGAGTGAGATCGATCTCTCTCAACAGCCTAATATAGCTGGTGAAAATATGTCCATGACCATCATACTAGATTGTTTAGTGTTTGTTAAGAATTAGTGTTATATATTATTTTTGTCTATTATTATTACCACTTACCAGTCCAGTGTACCAAAGCGATAGCCACTTTTCATTTGGCCAAGGTTGTCTGACATATATTTAGATAGTATTTCTCTGTCTGTTTACCTCTGTCACTATCAATTTTTCTGTCTGTTACAACTTTAATATTGAAGCTGCCTTTCCAGAAAATCCCCCCCCCCCCCACACACACACTGGGAAAACATGGCTTATTACAGTTGTGGCTACAGTCGTATGTGACTTTCTCTTTAGAAATGGGGAAGTAAACAGTTTTGAAACAGAAACAGACACACACTATTAATGCAGGGAATTAATTTTACTGTCAAACTATAGATGTTCATTCACATCCCAACAAATCATGCATTTGACAAACATCCAAGGGAAGTTCAATTAACAATAAGATGTATATTTCCCTCAGAGGCACTGCATACAGGGGAGTTCAAATTCAGTTACCGCTCAGATTAATCGTTCTTTTTTTAAATTGGGAAATTACTGTTAGTTTCATTTTATGTTCATTTAAAGTATTCCGGGAAACTGATGCATTGACGTAACACTGTCAAATTACTTTTTCTTTTTTTTTCAAAGTGAGATGTTCAGATGTTGCTAAGAACAAAATGTTCCTTCATAACATAACTGCCTCGCCAAAATAACTTTTTAAAGTTACTATAAACTGTTTTTTGTTTTTTTTCAAGTGGAGAATTGTAGAAATTCCAATTGTAGAGTTAATTAAATAATGTGACACACAAGATCATGAATTGTCTTTAGTGAAAATCCCTGAGATAACATTAGGGATCAATGAAAATTAAGTTAAAATAATAAAACATATTCATTGATTGTTGAATTGAATAGAGTTTTTGTGTGTTTATCACATTGTAAGAAAATTGCAAATTCCTATTTAAAATTCTCCCATTAATCAGTGTCACTTCTAATTAAACCATATTACATGATTGACATAAATTACATTACATCTTTAAAGCAATTTAAATATATAAACATAAGTGATTGGACAGTGTTGAATCCTGACTAATTCCATCATTCAGGTAATTATATTCAAACGAGTTCACTGCCTGACTTCAGAAGCCAGTGCACACAGTAAAATGATTTAGTTGCAGAGCATTCATTTTCTTTCCTGGTTTGGGGACATTTTTTTTGAAGGATCCAGTCGTCCAATATTATCAGAAGCTGCACAAGAGAAAACAATAAGTCAAAGTTATTTAAATCACTGTTATTGTTTGAGTAGTATGGTCATGGGTTATCTTTGTGCCTCCTATTCTTCATGCACTTCAGAATGACAGCACAGCTGAGAGGTTTGTTTAAGCTGTGCCCTACTGTACAGACATGAACTTTAATAAACTTTTTTATATTAAAAACAAACAAGCAAGCCCAGCCCAGTTGAAAAAAGTATAACACAAAAATAACATAACGTATAGCTTTCCGTAAAAAGTAATGTAATTACACTGTAAAAAAAAAAAAAAGTTGAGCAAACTTAAAATTTTAAGGCAACTAGCTTCAGCAGATTTTTGAGTTTTCTCAACTTGTTGTTTTAAGTTTATACAAAAATAAGTTTGGAAAACTCAAAAATTTCCTAAAAAATAAGTTGAGAAAACTCAAAAATCTGCTGAAGCTGGTTGCCTTAAACTTTTAAGTTGGCTCAACTTTTTTTTTTTTACAGTGTAGTTACTTTTTTAGGGAGTAACGCAATATTGTAATGCATTACTTGCAAAAGTAACTTTCCCCAACACTGGTGACTTTTTATCTCACAATTATGACTTCTTTTTTTTCTCGCAGATGGCAATTTTGCTTATCACAATTTGGATTTCTTACCAATAATTGCAATTTTATATTTCAGTTCACACTGACTGCCATAGTATCTTTTTGGAACTGAAATTGTTTTCTTACCAACATTCTTCAAAATATCTTTTTTTGTGTTCAACAAAAGAAAGAAACTCATACAGTAAATGATGACATCATTTTTACTTGTGGGTGACCTATCCCTTCAAGTCTTTAACAGAATCCTTGTTTGCAGATGTGACACTGATAAGAGAAGTGCATTATAATGGACTTTACTGTGGATCAGTCTGTAAAAGGACAAGCAGTCCTGGGCTCAGAGAGGGAGCACTCTCTCTATTGTGTGTAATGAAGACATGTGTTTGTACTATAGCCGTACCTCACTGTTTGAAGGACATCCATCCCATCATTATCTTTTTCCTTGATAGAGCACTGAGAGTAAAGAGAGGCTTCAGTTAACGAGTGCCAAATATTTCATGTGGATGTTTGCCTTATTTTTGATATGACTTGAGCAGTTTATTCAGATCAGTTTGAAATGTGGATGTTCACAGTCTTACCCATTCCAACACTGCTGCCCACACATGTGACTGAAAGACAGAACATAACACAAAAAACATGCATTTTTAAAGTAATTTCAGTTATTTACTGTTCAATCACAACAGATATTCTGAACTATAGTGGCCCAAAAATATTTGGACCTGTGCTGTTCTTACGAAAAGTCTGAATGTCACTGCATTATATGATGAAATAGCAAAGCAAGTGGCATTTGTTTCAAAGAAAGATAAACATTTCACACAAGTTTGTTGAGTTTAAAATGATAAAACAACAGATTCAAAGGAATGCAAAAAGTATTGTCACACTTCCAGTTCCATGTTCATATGATTTGTTTCTATTTGGTTTGATATTTTATCTAATGCAATGAAAAGCAAAAAAAAAACACAATCTAAATCATTCTTGGGCTTCTGCACTGAAGTTCATTACCTGAATACAGCCTGCTGTTACAGAACTGGACCTTGCTTCCGTCTGGATTCAGTGGGGCGACGACCACTGAGTAGACCTGACCGCACACGATCTCTGACACAGTGCATGTGTAGCTGCCGGGCTCTGGGCTGCACGCGTGAGTCCTGACGCTTCCGGTGACTTCTGCTGTGTATTTAGTGAGGGCACTGCTGGACCTCCAGCGCACAATCAGTGTGTTATTGGTTCCTCTATAGAGACGGATGCCTGAGGGACAGCACTGACCTTGAGAGAGACGAGAATGTTTGTTCTTTATGGAACCATTTAGACCAAAAGGTTCTTCTATGGCATCGTGAAGCACCTTTATTTTTAAGAGTGTACTGGCAACATTTTATAAATTCTGCATTAACTACAGTACAACACTGCCTAAATATCTATTTGGCTGTTGGCTAACATTATTTTCTCCAGCTGTGTGATCTAGAAGATGTCGGCTGGACAGTCATTTCAGAGGCAGAGCAAGTCATTACATTTTAATAAACTATTGAAGATTAATTTTTCTTTAGGATATGTACACTTGAATGAAGAATTGTCCAGAAACTTTTATTATGAAAAGGCTAAATGTTGATTTCATGTTGACTCCAGAAGTAATGCTATTGGAATTCAAAAGTCAGAAACTGGACATGCCTCTAAAGTCATATTAACAACTGGGAAATCCAGAGATCATTTTAATATCCAAGTTTCTGAGTTAGACATTAAGCTTTAAATATGGCAGAGAATAAGGAGAGAACTATTTTTGTTGTATTAAGTTTTCTTTGTGGTTTCTTCAAAATGCATATTGATTTTTCTTGTCAAGACAGTCATGTATATTTAAAGAGAGGGAATAAAATTTATTTGACCAGAATTCTGACATTAATTCTGAGTTCTGAATGGAATTCTGACCATCAAGCACGTTTATATGAAAGTTTGGTTGTCATCAAATAGATCATACCATTTTATTCAAATTCTGTTGGATATTGGCTAAATATCTTCTAGCCTATACATTTTGGGTTTAATATTATTTTACCAAGGAATAGGCAAGAAGGAACCTAGTGTCCTCCATGATTCCTGTTCTGTACGACAACAAAGCACTTGAATGCAAACAAAACTCATAATTACGGAAAGGGAGAAGGAAATTTCCAATAGCACATGAAGGTAGCTTTAAAAATCACTCCATAATAAATTTATGGAAGCAGTGCAATTTTTATATTATTGCTGTCTAATGAAAAAGACATATCTCCGCTTTTGAGAATTTTGACTTTTTTACCAAGAGTTCACCTTAACAGATGTGTAACGACATAATTCTGTTGACACTATGGTGCTAAAGGTGACTAATCATGTTATTTTCAGTAACATTTTGTACGAGTTATAAAAAAAGTGTTTTCATGCTCTTGAGTCATGCATTTATGGACATGCTTTTCACTGGACACCGACTCTGTGTATTTGTGCTAATTCTACCACTAATGGCATCGTGGTCAGCTCTGAGGACGTACTGGCAGAGAATCCGTGATAGGTGCACTCCTCCTTGTGCCCGGTGCGACTGATGGCCTCGAGCGAGACCGTGTAGTTAGTGCCGCAGGTGATGCATCCCATCACGCATTCTGTTTCCATAGTGTGACACTGCGCATGGCCGCGTGGTGAGGACAGAGAGGCGATGTACGTCTGGGCACCGTTAGCGGGTGACCAGGTCACGTTAGTCATGGCCTGGGTCACCTGGCTCACCGTGAGATTGTCTGGACAGCAAGGTGCTGAAAATACAAATAAAGTCAACTTTTAAACTTGTAAGATACAAATATTGGTTAAAATAACCCATTTTTAATTTTATTTAAGTATTTTATTGATATTGATTTTATTTTTAATTAAATATTTGTATAATCTTAAAACCCTGATGGGGGGGGGGGAAGCATTACATAAATTCTAATGGTTTCCACTACAAATACAATTACAAACCATCAACTATTAACCATTAAAACCATTAAAAAACAACAAACAAGCCACCAATAAAAGGCAACAAGTTACCAGTAGAGACCCACAGGAACCATTACAGTTTCTATTAAAGCTAATACAATTCATTTATATAGATCAGTGATTATAACCTGTAAAACTATTACAAATTCTGTGATGGTTTCTATTGTTATTGTTTTGTTTTTTCAGAAGGTAACGTTTCTCTTTCTCTTGTTTCAATCATCTTGAATGTAACTGTAGGTTTTAGAACTTTTCTTTTTGACACAATTGGTTTCTTGACTGTTTGAATCAGCATGAAACCCTAACCTGTTTCCAGTGGAACGGTGTAACTGGGCATGCTCTCTCCAGCTGGGGTTGATGCGATGGCACTGACTTCATAGACGGAGCCACAGGGCAGGTTGGACACCAGACAGGAAGAGCCGTTTGAGTGACAGATGTGTGCGTCGCCTACTGTGCCAATCACACTGACGGTGTAGTTAGCAACTGTGTTATCAGAAGTCCAGCTAACCAGCACACTAGAACTAGATGTGTTAGTCTGGCTCACACCGGTGATCTCAGGCATGCATGGAGCTTTCCGGAAGAAAGAAAAAGAGAGAGAGAGTGTGTGTACCATACACATCTGTGACATGTTGGATGTATGCTCCACTTTGTGTGCATGATTATACCTGTTTCATGTGTTTGTGGACTGCAGGTGAGGTTGCAGCCACTTACGTCGTTGCAAGGTATGATGACTACACTGTATTTGCTGTTGCAGGTGAGGTCAGAGAGGGCACACCTGGGCGCTGTGTCATTACACAGAATCACTTCGTTTGCATCCACAGCACGGGTCTCATACAGATCCGCACCACGCACAGGAGACCACTCCATCATCAGAGTCTCCCAAGAAGCTGCGGAAACCGTTGTGAGCGCTGGACAGCAAGGCACTGTGGATAGCAGGTGGAAATGAATACGTTTTTATGTAAAAGCTTTTTTTTTTTTTTTAAATGGTCAGTGAAAGCAGCTATTGCTTCTAGGGGGAAGGTCGTTCTAGAATAGTAGATCTAAAATAAGCCTGTGAGTGCAACGTGATGTCATCAATATATATATGTATATATATATATATATATATATTTTTTTTTTTTTTTTTTTTTTTTTTTTGCCTGGTTTCTTAGAAGAAAAGTACTGTACATTTTAAATGTGTTTCTTTAAGGAGTTCGCTGGCATTTAGATTGCCTATATGTGACCCTGGACCACAAAACAAGTAGCATGGGTATATTTGTATATTACATCGTATGGGTCAAAATAATACATTTTTTCTTTTATGCCAAAAATTATTAGGATATTAAGTAAATATCATGTTCCATGAAGATATTTTGACAATTCCTAAAGTAAATATATCAAAACTTCTAAGAACTTCATTTGGACAACTTTAAAGGTGATTTTCTCAATATATATATATATATATATATAATTTATTTATTTTGCACCCTCAGATTCCAGATTTTCAAATAGTTTCAAATATTGTCCTGTCCTAACAAACCATACATCAATGGAAAGCTTATTTATTCAGCTTTCAGATGATGTATAAATCTCAATTTAAAAAATTGACCATTTTGACTGGTTTTGTGGTCTAGGGTCACATATGACTTCAGAGCTAACATACATGGACAAAAAGCCATTTGACAGCATCTTTAACACTCACAGGTGGTGTGGTTGAGGAGAGGCCCCGGGGGACTTTGTCCAGCATGGTTGTGTGCAAACACACTCATGATGTACGAGTATCCACAGTGGCAGTGAAACTGACAGTACAGCTCGGTCGAGTTGCACATCTCCTCGATGCCATCGTCACTTTTAATAAAGGTGGTGTAGTACTCTGCGTGAGGGACGGCGCTCCACTTCACAGAACAGTTCCCGGGCACCAATTCTTCAACCCAGATGGGCTGCGGGGGACAAGGGACTGACAAACAACAGATTAGACAATGAGAGAGACTCCAAAAGGCAAGATTCAGAGTGATAATAGCTTAAATTTCATTCTGTTGTAGCTCTTCAGACCTGTGGACAGATCTGTTTCAATTCTCTATATGTATCGATGATATGACAAACTTGCATGTGTGAATGGGTTTACTCACATGAAATAACCTGAACTGGGTATGAGGGGACACTGTTTCCAGCCTGGTTGATAGCGATCACTGTGACAGAGTTTGTCTCTCCACAGCTCAGAGGAATCAGGGTGCAGGAGTTAGTAGATGAGGAGCAGTTCTGTCCGGTCAAGCTCAAGGCGACATACTGCTCTGCACCCTGGGCTGGGTCCCACGACACCACAATACCAGCATCCGGGGTGCTTGTCACCACCAGCTCAATGGACTGAGGAGTGGGAGGACCTGTGGAGACACAGACACAAAGTTTAATGCGTCAGTTATTGCAGATTTTTAGCAGTGAAGATTTCCTAACCTCAGGGGTGTCCACTCCTGCTCCTGAAAGGCCACTGTCCTGCACAGTTTAGCTTCAAGCATAAACAAACCTGAACCAGGTAATCAAGGCCTTGGGCGTCTATCAGAAACTTTCATTCAGGTGTGTTAAACAGAAGCTAACTCTGTGACACGTTTTGTAGTCCAAGGAGCAGAATTGGACATCTCTGCCTAACATGCTGTACTTGGTGTGCATGCTTTGTTGGCTGCTCTTTTACTGACCCCTTTCTTTTCCTTAAGTGTTATTTACAGGTATGACAGAAACTGTGTGTATCAAGTGTAACAGTTTCTGCCTGCTTGAAGCATGAAGTAAACTCTTTCTTTCCATCTCTATTGTCTTACGTGTGATCTGGCAAACTCTGAAGTCATCTCCGGGAATGTTCTCAGGACTCCAGGCATTTCCTTTAATGCAGTATTTGGTTCCTGCCTCCAGGTCTGGAAAGTGAACCTGAGTTTCTGTGGTGTTGAGGCTAATTTTGCTATACGAGCCGTCCTTGATGATGCTGAGACTGTAGAGGACAGCGTGATTCACTGGCTCCCACTTCACCAGGATACTGCTGTTGCTGGGAGAGCTGGTGTTGAGCTGAGGAGCAGGAAGGACTGGGGTCCAACAGAAGAGGGAGAAAAGAGAATAGTGAGGGATCAGACAGACATCTGCATTGTAACCAAAAGTACTGAAGATAGTTTTTGACTACCAAGCTAAGTGATCTAATTCTGATCCTAAATTAATTTAGTGATTTGGATATGAGGGACAGTTGACAGGTGTCAGATGGCTTTATGTTCCTGTCCTTTCCTTTCTTGTCCTGTCCTTTCCTGAATGTCCTGTCTTTTCCTGTCCTGTCCTGTCATTTCCTTTCCTTTCCTTTCCTTTCCTTTCCACTTCTTCACTTTCCATCCCTTCATTTCCTGTCTTGCCCTGTCCTGACATTTCCTATTCATCCCTCTCTCATTCATTTCTGTTCTCTCCCATTCCTTTCTATTCCCTTTAGGTCCCTTCTGGTCTCTTTCATCACCTTCAGTCCCTCTGTTCCCTTCCCTCTCCAGTCGTGTCCATCTCTAGTTCTGTCCTGCCCTTCCCCTGGAATGTCCTGTCTGTCCCTCTGTTCTTTACTGATCCCTTCCCTTCCACATTTTCGTTTGGAAACTGGGTTCTTTTTACTCAACCCTAGGCATTGGTTCTGCTCTTACCACTTCCTGGTGTGTCATAACTGGAACAGGTCTCAGATTGCTTAAGTGGTTTGAAGAAAACACCCCATTGTTCTGTTTTGGATCATATGCATGACGTAATTCTATGGATATTTGTGATAGGATTTCACATCGAGGCTATTCTGAGAATTAATGTCCCTTCCCTTATTATTTCCTTGGTGACCTTCTCAGGTGGAAAACGTGCTACCTGAACAATGACACAAAACTGCTGAGGGCCCTGAGGTGAAGACAGAGAATGAATTTTCTGTGCCCAGTCCCTTGAGGAGGGCAGCCCTTTTGTCATAGTTCAACTTCTCATATTTTGCCTACAGAGCAAACCTGGATATTGTTACTTAGGGATACATGCGTGAGAAACCTATTTCATTGAAAATGTGATCACAAGCTATGCATGCTGCAAAAAATCAAGCCCATGAGATCAGCCATGTAGCTTATCCTGATCTTTCTCAATGAGAGGATAAGGTTACAGCACCGGGTGAGGGTTAGAGAATAGCCAACTCTGTCCCTTCATGAATGGATCATTTCTTTGGCCTCGAGGTCAAAGAGGGTGGAGAGAGAGTAGAATAATATACCTGTCTTAGCTTCAACGGAGATGGAAGGCTGGCTTCTGCCTGCGCTGTTGACGGACATGACACTGAGAGTGTAGTCTGTGTATGGCTGGAGGTTGGTGACAGTCCCCGGAGAGCCAGGTACTGAGATCTCTGAGAAGAAAGATCCGTCATTTGTCTCAGCGCGCAGGATGTAGGAAGTGGCACCGGAGACCGAAGTGAATTCCATAGTGATGCTCTGGCTTTCTTTAGAGGAGGCCATCACAATGGTGGGCACATCAGGAGCTGAACAAAAGATGATACATTTTACAGTTGCATTAATTTCACACATCGTCAGTTAACACTGGGAGCCTATCTGATTCAAAAATATTAAACTGCAACAAGGTTAATTCAACAAACAAGATGCTAAGCCTGAATTCAGGGATTCTATATGGAAAACTTGGAATTATCAGGGAATTTAAAAATGGTAATTTCCAGAACATGGTAATTTCTTTCAATTCTGAAAATGCTTAAGGTTTTTTTTCACACTTAGACATATTACCTCCTAGATCCCATCACTACTCTTTAGCAAGCCATGTGTAGATTTCAGTACATACCAGTAGATCCGTCCACAGTAGCATCTGTCAGCATGTGGCTGCCCAGGGCCTCCACACGAAAGGTGTATGCAGTGTTGGGATTCAGGGAATTAACGGAGCCCATAATGGTGTTCTGTCCAAAGCTGGCAAAGACCACAGGGACTTGAGAGTTTCTGAGAGAAGCTGTTACTCTGTAGGACAGTGCACCTTCATATTTGCTCCAGCGCAACACCGCGCTCTTTGATGTCACCGTAAAAATACTCACGGTTATTGTGCTGCCTGTAAAAGACAAAAAACTTAGCTGAGGTATTCATTAATGCTGGTTAAATATAACGCAAATCATAATCAAGAACAGTGTATTTATGAGTATGAATTTGAATTTAAACAGATACTGTGAATTAGATCCAGATGAGCAGTACCTGATGCCTGTAAATGAAACAATTCACTTTTATTAGACTGCAAACATTCATAACAAGTATAATTTGTACATTTTGATTGTTTTAATTCCAAGTGTTTTTCATAACTGCATCAAATTTAAAATTAGTATTAATGCATTAAAAAATATAATGCATGACAGAATCATAGAAAATGTTTATTTTGATTTTATTATTTCATTCTTTTTATTTAAAGAAGTACCATTTCCCTTTTCATTCACATCATTCTATGCTGCATGTTACAAAGTACTTCATTTATGAATAAAGGGAAATGTGAAGTGAATAAATAAAATGACATAACTTTACCTGTGAGACTATTCCAAGCAAAAGCACCAGCCCTTTGATTCCTCCAAGGCCTGCCATCTGTTTTCTGTTTGAATCCTGATTTCTCTTTTTGTAATCTAAACTCTGCACTCTCTTCTGTTTCTTGTGTTTTGGCTGAATATACATGGCGCTTTTCTTTAAGGCATCTCAGATACTTTAACCTAACCCCGCCTCCTCAGAAGAGCTAGCCAATAACAGCTGGGGACGAGAATGAGCTGGCCAATCAGAAGTGAAGATTAGACATGCATGGAAACAGGTGTAACAGAAGACTGGAGGAAGAAGTCTAACGCAGTATATGCAGTCTAATGTAAATAATGCAGTTTATACACATTTGTGTTGTTAGTTTTACATTTATATTTAGTTATTTAGCAGAGGCTTTTATCCAAAGGGACTTACACATGAGGACAATAGAAGCAATCAAAATCAACAAAAGAGCAATGATATGTGAGTGCTGTGACAAGTCTCTGTTAGCTGAACACAGTACACGTAGCAAGGTTTTTTAATCATATAATAAATAGAGGCCTTATATATATATATATAAATAGAGGTTAGAGGCCTTTTTTGCTTTTGTTAATTGAATAATAAATAAAAAGAAAACAAATAGATAGAATGCAAAAAGATTAGAGAAGCTAGTTTTAGTACTCAATTAAGTATACAATTCATTCTAAAGTGTTAAAAAACAATCTTAAAAAATAAATAAAAGGAGACATCTCACCACATTTTTTTATTATTATTTTAAGAGGCAAAGATTGAACATTTATTTTGTATGTATAATTACACTAAATTTTGGATGCAGACATACATTTTGTTAAATTTTTACTGTTTATTGAGGTGTTCCATTGTGACAATTTACCCCATGCATTTTGAAGATATGCCCCGCTAATATTTGCTTGGATCATTCTTCATTTGCAGAAATATAGCTTTTTGTAATCCAGACTTTCAAAAATAAACTCATTCCGGGGAATATTTCTTCATCAAAACAGTGAGTTCACAAAACCCAATATAATACAAACTATTTTTTTTTTTACATATAATTTTAAAAAATCCATCAAAATAAACCATTTAAGCACGATCTATATCCTCTGTCAAAACCAACTATATCCACACATGAACGCGCACTCTCTCACTCCTCCCAGATGACGGAAGCGCGCTTTGTTTCGTCTCAACTCAAGATGGCAGCTGGAGCAGACCACGGCTTGAAAAAAATAGTTTGGCAAAGTAAGTTCATAGAGTAATCAGGGATTTTCAACAGACTTCTTACATGCATCTTCATTTATTAGAGTTCAGCTCAGAGGAAGAGCTGTCAGAAGTTTAAAGAGACGGGTTTATCCTGGGTTTGCTCAGAGAGCTACAGTCGTTGTATGAAGTTGTTTAGGCGTTTGTTTTGGTGTCAATAAGGAGACGAGCTGCAATATGGATTGTGTTCCGTTTTCTGCGCTATGTTTGTCTCAGTGAATGTCTCGCATGTGTCATTGAGTCACAGTTTCCGTTAGCTGCTGTGCTAACGTTAGCCAGTGCTGTTCAGGTTCACTTGTGCGCACTTTGATAGTTCTGCTCCGGGTGTTTCCGGGGAGCGGGTCAGTATCTCGGGGCTCTGTTTGTTGTCATGACTTTTGGAGACGCCGAGTGTCTGATGATGTCATAATGGAACTTCAGTTCTCCCGCGCGCGTTACATTCCGTGAACTTTATCAACGACTTCCGGTCGGCAGAGTTATGGACTGGCATTTGTGCTCCCAACACTTGAAGACTAGCCATAACACACACACACGCACGCACACACAGTTATTTTGCAATGTTAAAGATATGGATTCTAAAGTAATTATAAGCTGATGATAATGGTGTATGTGTGTGTTTTTAAAAGTATTATAAATGGTTATATGCACTTTAACATATCTGTATTGCAGTGATTCTAGGGGGGCCTCAGCATATTTCCAAGGCTGTAAAATGGCTCAAATTATTTTGAATTAGTGCTGTCAAACGATTAATCACATCCAAAATAAAAGTTTTTTGTTATATAATAAATGTGTGTATATGTATGTAATATGTATGTATGTATGTGTATATGTATGTATGTATGTATGTATGTATGTGTGTGTATATATATATATATATATATATATATATATATATATATATATATATATATATATATACATATACACATACAGTGGGTACGGAAAGTATTCAGACCCCCTTAAATGTTTCATTTTTTGTTATATTGCAGCCATTTGCTAAAATCATTTGTTCATTTTTTTTTTTCCTCATTAATGTACACACAGCACCCCATATTAACAGAAAAACACAGAATTGTTGACATTTTTGCAGATTTATTAAAAAAGAAAAACTGAAATATCACATGGTCCTAAGTATTCAGACCCTTTGCTGTGACACTCATATATTTAACTCAGGTGCTGTCCATTTCTTCTGATCATCCTTGAGATGGTTCTACACCTTCATTTGAGTCCAGCTGTGTTTGATTATACTGATTGGACTTGATTAGGAAAGCCACACACCTGTCTATATAAGACCTTACAGCTCACAGTGCATGTCAGAGCAAATGAGAATCATGAGGTCAAAGGAACTGCCTGAAGAGCTCAGAGACAGAATTGTGGCAAGGCACAGATCTGGCCAAGGTTACAAAAAAAATTCTGCTGCACTTAAGGTTCCTAAGAGCACAGTGGCCTCCATAATCCTTAAATGGAAGATGTTTGGGACGACCAGAACCCTTCCTAGAGCTGGCCGTCTGGCCAAACTGAGCTATCGGGGGAGAAGAGCCTTGGTGAGAGAGAAGAAGAACCCAAAGATCACTGTGGCTGAGCTCCAGAGATGCATTCGGGAGATGGGAGAAAGTTGTAGAAAGTCAACCATCACTGCAGCCCTCCACCAGTCGGGGCTTTATGGCAGAGTGGCCCGACGGAAGCCTCTCCTCAGTGCAAGACACATGAAAGCCCGCATGGAGTTTGCTAAAAAACACCTGAAGGACTCCAAGATGGTGACAAATAAGATTCTCTGGTCTGATGAGACCAAGATAGAACTTTTTGGCCTTAATTCTAAGCGGTATGTGTGGAGAAAACCAGGCACTGCTCATCACCTGTCCAATACAGTCCCAACAGTGAAGCATGGTGGTGGCAGCATCATGCTGTGGGGGTGTTTTTCAGCTGCAGGGACAGGACGACTGGTTGCAATCGAGGGAAAGATGAATGCGGCCAAGTACAGGGATATCCTGGACGAAAACCTTCTCCAGAGTGCTCAGGACCTCAGACTGGGCCGAAGGTTTACCTTCCAACAAGACAATGACCCTAAGCACACAGCTAAAATAACGAAGGAGTGGCTTCACAACAACTCCGTGACTGTTCTTGAATGGCCCAGCCAGAGCCCTGACTTAAACCCAATTGAGCATCTCTGGAGAGACCTAAAAATGGCTGTCCACCAACGTTTACCATCCAACCTGACAGAACTGGAGAGGATCTCCAAGGAGGAATGGCAGAGGATCCCCAAATAAACTTGTTTCATCTTTCCAAAAAGACTCATGGCTGTATTAAATCAAAAGGGTGCTTCTACTAAATACTGAGCAAAGGGTCTGAATACTTAGGACCATGTGATATTTCAGTTTTGCTTTTTTAATAAATCTGCAAAAATGTCAACAATTCTGTGTTTTTCTGTCAATATGGGGTGCTGTGTGTACATTAATGAGGAAAAAAAATGAACTTAAATTGATTTTAGCAAATGGCTGCAATATAACAAAGAGTGAAAAATTTAAGGGGGTCTGAATACTTTCCGGACCCACTGTATATGTGTATATGTATGTGTATGTATGTGTGTATATATATATATATATATATATATATACACACATATGTATATATTTCAGAAAAAAAAAGTTTTTATATTAAATGTATTCATGTATAATATAAATTATATGAATATAAGTATATACATGTAAATATTTTCAAAATATATACTGTATGTATTTAAATATATACATAATAAATATACACAGTACACACATTATGTAAACAAAAACTTTTATTTTGGATGCAATTAATTTTCACAACACTGTTTTAAATATATTATTTTTAAATGATATAACTTAATCAGAATAGGAGAAACATCCACAGATCAAGATCTACATGTAAAATAACATTTCTGAAATGTACCACTGAGTATTTACACACACACACACACACACACACACATGCATGCTCAATTATAATATGTATAAGCTGGTTTTTACATGTCTGTGCACTCTTCAAGCAGAACAAACTCAAAACAGAAAGTAAAGCTTCTTGGAATTTTTTTCTTAATTTTCAGTTCCACTGATTCATTGCTATAACTAACAGATTCCTTTATTTGGCATCACAGGAATCAAGGACACCCTCATTGCCGACTGCAGAAAGTCAGAAGTATGGAAGGTCAGTTTGAATGATTTCCTTTTCTTTTCTTTTTTCTCCTGAAGCTTTATGTTTATATTTTGCCTCAAATGTGCATTGAGCTGAACTGTTTGCTCCTGCTGTAATCCTCTGCTGTATACTAAACACAGAGGCTGGCTCATCTGAGCAGGTCACCAACACAACATTTACTTTACTATATACTAATCAAAAACCATACTATCTCTGGTAAACTTGAGCAGCTTTCCTGTAGCTCAAATGGTAGAGCATGGCGCTAGCAATGCCAAGATCAGGGGTTCGATTCCCAGGGAAAGCAAGAGCTGATAAAAATGTAAAAACTGTAACTTGAATGAAATGTAAGTCGCTTTGGATAAAAGCGTCTGCTAAAATGCATAAATGTAAATGTAACCTCTTAATGAACATAAAAAAAGTATTTATTGTATTTTTATTTATTGTATTATTTTATTTTTTGGACAAATTCATTAGAAAGAACTGGTTCGCAAGAATTCACAAATCACACTGTTTGTTGTTGCATGCGACCAGCAAGGAAAACACAACAAATAGTCTTCGTTTGCTACACCCAGACTTGGTTTTCCTCTCTGAGCACATTCATTTCAGATAATTGCAAGTTTAAATCTACTAAAACATCATTTATTTTGCTGTGCCATTATAGATTTTTTTAAACTTGACATGAAATCAAAATGTACAATCTAGTTTTAAATGCAGGTTATAGATCTTATTGTGAACAGTTCATCAGTTTATATCTTTTTTTTTTTTTTTTTCAAAAAGCCCCTAAAAATGTGCATTTATCTGCTTCCAGTTTTTGAGTACAACACCCACATCTCAACATTCAGTTAACAACCAATACACAAAATGCCACCCTACTTTTCTTTTTTCTTTTTCAATATTCTGTTACATTCACATGCATGTCAGAATACAGACAAAAAGATATATCGCTAATTTAGCTTCATCGCAACTTTAAAGAATACTGGAATGTAGTGAAAGTTGACATTGTAAGGTCTCATTAGTGCATGAACTAACATTAAGTAACAATGAGCAACGCATTTGTTACAATGTTTATTAATTTTTGTTTATGTTAGTTAATAAAATTAATGGTTATTTAAATAATAGTAGCAATGCATTAAGTAATTTTAGTAATGTATTAGTACATGTTGAAATTAACATTATGTCAAATTAATAAATGTTTTAGAAGTCTCATGTTTAAATAACATGTCTTACATGTTATTTAATGCAAATAACTAATGTTAAAGTGCCCCTATTATGGATAATGAAAGGTTCATATTTTGGTTTTGGGAGTCCCCAACAACAGGTTGACATGCATGCAAGGTCAAAAAACACTTTTATTGTCTTATAATATGCATTTATTTTTACATTACTTGCTCAACGACTCCCAAACGATTCGCTCAACGATTCATTTTTCCAAACTCCTCATTTGCGTGACGCTAATCTGCGGTGATTGGTCTATTTTATTTCATCTCATCATGCCTGTAATGCCTGATAAAGCAGCGTTTGTGAGAGCAGTGCTGCTTTGTGTACAGTGTTACCGGGGAAACCGCTATTTTTACTGCTCCAAAAGTGGCACCTAGTGGCAAAGAATGAATTAGCATTTTCATTCAGACCAACAAGTGGGCGGCAATATGCTAATGTTTCATGTTGACGTTTCATGCTTGGGATTCGTTTTAAAAATGTTTCAATGTTTCAGAGTCGACTCTTTCTTTTGAGAGACAATAACTTTATACACGGTGCACTTTCAGATTTCAAACTTTGCAGGATGTTTTCATTCACTTAGAGCTGTGTTACACACTGCATGAAAGCTCATTTTCAAAAATCCATAATAGGGGCACTTTAATAAATGGAACCTTATTGTCAAGTAAAGTGAAAAAGATTTTAAAGTGTCCTTGTTACACGTTACATGTACTTACTATTATAATAACAATAAATGATGCGTAATTACGTGCAAGTAACCCTAAGCCAAACACTAATCCTAAACCTATAGTAAGTACATGTAGTTAATTAATCTTACTCAGTACTTAACTGTATAATTACACTAACACGAACACCTTAAAATAAAGTGTAACACAATTTTAAGGTATCCCTGTTATAGTGTAATTACAGTTAATTAACTGAGTAATATTAATTAACAACATGTACTTATTATAGGGTTAGTGCCAGGGTTTGGTTTAGGGTTAATTTATTGTAATTATGTAACTGAAAAAAAAAATGTTACTGACTTAACCATTGCACTGATTGACACTTTAAACATTTGTTATAATGAAGGGTATTTTAATTTGAAAAGAAAAGTGTAATTGAAACCAGAATATGATTCACGTGTTATCTTAATACAATGAATGTTTCACCTTCTGTAACTGATGTTAAATCTGTTCTCACAGATCCTCATACTGGACCATTTCACCACGCGCCTCCTCTCCTCCTGCTGCAAAATGTCCGATCTCATGTCGGAGGGCATCACAAGTAAGTAAAAGAAGAGATTTTGCTCCAGTTCTGTTGAACATCTGGTGTGTTAGACAGACATCCAGCTGTCTGCTGATTCAGTGTTTGAACTTCATTGTGTAGTGAGAGTCAGACGCGCTTCCTTCCTGTGTTTTCCAGAAGGGAAGCTTTTCATTTCCTCCATATCAAGCAAAAGAATAGACATGTGCTGGATGGGGAATTATTGTCATAACGTGTTACCTCTCGTTTGTTCACAGTTGTGGAGGACCTGTATAAAAACAGAGAACCAGTTCCAGAGATGAAGGCCGTCTATTTCATGACACCTACTGCCAAGGTCAGAGCTCAGGAGACAAATAATAAGCATAATATCACTTACATTACTGTGATGATCTGTTTGTGACCCAGATGTGTTATATTTGCAGTGTGTTGATGCTTTTATTAATGACTTCAAACCAAAACCCAAATACAAAGCTGCCTATGTCTTCTTCACTGACTGTGAGTTCACTGATATGATTATCTCAAAAGTAGAATGGCTTGTGTTAGTGCTGTCAAACAATTAATCGTAAATTAATCATCTAAAATAAGTTGTTTTTTTACATAATGTATGTGTGTGAACTGTGTATATTTATTATGTATATGTAAATACACACACATGCATGTGTGTATATATATGAAAAATATATTTATATATGATATAATTTATATGAATATAAATATAAACGCGTAAATATTTTCAAAATATATGCTGTATGTGTGTCTTTATATATACATAATAAATAAATAAACACACTACACACACATATATTATGTAAACAAAAACCTTTATTTTGGATGCAGTTAATCGCGATTAATCATTTGACCGCATTAGATTGTGTTATTTTCAGAAAGAGTGATGTTTTCATTACTTTTATATCAAAATGACCTCAGACTGTCCTGATGATCTCTTCGACAAGATGAAGAAGAACTGTGCCAAGCACATTAAAGTGTGTAAAGAGATCAACGTCTCGTTCCTGCCACTGGAAGCACAGGTGAGTGTATCTGGAGATTCGTTTAGCCTGTTATGGCTGAGAGTTGTGTAGTTTATGACTGTGTGTGTTGTATGGGTCACCTGTGCAGGTGTTCAGCTGTGATAACCCAGAGGCCTTCAAGAGCATCTACTCTCCGAACAGTCCAGACAGAGATCAGACGCTGGAGATGATAGCTGATCAGATCGTAACGCTCTGCGCCACGCTGGACGAGTACCCTGGAGTCAGATACAAGAAGTACAGTCTTACTCACTTCACATGTGCTCAAATTACACCTGATGCTTGAATGGATATTTAATCTACGTTTCTGTAATGCATTTTCTGTTCTATGTAGAGATCCGAATCTTGATTATGGAAAGAAGTTGGCTGAACTTGTGGATAATAAACTGGCACGACATTATGAGTTGGATGATATTTCGAAAAAAAAGGTGAGAGAGCTGTTGAGTGTTTACAACATCCTCACATGACAGTGTATCTGATTGATAAGGTTAGATTTAGAGCTGGACAATATGGCTTTTTTTTTTAAGATATACTGATGTTCAGAAGTTTTGGGTATACTTTTTTTTTAAAGGAATGAAATTAATACTTTTCTACAGCAAGGATGCATTAAATTGATCAAAAGTGACTAAAGATATTTTTAACTTTTTTCATCAAAGAGTCCTATAAAAATACTTTTTCCTCAAATTTTAAGCTGGACCACTTTTTTCATCATTGATAATAATCAGAAATGTTTCTTGAGCAGCAAATCAGCATATTATAATGATTTCTGAAGGATCATGTGACACTGAAGACTGGAGTAATGATGCTGAAAATTCAGCTTTGATCACAGGAATAAATTACATTTTACAATATATTTAGATAGAAAACAGTTATTTTAAATTGTAACAATATATCATCATAATACTATATTTGCTGTAGATCAAATAAATGTAACCTTGGTGAGCAGAAGAGACTTTAAACATTAAAAAAAATCTTACTAACCCCAAACTTTTGAACGATAGTGTATTTCAGGCTTTTGACAATATTTGTATTTATTAATATGTGAAATTAAAGTCTAAGTTAATTCAGATGTTTAAAGTAAGAAGTAAAATACAGTACAAAATACTTGGGAATTAAATAAAAAAAATCTTAAATTGTAAAAAAAAAGTTCAGTGGCTTGATGGATTGCTGACAATTAAAAAAAAAAAGGAGTTCTGAATCAGTTTCATTGGATAAGACATTTTGAAAGAACTGATTGAGGAAAATTAATTGCCAACTGTATAAGCTCAAGTTTTGTAAGAAAAGCCGTAGTAGGATTGGTGAATCAGATCATGTACTCCCTGAAGCTTTTTTTTTTAACCCATAATGTCTGTAATCTTGTTCTTTTTCTGATGTGGCCTTATAAGTGATACTTATTCAGTACTTTCCTTTCACATTCAGGAAAAAACGCAGGCTCAGCTTCTGATTGTCGATCGTGCGCTGGACCCTGTTAGTCCTATTCTTCACGAGCTCACCTACCAGGCCATGGCTTATGACCTCATACCAATAAAGGACAACACCTATGAGTATGACACCGCAACTTAATTCAGCCAATCACTTCATCTTTATTTACTTTAACACATCCCTGCTCTTATTTTGGTTCTCCTGTGTATTGGTGTTTTTCTGTGTGTTTTCTCTTAGGTATAAGTTAAAGGATGGCTCTAAGAAAGAAGCTTTACTGAATGACGAGGATGAATTATGGGTCAAACTACGTCACATGCACATTGCTGAGGTCACTGGGTGAGTAGAATTACTTGAGTTCAATCTCTGCTCTCTGACACACAAACACTGGGTGGTCGGTTTTCTTTAAACTGGACTGTGTGTCCGTACCTTTCTGGATTCAAAAAATACACTACAGTTCAAAAGTTTGGGGTTGTAAGATTTCTGTTTTTAAAAGAGGTCTCTTCTGCTCACCGAGGCTGCATGTATTTGATCAAAAATACAGTACAAACTATAATATTATGAAATATTATTGCAATTCAAAAGAACTGTTTTCTATGTGAATATATGGTAAAATGAAATTTATTTCTGTGATCAAAGCTGAATTTTCAGCATCATTACTCCAGTCTTCAGTGTCACATGATCTTCAGAAATCATTATAATATGTTGATTTAATGCTCAAGAAACATTTGTGATTATTATCAATGTTGAAAACAGTTGTGCTGCTTCATATTTTGAGAAACCGTCATGCAATTTCTATTTCTGGATTCTTTGATAATTAGAAAGTTTAGAAGAACAGCATTTATTTGAAATAATCTTTTGTAATATTATAAATGTTATTTGCAGTCACTTTGATCAAGTTAATACATCCTTGATGAATAAATGTCAAAAGAAAAAAAAAATTGGTAACACTTTACTTAAAACTTTTATATATAATGCATTATAAAAGTAGGTTTAATGCATTAATTATGCCTTATAATGCACCATATAAACCATTTTATGATATCATGAATAATTATAACCACAGTTATCATACATTACAAAATTTAACCATTCGTTGTTACAACTTTAGAAAGTATAATGCATTAAAACACATGACAAACAAACTTTCAAATATTGTAATACATTTTAACTTTGGTTACAGTTATTTATGAAAAGATATAATGCATTACAATGCACATTATGAATACCTTTATAATGCATTATACATAAAGGCCTTAAGTAAAGTGTTACCAAAAAAAATACCCCAAACTCCTTCCTCCTCCTTGGAGCTTGTTGCAGTGCATTGTGGGATTGCTTTATTCACTAAAGATAAGTGCATTGTAGCTTTGGTATTTGCCAAATGGGGGTTATGTGCAAAAAACTTCCCTATTCTGTAAAACAAGCAGATGTGATGTTAGGCACAAAGCCTATTATTGTTATAAATATCCTTGTGAATGTAATCAGCACTATTGTATTTATTTATTCCAAAGGCAAATCCCCAAACTGGTGAAGGAAATCTCTGCCAGCAGAGGTGAGAAGAAACAGGCCAATGAGAAGGTACAGTATATTTTTACCATTAATTACACCTCCAAACAATAACAGTAGTGTCCAGTTGCAGATTCCCTCATAAGAGTATGTCATAGATGCCTGTCATTGGCAGATCTCAATCGGAGGCCTATCACAGCTCATGAAGAAGATGCCAGGCTTCCGCAAGCAGATGGCTCAGGTAATCGAGCAGCCTCGCATGTCCTGAAAGAGCGTGCTATCACATGACACCTGTGACTGTGAAAGATCACATTCATACTGCCTATACGTTCAATAGTGGCGGTCGAGGCTGCCTAAAATACTCGCTTGCAGTTTAATGTTTCTCATTTCTCTCTCTCAGAAAACTGTCCACTTATGTTTAGCTGAGGATCTGATAAGTCCTTACCAGAAGAATGTGGAAAAACTCTGCAAAGCCGAACAGGTAAAACTTAATGATGTCTCGAGAGAAAGGATGCCCTCTTCTGTCAAGAGTGTGTCTCACATGGTCTCTCCGTGCTTTGCATGTAGGATCTGGCTGTTGGTGCAGATGCTGAAGGACAGAAGGTCAAGGACCCCATGAGGACGTTACTTCCTGTGCTGTTACACCCACATGACACCACTGATAAGATCCGGGCCGTTCTTCTCTACATCTTCAGTCTGAACGGTGCACATTTCTCGTTTCTTGTCATGTAGTGAATGCCTTTCAAAAGTTTGGGATCAGTAAGATGTTTTGTTACACTATACACCACTATTCAAACGTTTGGGGTCAGTAAATGGTTGTTTTTTTTTATAAAGAAATTAATACTTTTATTCAGCAAGGATTGTTAAAAGGATAAAAAGTGAGAGTAAAGACTTATATTGTTAGAAAAGAGTTCTATTTTGAATAAATACTGTTCTTTTTAACTTTTCATTTATCAAAGAATCCTGAAAAAGTATCACAGGTTCCAAAAAAATATTAAGCAGCACAACAGTTTCAATACTGATAATAAATCAGCATAATGCAATGATTTGTGAAGGATCATGTGACACTGAAGACTGGAGTAATGATGCTGAAAATTCAGCTTTGATCACAGAAATAAATTACATTTTAAAGTATATTAAGATAGGAAACCAATATTAGAAATTGCAAATATTTCACAATATTATTGTATTTCTGTTCAAATAAATGCAGCCTTGATGAGCAGAGGAGACTCCATTAAAAAACATGAAAATCCTACTGATCCCAAACTTTTGAACGGCAGAGTATGTTTTCCTGCTGGATGAGTGCAGCTGAATGTGTGTGTGTGTGTGTGTGATGAGCAGGTACGACAGCGGAGAACCTGAATAAACTGATTCAGCATGTGAAAATCGAGGATGAGAGCGGGTATATCCTGAACTGGAAACATCTGGGAGTTCCCATCATATCCACGGTGAGTCTGCGGATGCTTTCTGTCTCCTCTGGCACTGCTTCTTTTCCTACTGATATTGCATAATTCACTCATATTGGTGATTTATTATTTGGTTAACTGCAGTTTTGCAGTTTGGAATGTATTTGGTATCCATACAAACAAAATTTCATGGCACTCAGTGGCATTTTCTAAACCACAGCAAAGGCTAATTTTATTATTGATTTAAGAGTATCAAGTTTTGACATTTCTGATTGGATGTGTGAGATACAAATGCTGTTTTACAGGGATTTATTTTTGCTGATACTCAGTTTTTCGCCTCCATCTCTCCTCATAACAGCCGAGCATGTTCTCATTTCGTAAACAATCTCGGAGAGACCGGTCAGATGAGGAGACTTACAAAGTGTCTCGCTGGACACCCGTCATTAAAGATGTAATGGAGGTGAGTGACGCTTACTTCTAAACGTCAGTTGCCAAACTGTGTCTAAAGCACTGTTAGACAAACATGCAGGGTTTTGGGTTTCTTCTCACAATATTCTTAGCACCGTATTATATAGCTTCAACGACCTTTGCAAAATAAAAAATATACAGACTTTTATGTGCTCATGAGAAACCATTAAACTTATCATATAGAACAATGCACACTGAGCCACTTGTTGTGACATCAGCCCATTTTGCTGTGTGGTTTCTTAGCCTCCACAAAGTATGTGTTGAAATATTGCATACTGCTCTAATGAAAGCCACATTTTAAACACTTTTTACAGTACATGTTTTTTTTTTTTTATAGACCCTTGAACTTGGCAAATTTTATGCCATTAGCCCATTTTGTGTCATGGTTTCTGCGCTGCCACTGAGGATGTTAAATTAGACATTATGCCTTGATATTAGAGGTAATACAATAAGAAAAGACAAATTTTGAGCAAGTAGATCGCAGTTAATTCATGTGCATCCATGCTCTCATTTTATTCATAGTGATGCACAAAGGAAATAGGTTATATAAAACAAGACATTTTAATGCGTAAGCATGCAAAAAATGCCTATTCGCATGTGAATAGTTTCTTGAGGGCACAAAAAAGTTAAAAGTCTGTATTTTATTTTAGAGACGATGTAGGTTGTCACTTCGAGAAAATAAATGAAAATAAAAATATTTACAGATTTACATTTATGCATTTAGCAGACGCTTTTATCCAAAGCGACTTACATTGCATTCAAGTTACAGTTTTACATTTGACCAGCTCTTGCTTTCCCTGGGAATCGAACCCATGATCTTAGCGTTGCTAGCACCATGCTCTACCATTTGAGCTACAGGAAAGCTACAGATGACTGTACTATACCAAATATAAAGCTGAATATAATGCTCTATTAACCATTTATGCTAAATATAGTCCGAAAATCTACTGAGAGGTTTGGAAATTTGAGTCTGGAAAAGTATGGAATTTTAAAATGGAAAATGGTTAGGAACCCTGTTTATATGATCACTTTTTTTGTGCTAAGTCCACAACTGTTTTTCTGTGTACACTAAAATTCAAAAGTTTGGGATCAGTAAGATTTTGTAAAAAAAATTTGAAGGTTGCATTAATTTGATCCAGAAAAAAAAATTATATTGTGAAATATAATTATTGCAATTTAGAAAACATTTTTTCTATTTGAGTATAAAGAAAAAAGTAATTTATTTCTATGGTGCAAAGCTGAATTTCCAGCATCATTACTCTAGTCTTCAGTATCAGTTCTGATCGTGTGTGTGTGTGTGTGTGTGTGTGTGTGTTAATGGCAGGATGCTGTGGAGAACAAGCTGGAGGTCAAAGACTGGCTGTATCAGTCTGAATGTCCGTCTGCGTGGAACGGCTCTCGTGCTGTAAGGTAGGGCCGGAGAGACTGATTCACACAATTCAGTTCACAACAAGCCTCTTACATATCAAATTAATAACGTTATTTCGTTTAAGATTAGGGATGTAACGGTATGAAAATTTCTTATCACGATTATAGTGATCAAAATTATCACGGTATTATTAAAATGTGCTGGAGATGTTCAAACAGTACTGACACATAAATCATTTTCACCAAGTTTTATATTTAAAAATCAACAAACAACAAATAAAATGACTTTTTTGTTTGCATAATTACTAAAACAAAGTTTTTTACATAAGATATACATAAATATATCTAATGTAAATGTTCAAATAAAGCTGTGAAAAAGTTTCATAATGTAAACCTCACATTTCAGCCTTTAAATAAAGAAAAGGGTTTAGTCAAAATGATAATTGATTAATAAATGATTACATGTATTTTATCTGCTCCATAAATAATTCTAGATAACTTATCTGAATTGTTTAAATGAGTAGAACATGCTTGTTTTTCATCAACCGGTCAAAGTTTACAGCGGCATGCAAATTCAGTCCATTTGGCCAGACAGAAACTGCACACAGACTGAATATGAATATAAGTCTCTGTAAATCCACTCTCTGACAGCAGGTGGCGCTGAATTACAGCCGTTTCCTCCGTGCACAAAGCATTGCGATTAAAACACTACTTTATTAGGTATTACACGGAGCGAAGATGAAAACAAAATGCCATCAAATCATTTCTGAAGACAGTCAGAACCTTCAGAGGTACATTCATATAATTAATTAATTCATATATTCATTTGTATAATTCCCTCAGCACTCTTAAAACCTCCCAGCTTTTCCGCACTATTTTCACTCAAAACGAAGCTACTCTGCTGCTGTGCACACGTGACACTGTTACTGAAAACTCTGCTTTATGCTGGACCAGTAGTTATTTATCGTGAGTTGTTCAAATCGCGTTAATCCAATACGGTTTTAATGATCATTTAAATATGAAAAGGTAATACTAACCGTGGGGAATTTTATCATGATTTATCATCAAACCGGTAATCGTTACATCCCTATTTAAGATACACCCTTAAATCAGTATTGTACGTTCAGTACAGCAGCAGCTGTGGCATACTTTCATGGCATGTCATCCATCTGTTTGAAGACCATAAATCCCCAATGATTCATTATAATTGCTGAGTGTAAAGTTGAATGTCTCTCTCTTCATTCCTCTGGCTGTCAGAGTGGTGAGGTAAGACGAGAGGGAAGATCGGCCCTTTGGGTTATTACCTGTTTCTTCTGTGTGCACATACAACATTACACATAGGTTTCATTTCTTTGTGTTGCTTTATTTCAATTATTATAATTTTTTTAATAACATGGGCCTACCTAAAGTTTAAAGGCTTCTCATTTTCCCACAGATGATCTAATTGCATGGTGTCATAGATCATACAGTACTGTTCAAAGGTTCGGGGTCAGACATATCCATTGATTGATTTCATTGAAAGAAATTAATACTTTTATTCCCGGCATATCAAATTGATGAAAAATGACCGAAAAGGCATTTATAATGTTGTAAAAGAATTCTATTTCAAATTAATGTTGATTTAATCATTTGAATTCAGTTACTTATATTATTTTGTCAATATAGGAATATTAACCAAATTTACACCAGGCTTATATAATATATATCAAATTGTTTGTTTATTTTGCATTAAATTAATATTAAATTAATAAATCAAGGTGTATCGAACTGATGAAAATTGACCGTAAAGACATTTATAATGTTAAAAAAGATTTCTGTTTCAAATCTTTTTTTTTTTTACTTTCTATTCATCAAAAAATCCTAAAAAAACCCTGTATCACGGTTGAAGCAGTCCAGCTGTTTTCAACATTGATTATAATAATAAATATTTTATTTTATTTTTAAGCAGCAAATCAGTATATTATACTGATTTCTGAAGATCATGTGACACTGAAGACTGGAGTAATGATGCTGAATTCAGCTTTGATCACAGAAATAAATTCCATTCTTAAAATATATTAACACAGAAAACAGTTATTTTAAATTGTTATAATATTTCACAGCATTGCTGTTTGATCAAATAAAATGCAGCCATGGTGAGCAAAAAAGAATTCTTTCAAAAACAAACCAGAAAAATCTTGCGACCCCAAACTTGTGAACAGTAATGTGTAGATATATAAAGTATTTTCTAATGCAGCGTGTGGTTTAACGTGTGCACGGATCTGTCTCCTGTCAGCGCGCGGCAGAAGCACAAGGGCAGTTCTCTGGATGATCTCAGCTCGCGGCTCATCGTCTTTGTTCTGGGTGGGGTCAGTTACTCAGAAATGCGCTGTGCTTATGAAGTCACACATGCTAATAAATCCTGTGAAGTCATCATTGGTAAGAGTCCATACTCATGATCCACTAAACCTGAAAGAGGCTTAAAATGCTGTCTGAGTTTTGAAAAGGTTTAAATAATGCTTTGTTTGTTGTCTGTAGGCTCGACGCACATCCTGACTCCACGCAGTCTGCTGGAGGACATCTATAACCTGGGCAAACAGCCCATGGAAAGCTTTACCATCGAGGAGGACAAACCCTGAGCGGTCCTGGTCATTCATTCCTCCTCTCAGGACAGAAGGGAACAGATCTCGACTGCTTTTGTCACCTCATACAGCATTATTTCTCATTCACTTAAAAGCTTATCACGTGAAAATAAACCAATAGCTCTACATGAAACATTTTGAGGTCATTTCATTTCTAAACTCTGTTGTGCTCAGTTTAGGTTATATATAACATTAACATTGACCTGTGCTCAAAGTTGTTGAGGTATTAAGGCTTTTTTAATTGTTAAATAGCTTTATAAAATGCCGTAAATTATCCAATAATATGCATCATGATTAAGGACTTGCGTAACACACAATTAGTTTAATAACCTTTTAATACAAAAGCTAAAACTAGATCAGCTCGTGACCATTTCCTGTAACACTTTTTTTGTATTTATATCTCACACACTAACGGTAGTTACTTGTAAAATCCTCCTGTCTGTCAATATGAAAATATGTTTTAATGTTTTCCGGTTTGTTTTTGTACATATGTATTGTGTGCTTTTGTGCTGCTGGAGTGTTTTGCTTGTATGAAACATTTACTCATGAATGAAAAAATGAGGGATTTAACAGATCGAATGCTTGATATTGAACAACTGACAACATGAATGACGTGGTTCAGTTCTTCTGTTTGGTTTGTAATGTTTATAATATTGTCTGTCTCATGTCAACTGTACTTCTACATAAAAATATATTGTCTCTCTGTATGATTTCATTGATTTCGTCCTGTGGACAGTGACCTCTGTTGTGTGTACAAGTTTCTGAAGAAAACAACACTGTTTGTTGATGTCCAGTGAGCTGTTTTCAGACATTTAGTTATGAAATTCCTGCTTGAGTTGAAAAAAATTATAAAATCAAAACAGTGCACAAAGGTAACGAGATATTTTTCAGCAAACGTGTTAAAGAAGCTTCGGGCTCATAAGAGACTGGGAGCGGACGGTGTTTCTCTGATTACTGGAGATGTGTGTTCTCAGGTCAGCACAATGACCCTCTCAGAGGACCTGGTGATGCTCAGTCATATAATCTTATCAAATCTGACCTATTTTGGGACTTAATGTAACGCGTGGAAACATGGATGTGCGTGTTGAGCATCTGAATGAAAGCCTGTATACATTTACACCGCTCTGACAGAAAACTGATACGACCTTTATTTGTGGGAACAAACAGATTGCGCTAAATCTGCCACCTAGAGTATAATGAGATTTGATTTTATTAAGATTTACAAGAATAATCATCTATACTAAATACATTGAAATTCAGTGTTTTATTTTTCAATTCATTTATTAATATTCTATTATTTTGCCAAAAAATATAATATAATTAATATAATCTTTCCAGATGCAGAGATTGTTTCTAGGTACTTATTGCCAAGCAGCTTTTTTATTATTATTATTATTGGTTTTAAAGAATTACATAAGTAACCAGGGGATACATTAGAATAAACAAAAATACACAAATAATAACAATTCTTAAAAAAAAAGAAAATCAAAAGACAAATAAAATTACGTTAAAGCATTACAATGTTTACAAATGAAGAGTTTATTTGCAAAAACATAACTCCGTTTTTAATATTTTAAAAATATTTTTTTTATGCTATCATGTTTTTATTGTGTTAGTTAGCTGGGGTTTCTTTTTGATATTTTTTAACCCAGTCAAAATAACCCAACTGCAGTTTGATTGAGATTAATTGGAACGCACAAGGAAAAAACATGATTTATCTGTTTTTGCAAATGAACTCTTCATATAGTAACACATTTTACAGCTTTTTATTTTTATTTTGTTTTTATATATTGTTAAAAACAAAGGCTTATTTCCCCTATAATTACAATTATGCATTAAATTATAAAATCAAAAGACAGAAATAAAGAAGTAATTATAAAAGTAGCAGATTAATTATGACAAGATGCGTCATCTAGAGGGCGCTAGTGGACGTCGCGATGACGTGTTTTTGAAGCGACGGAAGAGTTTGTAGTAACGTTACAGCTTGCATTTATTACACGTCCAGCACATCCTAACGTCAAAGACACAGGTAAAACAAAAACACTCTTTAACATATAAAGCTGTTTAATAGATATAATGTTCGTTTCGAAACTCCACCCGCAGGGTAAAGCACAGTTTAGCGCATGTTGTGAAGTATCTGCGCTTGTGTCTCAGTGTGACAGATCAATCATTACAGATGTATTCAGACCTGTGATCTCTTTACAGCGAAGCACTCATGAATTATTCTGATGGAAATGGTGGGAAGTGTGTGCTGATGATGGGATATTTTACATTTCAAATCAAATTCAAGTCTTCCTTCATTCATTATCTCTTTGGTGGACCATACCCATGCTCTTATAGAAATCTGAATGAATGTGAATCAATGAAGGAAGACTTGAATTTGATCTGTATATATATCTGTTTTCATATTTCTAGATCTCCATCAAGTGGTGAATTATGGTGAGTTGTTCTTTCTGTCACAGTATTATGGGATTTCTTCTAGTTTGCCCTCTTATATTAAACATCTGTCTCTTTCTGTTACTGTCAGCACGGACGAGTGAAGATAAAGTCCACCGCGCAGCAGGAGGAGGAGAAGAGGAAAGAGAGAGAGAAGAAGTTGAAAGCGTTTGTGTCTGCTCGTGATGCCGTCTTGAAAAAGGTTTGTTGTCGTGTTATTGAATGAAGATGAAGTCATGTTTGGAGCTGAAGTCTGTAATAGCTTCTCTGTCTCAGAGGAGTGCTGGGGAACATGACGAGGAGGCTCTGCAGTTGACCCAGCAGCTCCTGTCCTCGAACCCGGACTTTGCCACGCTGTGGAACTACAGGAGAGAAGTGCTCTTACACCTGGAGACGTTACGGTAAGAGACCGCTGCACGTCTGGGACACATCAGGCCATAATGCAAACCTACAACTTCTGCAGGTTACTGTTTAAGATATAGCGTATGAGAGGCTTGCTCTAGTGTGAATGTAGTAAAATTAGGATGAGCGAGGAATCATTTTCATCGTTTGAGGTTTTCTCACAACCGCCCAGTTCTTTCATTCTCTCACTTCTTTTTTTGTTTCTCAATATTGTTCCCCACATCATTAAAATAAATGAATTGACACTGCATGATGCTTTCTGATTTTCAACATCTACTGAATTGATTACATTTTGATTACATTTATTTGTAAATGTTTTAGAATTTGCCAGTATAATATGGTTATTGAATAGATTTATATCATATTTTATTTATATTTTTCAAATCACACATGTACAGTTTTTTTTGTGAAAATGCCAAAACATTTATTATTAAAACATTTTTTTTTATTTGATTTGAAATCCTTATTTTTCAATTCATTCTGCCCAGGGCTTCTGTAAATTAGTTTATTATATTATATTATATTATATTATAATATGATGCAAATCACACATGTATTAAATGCAAAATCAAATAAATAACTAATTTGATTAATAATCGTTTTATTCTAAATCTTGTCATATTTTACTAAAATAATATATAATTAGTGACTAGATTTATACCATATTTTTTAAATGATGCACATAATAACCATATTTACGCATTACACATATACTAAATTGTGAATCCATTGTTTTTCTACTGAAAATTAGTTTTTCTGCTTAAATGTAGAAATTATATAAAAAGTTTTGTGGTCTAAATATTTCTGACTGCTCTAAAATATTTCACAGCTATGAATCTTTATAAAAGTTTTTTTTTTTTTTTTGAAAAATCCTAGTGTCAGGACATAGCAGTAATGCTTATGATAAACTGCATTTATTAACAATATCAAAACAAAATAAAAATAAACAGTCAAAAAAATATAATAAATATATAGTCATTAAAAATGACAACACCTCATCAAATATGAGCAAAAGACCGAATATATTTTTCTCTGCATCCTCTAGAGAGAAGGACGAGGTGCAGAAGCTGTATGAGTCTGAGCTGCACTTTATCGAGGCCTGTTTGAAAGTCAACCCCAAATCTTACGGCTGCTGGCACCACCGCACCTGGGTAAACACGCGCCTGCCGCAGCCTGACTGGACACGAGAGCTCGTCCTCTGTGACCGCTGCCTCAGCCTGGACGAGCGCAACTGTGAGAGAGTCATGGACTGAACAAGATGGATATGAGAATGGACTTTGTGTCGTTCAGATCTTTATATTTCTGTTTTTTTTATGTGTATTTTTCCTCAGTCCACTGTTGGGATTACCGGCGCATGGTGGTAAAGGAGTCTGGTGTTTCTGTGGAGCAGGAGCTGCAGTTCACAGATCGTCTGATCGGCTCCAATTTCTCCAACTACTCCAGCTGGCATTACAGGAGCACGCTGCTACCTCAGCTCCACCCACAGCCTGCCCCTGACTCCGCCCCCAACACAAGCCCCTCCCCCACCGCATCGCCTCAAATTCACTCGCACAGAGTCTGTGAGGAGCAGCTTCTTAAAGGTACATGAACTCATTTAGAGCAGCATACAGTGTGTAAGCAATAAGGCACTCGAGATTGTGCTTTAGCTCATATTCCACACTGCTTCATTTCAGCACGTCCAGAACACTATCAGTTTTTTAAATCTCTGAATTTATGGCACATCAGTAGTACATGAGCTCATGATGTACAGACTATGTACCACTCATAGTTTGGTGTTGGTAAGATTTTAATAAGAAGTCTCTTGTGGTCACCAAGACTGCATATATTTTATATTTCATAAATATATTTTTTTTTATAAAATAATATTGTGAAATGTTAATACAATTTAAAATGTAATAATTAAATATGAATAAATAAAATTGTGATTTAAGTTTTCTGATTAAATATATTGTAAAATAAAATTTATTTTTGTGATGCAAAGCAATATGAAATCAATATGCTGATTTGCTGCTCAAGAAACATGTCTGATTAATAGCAGTGTTGAAAGCAGCAACAGCATTTAATTGAAATACAAATATTTTGTCAATTAATTAATCATTTTAATGCAATCTTGCTATTAATTGATTTCTTTAAAAAATAATTATAATCTTACTGACCCCACATTTTTAAACGGTAGTTTGAATCTGGCCTATAATTAAATATTTCATACATTTTTGTACAGTAAAAAGCATTTTAAAAAAGCATTTTAGTTGTAATTTAAAATTAAAACATGTTCTTGGTGATTATGTGATTGTTTATTATAGCGATAATAATCTCATTATGCCATTATGACTCATTATATTATTAAATTAAATATAGCTTTGAGTTAAATTAATTTGTATTATGTGAGGAGACCATGTATTTTATATAGACCATGTAAGACAATAATTAAACAAAGGTCATTTTTATTTTATTGTTTCTTAAATTTTTTAATTTACTTAAAAGTCTCTGTATTTTTGTGGTTCTTTTGCTGTTAAAGGCTATGGTAACATGGTAATATGGTCAAGACCTGGACCTGCTTCTATCTTTGCAGTTAAAAAATAATCAGCCCTTCAGAATATCTGTCAGACAATCACAATCAAGTGTCTAAGTATGCTGTGGTATTATCAGAAATATTTGACCTTAGGTTGCCTCTCAGTTTACCATTCAGAATCATTTCAGTGAACCATGTGATCAATTTCTGACTTTTTTTCTCTAGAATATGAGCTGGCGCATAATGCCTTCTTCACCGACCCCAACGACCAGAGCGCCTGGTTCTACTACCGCTGGCTGCTGGGCAGAGTGTGTGTGTGTGTTTAGAATTGCTATGTATTTGTGAAGACACGTCTGCTCACCCCTGCTGTATGTGTGTGTGTTTGTGTGTGTGTGTTTAGCGGAGCGAGAGGAGATGATCAGTTGTGTGTATGTCAGCCGGGAGGAAGAGAGGGTGTCTGTCGCCTTCTCCAAACCTGTTCGTGTAAGTGAATCCTGAGAGAAGATCAGCTGCACTGTTTAACCACAATACGACTGAATGAGTGTCTCTCTCTCAGGCTCAGTCAGAGGGTCTGATGCTGGTGTTGGATGGGCAGCCTCAGCAGGTGAAGTGGAGAAGCGCCCACCCGCGTTTCCGTCACAGTCCTGTCTGGGTATCCTTTCAGTTCAGTTTCTTCAAGAAGCTTGACTTCCATTTTAAACAAAGTTATCAAAAATGTATTTTGTTTTTAATAATTTACTGACCAGTATTTATTTTTAAAGGAATAGTTCTCCCCAAAATGAAAAATTGCTAAAAATGTACTCACCCTCAGGCCATCAAAGATGTAAATGCTTGTTAATGGGAACAGATTTTGGAGAAATGTAGCATTGCATCACTTGTCCAAACAGCTGATAAAAACATCACAATAATCCACAAGTAATCCACACCACTCCAGTCCATAAGTTAATGTCTTCAGAAGCCAAAATCTGCATGTTTGTAAGAAACAAATCCATCTTTTAAATTTATACCATAGTTTCTGGACAAAAAATGAATCCATAATAACGCTTCCTCCAGTGAAAAATTTCCCATTGTCCTTTCATAACAAAATCCACTGACATTTGCTTAGGACTGTTTTCACTTGCTTGATCTGCGCATATTTTGTGCCTGATTCAAATTAGATGACTTTTTTTTTCACTGGAGAAAGCAATATTATAGATAGAAGAGCCATATTTTAGCCAGTTTGAAGTTAAAAACTTGATGTGTGACTTTGTTACCTTTCACAAGATTTTGACTGATGGACTGGAGTGGTGTGGATTATTGTGATGTTTTTATCAGCTGTTTGGACTCTCGTTCTGACGGCACCCATTCACTGCAGAGGATCCATTGCTGAGCAAGTGATGTAATGCTAAATTTTTCCAAATCTGTTCATATGAAGAAAAAAACTCATGTACGTCATGGATGAACAGAGGGTGAGTAAATGTTCAGCAAATTAACATTTTTGGAGGAACTATTCCTTTTAACCTGTGACTTTCCTCCTTCCATGAAACACAAAAGGAGACATTTAGCAGAATGTTCTGCATGCTCTGATCCATATAATGAGTTCTTCCTTTCTTTTTAAAGCACTTGATCTATAGTTTTATTTATTCACACATTCTCACACAGATCTTTAACTGTCTCTGTCAGCTGTGTGATCTTCCCCCCGGCTCCATCAGTGACTTAAGTAATGAACACAACCTGACTGTCCACTGGCCAGAGAAACACACACACCGAGACTGTGCTCTCTACACAGGTGAGCGTCACACTGACATGTGCACGTGATGGAGTGTTTGCAGGGGAAAAAACAGCTGAGGAGAAGGAGGATTTTGTATTTATTGAATGGAGACGGATGAAGATGGCAGAGAGAGCAAGTGTAAACGTCTCTGTCATGTTTTAGGTTCTGCTGAAAGCTGGTGCAGAGATTCTGCCACCGATCAGGAGCTCTTCAGGTACTGCTGTGTGTCTGTGTGTGTGTGTTCATGTTAAGAGACGATGTTAAATTGTTTTATTTGTTACTTTTTTGACACAATAACTAAACGCACACCTGTCCATCAGTCTTAGCCTAATTAATACACTACCATTTTAAAGTTTGGGAACTTTTTAGTAAAGATGCATTGAATTGATCAAAAGCGACAGCTGAGAGATGTATGATGCTACAAAAGATTTCTTTCAAATAAATTATTTTGAGCATTCTGAACTTTGTTTTTGAAGAATCCTGAAATATATCAGTTTCCACAAAAATGTGAAGCATGTTTTCAACAGTGATAATAATGAGAAATGTTTCTTGAGCAGCAAATCAGTATATTAGAATGAGTTCTGAAGGATCATGTGACACTGAAGACATTTTAAAATATATTAACATTAGAAAACGGTTATTTTAAATTCTAATAATATTGTGCAATATTTATTTTGATCAAATAAATATATAAAAAAACATTTAAAAAAATTACAGACTTCAAACTTTTAAATACATTAAAATATAAAATTCTAAAAAATAAGTATTTTTGAATCCAACAGTGTGTCATAACCAGAAGCAATAAATTAACACATGATAAAAGCTATATGTTAAATTCAAATATTTTATTCAAACAATACATTGAATATTAAAATTTAATGTTAAAACATAGCAAATGAATTTTGATACATTAAAACTTTGCAAAGATAGCCTCCTGTCCTATTTGTCTATGCATACAGTAAATGCTTCGGAATGTCATCAAGTTTTAATTAAACACTAAATCATATTCTGTTTTTCTCAAGACTGCTACCTGACAGATATCACTGATATACACACGTGGTCAGAATTATTGGCACCCTTGGTAAATATGATCAAAGAAGGCTCTGAAAATAAACCTGCATTATTAATCCTTTTGATCTTTAATTTTTTTTTAAATCACAGAAATCTAACCTTTCATTGAACTAAAACAATTGAAAATGAGGGAAAATCTCATTATGAAATAATTGTTTTTCTCAAATACACGTTGGACACAATTATTGGCACCCCTAGATATTCTTATAAGTAAAATATCTCCGAAGTATATTCCCTTTCATATTTACAATTTTGAGCACACCGGGGGGGATTATGAACATGAAATTATCCAGCCATGGCTTCCTGTTTCACAGAAATATAAATAGGAGGGAAAACAAAGTCCAAATTCCCTTAATCATCCATCACAATGAGAAAAACCAAAGAATATATTTCTGATGTGCAGCAAAAGATAATCGAGCTTCACAAATTAGTGAAATGGCTTTAAGAAAAGAGCTAGAGCAGTGAAAATTCCCATTTCCACCATCAGGGGAATAATTAAGAATTTCCAATCAACAGAAAATGTTATGAATCTGCCTGGAAGAGGACGTGTGTCTATATCGTCCTAATGCATGGTGAGAAGGAGAGTTTGAGTGGATAAAGACTCTTCAAGGACCACAGCTGGAGAATTGTAGAGAAAGGTTGAGTTTCAGGGTCAGAAAACCTTAAAAAAAATTGTCAAACTGAAAATAACCACATCACCACATGTTGTTCGGGAGGGTTTAAAAAAAAAATCTCCTCACTCATCCAAAAACAATCTCCAGCATATTCAGTTGTCAGACACGACTGGAACTTCAAATGGCACTGGCTTCTATGGTCAGATGAAACTAAAAAATGAGCTTTTTAGCAGCAAACACTCAAGATGGGTTTGGTGCACACAGGGATAAAAAGTACCCCATGTGTACAATGAAATATACTGCTGTATTTTTAATGTTGTGGGCCTATATTTCTGCTGGAGGTCCTGGACATTGGTTTAGACACATGGCATCATGGATTCTATCAAATACCAACAGATACAAAATCAATAAGTGACTGACTCTGTTAGAAATCTTATAATGGGCCATGTTTGGATCTTCCAACCGGACAATAATCCAAACACAAACCTCAAAAACAACACAAAAATGGGTCACTGAGCACAAAACCAAGCTTCTGCTGGCCATTCCAGTCCTCTGACCTGAACCCTGTAGAAAATGAGTGAGGTGAACTGAAGAGAAGAAGCTGTGAATCCGAAGGATCTGGAGAGATTCTGGATGAAGGAATGGTCTCTGATCTCTTGTCAGGTGTTCTCTAACCTCATCAGGCATTATAGGAGAACATTTAGAGCTGTTAAACTGACAAATGGAGGTTTCAAAAAGTATTGAATAAAAGGGTGCCGTTAATTGTGGCCAATGTGTATTAGAGAAAAACATTTATTTCATAATGATATTTCCTCCCATTTTAAATTCTTATTCTCCAATGAAAGGTTTGATCTTTGTGAATTTTTTTTTAAATAAAAGATCAAAAGGATTAACAATGCAGATTAATTTTCACAGCCTTCTTTGATCATATTTACCAAGGGTGCCAATAATTCTGACCACGTGTGTAGGTGTCCTGAGAAATCACAGCCCTGTTCTCTGTGAACAGCTGTCAGGGTGTTGTCCCGCCCCCTGCCTGTCAATCATTTCACAGATTCAGGTTTGATCACATATCTTTAGAGGGCTGGGTTTTGGTTGAGGTTAGAATGAAACTGTTATAATGTCAACAGTGTACAAAAAAAATAACAGCATTTAATCAAAAATAATTTTGATTAAAAACTACCCCTATATATATATCATACAAGTTCAATCACTTTGTGAGTAATTGACTTCTTAAAGTGTGTATTACACTTTATCTGTCGCTGACATCAAGTAAAATAATCACCAGATTTATGCCAGTTATTTGCAACACAATTGTTTTATGTGTCAAAGAGGTCTTGTGATGAGGAGAGTAATGTCTTACTAATGTTTGATTGTGTTGACTAATTTATTACCAGAACTTAGATCAATTGCTTGTGTGTGTGTTTGTGGCAGGAGTGAGTTGTCGGTTGAGAAAAGTTCGGTGTTACAGGCAGAGCTTCAGTCCTGCAATCAGCTGCTGGATCTCGAACCGCAGAACAAATGTAAGTGTGTGTCAGTGTGTTTTATCTGGGTGTGTTTTGTACTTGCATACTTCACATTGCATTTGTATTTCCTGCCTTATCTTTGGCAAAAGAAACTGTTGTAAGTGTGTGTGTGTGTGTGTTTCAGGGTGTCTGCTGACAATCATACTCCTCATGAGAGCTCTGGATCCTCTAGGCCATGAGAAAGAGACACTGGCACATTTTCAAACCCTTAAAGTGAGAAAATACTATCACAAACTCAACAATAAAAGATGCTCTGGCAGCAGGAAATAATCAGATCATATACATAATAAAAATCAGTATTAGGGTTCTGGAAATAAGAAATACCTTTTCAAATCTCAGGACTTGATTTATATTCTAATAAGGTGTCATCCATGTCTGTGATGAATTACACGTTAAAGTAACACTAACTCCTCAGTATGAGCAATATAGTAATAGTGATTTTTGGCTTTGTAAACACCACTTAAATGAAGGCAGTTCAATTGGTCTCTTTCTCTCTCTGACAGGAAGTGGACCCGATGCGCTCTACCTACTACAGTGACCTGTGCAGCAAGTTTCTGATTGAAAACACCATTCTGAAAATGGAGTATGCAGAAGTGCGAGTGTTTAGCCTGTCAAATAAGGTAAGAGAGCCCAATTCTGGTCTGACAATTTTTTGAATTTAATTTAGATTTTAATTGTTTTTATTTTTATTTTTATTTATTATTAAAAAAAAAAATCAGTTGAGATGTTAAACAAATTACGATACAGTTGGTGGTGGGGGTTTATATAAATGTATCTCTGAGTGGAACTGACTGTTTTAGAAAAGTTTAGATGGTATTTTCTTTTCATCTTGCCTCCTTATCATGCATATTAGAGGCAGTGTTGCCAACTTTTTTCAATGTAAAGTAGCTAAAGCCAGTTTGAAAAGTCGCTAAATGTCGCCAGATGACGTCATACGCTAATTAGAATATTCATGACGTCATCGCGTCGTATTGCCTTTTACATTTGTTTGCCTCTCTGTGCTCACATACTGTATTTTAATTTAGCCAAATTCTCAATAAAACTGTTTTCATTTATATAACTTATTGTTTCTGTTGTCAGTCAATGGGATAAATATGAAATAGTGACTGAAATGTGGCCCTTTAAGACTAGATAACCAGCTCTCCCTTCCAAGATGTTAATCTGCAAAAAAAATACTGATTTATAATCGAGCCGTCGTCTGATGAAATCAAATATACATAACATAAGCAAAGACAAAAACAATTCCTGTGCCATGTTTTCGGCTATATTTGCATGTAAAATTAGAGAAGCAACATCATCTATTAACTGAAAGTGCTGCTCCTCTCTGCCGCTCGATGAACAGAGCAGAGAGAGAGAGAGAGGGAGGTGTGCGCACGCTGTGAAAGCAAGATCTCGCTCTCCCACTGTAGTACCAGCGAGAGACTCTCAGTCAAAGAGACTCGCTAAGGTTTGTCCAAGAAGTCGCTAGATTTGTCGCTAGGCGCTTTTTTGGAAAAAAGTCGCTAAATCTAGCGACAAAGTCGCTAAGTTGGCAACACTGATTAGAGGGGACCTATTATGCAAAAAACACCTTTATAAGGTGTTTGGACACAGTTATGTGGCTGCAGTGAAAACAACCAGCCTATAATGATGAAAAATCCACCCACTAATTTTTTTTATAATTCCAATAAAACATAAACAGTCTCTGAACAAGCGATTTTAGAATCTCCCTATGTATACGTCATCGTAGGGAAAAAGTCCCGCCCATTTGTGACAGTCTCTGCCCTATTAGCATAAACACAGCCCTGAGTGAGAAGCAGCAGACCGCCATTACTGTTTTCCTGCTGTAGCTGCTGGAGATACAAAGTCAGTGCCACAGGGGCATTACAAGTAAGGCTACTCATTACATTCCAATACTCAGTATCTGTATCGGCTCTGATACTTGTATTTTCTGCCGGATTGGGTATCGGTCAGATGAGACTGATCCAAATCCGATATTCTGCTTATACTATTCTGTGTTGTTAAGCCCCATGAAAGGCAAAAAACATTCTGTGCACTATATTCCAAGTGTTCTGAAGCCGTTCCATAGTTTAAAGGTTATATATATAAAATACACACATGCAGTGTAATATTTAGTTTACACTAATAATCTTACCCTAGTTAATATGTATGAATTTAACAAAAATTTAAACAATCTGAGATTGTATTTATTAAATGAATATAACTCCAACCTAAATGTATAAACTTATTGCATATTTTTTCAGACATATTTCTCAGATATCACCAGGTCATGTCTTCTAGAGGCGGAATCCCGCGGGATGGGAAACAAAATCGCTACGAATCACGTGATTGGGACGGGACAGGAAAAAATGTAATCGGGAGTGGGCGGGACCGGGAATAGTAATGATACCCAACTTTACACACAAATTTACCTTTTATATAAATAAACTTTAAACTGTATATTTTAATTCTGAACTCAATTCTAGTTGCACTTTATGCTCTCCTCCTGTTTGCTTTGGTGTGGCTGGTTAAGTGAATGACGCAGTCCGTGATGGACAGATTGTTAACGGCTGGTCTATGTGGTAATACACTCGGGCAGGACATCCAAACGTCATTCATCAACCTCAAATATGGCTTTTCATCTGAAAGATGTACAGTATGTAATAGCAACTTTACATGGCCACTCAATATGATGTTAACCTAGAGAAATGTGCACTATTGAAGTGTGTGGAGAGTGGAAGCTGAATAGCGCGCTCGCTGCAGGACAGGCGCCGGTGCGCTCACTTGCTCTTAAAATCTCCGTAATTTTTGGTCATACAGATAAAAGTAGCCTAATGCATCTTTCGAATCTGTAAAGACTCCACGTTTATTTGTGTGCACTCAGAATAACAACGAAACGTTGCGCTTTAAAGCAAACAGGATGCGCTTTAGGTCTCTGTGAACTTGAGCGAGAAACTTCGAAACTCCGTCTTTGAAAAATATATCTATAGAGAGTGAAATGTCTACTTTCAAATGAAAAAAAATTAAAATTCAAATAGAAAACGTGTGTTAGCATGGATGATTTACATGAAATTTAATCTGTGCAATGTACACTGTGCATAAACTGGCTTTCATTTCAATATAATAACAAAAAAACTACATTTTGGGTTTTTATTCAACTAAGGTGGGCACGCTGTGATCTGTAGCCTACTATATTTTTACTGTAACTGACAGATTTCGGCCCCCAAAAAAAAAAAAAAACACAACACGGGAGTGGGAGGGAATGGGAGTCATTCTTCCGGGAGTGGAACGGGATGGGATTTTCCCCCAGTTTTTTCATGGGAGTGGGACGGGATAGGTTTGAAAATTCTCTAATGTCTTCCTGTGTTTGTGTAATGACGGCATTGTTTAAATGCTCACCCGTGTGTAGAAACTGATGACAGAAGCATGAGTAATGTACAGTAGTGTTGCTCAAGCATCGGCACGTGAGAGATAATAGCTGTTTGACTCTCAAAATCTTTGACAGGGATTTCAGTTATTTAATAGAGCATGTTTTAAATGTGAAATCCTGTTAAAAAAATGTTTGTACTTCACTCATTTAGTCATCATGACCATTTGAGTATTAAATGTTAAGCACAAAAATAACTAGTTATCACATTAGTTTAAACTGTAGTTAAAACTCTTTGCATCATTTTATGATGTAAGCAGCAATGAAATCTGTGATAGGATGTGAATCATTTATGTGAATCTTTTCACAAGCATACTTTATGATGCAATATCAAAAGATCCATGGCCACACCCCACCCCACCGATCTTTCAAAAATGTTTGCAATTTTTGACATCGTGGGGACTGGCCTGCAGAATTTTTTTTATTAAAAATAGTAAATGATGTTTATCTGAAAGTGTAACAATGCAAACAGGTTTTCTGTAAGGCGTAGGTTTAGGGTTGGTTTAGGGCAGGGGTCACCAAGTTCGGTCCTGGAGGGCCGGTGTCCCTGCAGAGTTTAGCTCCAACCCTAATCAAACACACCTGAAGCAGCTAATCAAGGTCTTACTTGGTATACTTCAAACTTCCAGGCAGGTGTGTTGAGGCAATTTGGAGCTAAACTCTGCAGGACACCGGCCCTCCAGGATCAAGTTTGATGACCCCTGGTTTAGGGGATAAAAAAAAAAAAAAAAAAAAGTAATTTGTATTTTTTAAGTTTTGTTGTGGGTGTATTGTATTATGTTGTTGTTGCTATGTAACGATTGAATTTCAATGTGGCATCAATTCTCTTCTATACAAGGAATGACAAACTACAAATAATTATGTTAATTATGGTGTTCTGGATGTAGTCACTGTATAAACACACATCTCGCCCTTGTTTCTATCAGCGTAGTGACAATAGCAGTTACACCCTGCTTATCAAACTACATGGATCATAACAGGAATTAATTTTGCAAAATTACCGGTATTACACCAATCCCTCATCCGTGCTTGACTTGTTTTCTTGCGTTCAAACAACCACTCAGTTTTTAGTGAGTTTCTCTTGAGGTTTTTTGAAGTGTGGTGGCCTCATCCTTCTCCAGAAAATCTTCCATTCTCTCCAGTCAATGTTACAGTGCTTGAAACAAAAGATGAACTTCTTTCTTTGTCTTTCTCTCGCTCCTAACACAGAACCTGACGACCCTGTGTCACCTTGATCAGCTTCTGTTGGTGACTCACATCAACCTCTCCTCCAATCAGCTGCTGCGGCTGCCACCTCAGTTAGCCATGCTGCAGTGCCTTGAGGTGAACTGATGCTCCTGTCCTGTCCTTTCCTTTCCACACCACAACTGTCACTCAGTCTTTCTTTTGAATGATCACACTGTTGTGCACACACAGGTGCTGGAGGTCGATGACAATGCGATTGAAAGTCTGGAGGGACTGTATCATCTGCCTAAACTAGAGGAAGTTTCCCTGAGGAACAACCGTATCCTTTTCTCCAAAAAATCCAGATGTTTTATAAGAAACCCCTTTTCTGGTGTTGGAGCCGGTGCCTGGTTTGATTCAGTATTCTTCATTAATAAACAGATACAGACATGTAGCAGGGCCAAATTCTGTTACACGTATTTATTTCAGACAAAAATGCTTTGTTGTTCTCTAGCTTCAGTCTGTCAATGTCTGTTTCTCTCTTCTGTGTTTTAGAAACATTTGGGATATATATAAACAGCTACAGATTATGGAGGGTCAACAAATCTGAAAAGGCAACATAAGAAGTTACCCCAAGTGCCCATGTCTATTTCACAAAGAATGGCTTTAATGTGCTCTGAATTCACTCTGATGATGACTAATCTTCTCTTTCATACTCTAGAAAGCATTTTATTTCAAGGGTATTCTCCAGAATAATATAATGCTGTTTTTGAAATACAATACCTTTTTTTTCTTTTCTTTTTCTTTTAGCAAAGATGCATTAAAATGAGCAAAAGTGAGAGTAAAGTAAATTTGTAATGTTTCAAAAGGCTTCAGTTTCAAATAAATGCTGCTCTGTTGAACTTTATATCCATCAAAAAATACTAAAAACACTGTTTCTGCAAAAATACTGTATATTATTATATTGCTCATAATATATAGTTGTTTTTGAAAGAAATACTTTAAGCAGAGATGCATTAAATTGATCAAAAGTAACAGTAGAGAGAGGATTTATTTCAAAAAAAATATTTTCACAATTACAAACTTCATTTTCATATTCACTTCATGAATAATCCTGACAAAAATGCATCAAAGTTTCCACAAAAATATGAAGCAGCACAACTGTTTTTAACATTGATAATAATCAGAAATGTTTCTTGAGCAGCATATTAGAAGGATCATGTGACACTGAAGACTGGAGTAATGATGCTGAAAATTCAGCTTTACATCACAGGAATAAATGACATTTGACTATACATTCAAATAGAAATCAGCTATTGTAAATTGTATTTCACAGTATTAGTGTTTTTACTGTATTTTTGATCAAATAAATGCAGCCTTGGTGAGCAGACTTCAAAAACATAAAAAAAAAAAATCTTGCAACCCAAAAATTTTAAACAGTACTGTACATAATATATTTTTATGTCTCTTTTACCAGAATCTGTAATGCACTGTATCTCGGTATGTCTTGTCTGTTAGTGTGGTACTCTGACTGAACCATACAAAATATATTTTCTTAACGCATCTTTTAGAAATCTGTAAGCTGTCAGATCTTGAATCATTGGCGTCCTGCACTAAACTGACCAGACTGGACCTGCGTGGAAACCCTGTCCACAAAACTGCCAACATAGAGTCTGAGCTGAACCAGCTCCTGCCACTGGTTACTGCTCTGTCCCTTTGATGTGCAGCATTAGCTGCTCTCTCTCTCTCTGTGTGTGTGTGTGCGCGCGTGCGTGTGTGTGTGTGTGTGTGTGTGTGTAATGCAGTAGAAACTAATTAGAGCTCACTAACCATTTCTAAACTGTACCTCATGTACTTAACCTAAAGGGATAGGTCAGACAAAAATGAAAATTCAGTCATTTATCTGTATTTTGGTAGGCTGAATGATATTTTGATGAATGTTTATGCTGCTCGTTTACATGCAATAACAGTCCTAATGTAATGTAAATGAAATCAGAGGGGAATATTTTCAGTGCTGTTATTAGAGGTGCTTAACTGGCACAAATAACATACAGGTTTGGAAAGACTTGAGAAAGAGAACAAATTAAATTTTTGGCTGAACTATGCCTTTAAAAACACTCAGCATCTTGTCTGTATGTTTATCAGTGTTTGTGTGATAAATGATGGTGCACATTTCAAATAAAGTTTGACCTCTATACAAACTGCACACTGCATGCTGATAGAGAAACATGTTTAGCCACATCTGCTTTTAGCTCTTGAAGTCCTGAGGGTCCTGTTTTGCGCAGAGATATTGTTCTTGTGATGTATCAGTGAAGATGCAAATATTCAGCTATGAGTTTGTTGGACTGTATAAATTAGACACCTTTTTTAGCTTTGCAAAAGTCAAGCATTTGTGGTGTGAAAGCTGCAGTATGAGTCTCCATGCTAATAAAGAAACCCGTTTCTTCCCCATGTCTGTGTCTAACTGGTTTCTGTGGGGTCCTTCTACTGTTAGTCTGTGGGGTTTTATAAGAGTTCATTAAGATGCTGAAAAGTGTTTGTTCAAAAACACCTACAAGCAGGCCAAATATATGCATTATAAGGTTGAGTTGTTTGGTCATTATAGATATACATATAATCTAAGTTCAAAAGTAAAAAGTAGATTACCTATTATTTATAACAAAAAAAAGATATCTTGAAAAGACATATAGCTCACATTAATATTCTGAAAATTAGCAAGTAAGCAGGAGTAGATGGAAGCAAGAAGCATAGCCACATTATGATCATTTCTAGTCATGTTTTAGGGCTGTTTCTTACAGAAGGTGTTTTGTGTTCCTGTGCTGCTTTTAATTGTTTATCTAGACGGATGTGTTTGGTTATTGTAAGCGTAGGTTCAGGTAGGCGTTTGGAGTAAATGATAGTTGTGGTGTTTATGACTAAGGCAAATTACATGTAATGCATAGATGTTTAGTAATTATAATGTAATTAGTAAGCATTATAAAGCAGTTATGTTTGTCGAGCAGTAATTACAGCGAAGGTTTTCATTTCATATTGTGTAGCATTTTATGTTCACTAAAGGCTATACAAATTCAAATCAATGAGGTGAATCATTTATTTCAGTTATATGATTGTAGCTTTCCTTTTTAAGAAAATGTTTTGCCCAAGTGTCATAATAGATGTTAAGAAACTCAGTAACAGGTTTCGTTCTGTTTGTTCCGCTGGTATTGATCTCATTTGTATTCACTATTGAAGGTTTTAAAAGGTTTCAGGTGACTAATGGATCGGTCCATCGATCCGACCGGTCCACAAAATTGTCCTTGTCAAAAAATGGAAAAATAAAATAAGTTTAATCAACATTTTTTAAATAGCCTGAGATGAGAAGACACATTTTATGGCTATGTATATTAATATTTTATTTTTCTACCTCATGTTTTGGTATTTTTGTCGACCTTGTTACTGACACAAGCGTTAGATATTGTAGTCTAATTAGATCTGATAGTTTTCACCTATGAGCAGCAATTTAGTCCCTCTTTTCTCTGGGATTGTTTCAAATTTTGGATTTTTTTTTTATAGTTTTATATTTGTCATTCAGATGACCAAAAAACATTCTAATTTTGGAGGGTGACCACATGCCAATTAAGAAATATATATATATATATATATTTTTTTTTTTTTTTTTTTTTTTTCGAGAGATGTTAAAAAATGGCTTTGTCCAAAATAAAATATAGTTAAAGTTACATTGGAAAACATGGAAGGCTGTATCAAATATCATTTTTACAATTTTTATGAAATTGATGACAGAAACAGGATTGACAGAGTAACAGGGATGCACATTCTTCAGCACACTGCACATATTTGTGTACATTACTGTAAAGTTTTACCATTTTAAATTGCATTATATTGTTTTGCACTTACTTGGGATAGTTGTATGACAATCTTAAACAGTCAGTTTAAGTCAGTTCATTGTTGATTTAGCACATTACATTTCTAAGAGATCTAATGTTTTAAGGGTATTTTAATTAGATAATGTGCCCATCTGTTTGTCTGTGTCCCCACAGAACTTCAAATATACTGATCTGGTTCAATTATTAGGCAAGGAAGATGATCCGATCGTGGTCTTTCTGTGATCATCTGAAACCAGACTAAGATCTTGATGGTGAAGTTGACTTTCTTAGCTCAATAATACAGCCAGGGTGACTTAAAATGTTTGAATTATACACAGACAATCTTTAAAAACAAGGTGACACCTAATCTATGTCATCCCTGTTACTCAAATGTCAAAACCTGTTACCCTAAGAAGTAACAGGCTGGCAGTAACGAATTCAAACTAATTAGCTAATTGCTAGCTAATAGTCAAGTTCACAAAAGCACATGCTGTACACTTTGAAAGGATTTTACTTGTAGATATTGATTATATTAAATTTAAGAAATAATTGTTTAAATTTACATTTTAAAAATGGTAACAGTATTGACAATGTTCACTGCAGTGATGCCCCCACCCCCATTTCACAAGGGTTTTTTGATGAGGGTAACAGGGCTGACATGAAATCATGTTTTATTGGCCACACCAATAAAATTATTTATATTTTATAGAAAAAATGGATACTTATGCCAAAAACATTGCTTAACAATGAGATTGTATTTAAAACAATATGCAAATGTGATTTTTATATAATTTTGCCTTCATTTTGCAATTTAAAAATCCTGCTGAAAAAGAAAAATGATAATGAGGGATAGGCCAAAAACCTTACCCTTATCAGCATAAATGCTATTTAAAATAATATTGAATTGATTTTGACCTTCCATCTTGAAAAAAATATGTATATATTAAAAATGTTTCATCAGTTGAACTGTAATGAATGAATGTAAACAGATGGCATGTGTGTACAGTAGAATATACCGCTAGGTGCCTTTCACACAGAATGCACAAAGATGCAACTTAACTAATTAATCTGTGTGAATGTGACACACTGCTGCCAACGGTGTGATGAAGCTGTGATTAAATGTTTTCTTTAGGCTGATACTCTCTGTTATGTCCCGTGACCTGCCCAAACACCACTGGAAACCAGATATACCAACTTTCACTAAACGTGTGTTGGAGAAATGATATCATAAGTAATCGTGCTCACGTGTGGTTGTTATAGTCACTTGAGGAGTGACTTGTGTTTGATCTTCATGAGTTTGTTATATGCAAGTTCACTCATTAGCACACATGAGAACACAGTGATGCTGAATCCCTCTGTAACTCCATCCATTGATGTTGGTGCACTATTATGAAAATGAATGGTTCACACATTCAGTTTTATATTTAGTGTTTGTTATTTTATTTTTATAAAAATAGTCTTACTGCCACCCTTGCCTTCTCAGAGAAAAGGTATGTAGGTAGGTAGATTGACCAGGCTTATCTGTGTGTCATCTTCCATTCACATTTACCCTTGGATTCGAGCTACACTGCACTGCATGTCATAGTGATACACATTAGAAGTCATCCTGTTAAACCAGTTCTCATGCAATCCTCGCAGCTAGTAGCCCTACCCCTACATATAATGCTAAAAGCTAGAAACTTCAGTTCAATACTAAATTAAACACTGATTGAGTCGCACTGAACGCTGCTCAATCACTCACATGAGTCTACTTTTAGAGTGGAGACGGGCATAAACAGGACTGACACTTCTATAACAGCTAAGGACAGCAAACAAGTAAGAAAACTCTTCATCATTATATGAAAGGAACTCAAGTGAAAATATTCCTGTTTAAAACCAAACAGAACTTCAGAACTTGAAATATAACATAATTAGTTTCCATCATAAGATCACCATTACTACTGTGTTTAAAGTAGCACTATAATGGTATTTTGCTGGAAACTGTAGTTAGCAGTGTCAATTTTTGTAACAAAAAAATAAAATAAAAATACCATAATTTGTATGGGGAATTAACCCAGAATATATGTAAACTAACTGTAAACTGTCACTTATGCTAAACAAGGCTGCATTCATTTGATTAAAAATACAGTAAAAAAAAAATACATTAAAATTTTAATATTGTGAAATGTTATTACAATTTAAAGTCACCTTTTTCTATTTCAATACATTTTAAGATAATGTTCATTTTTAATATTTACAATAATATTTTAGTGAAAATTGTGTGTTTTTTCAGGATTCTTTGATGAATATAAAGTTGAACAACATTTATTTGAATATCTTTTGTAACATTATAAATGTTTTACTGTCACTTTTGTTTAATTTAATCAATAATCATTGCTGAAGAAAATAATTTATTTAAAAAAAAAAACTAAAAAAATGATTATGCAAGTAGAAACTGTGTCCAGGAAATCAACTTACGAATATTAATCAACTGATCTGGGTTTAATTTGCAATTATAACCGACTAACTGTATATTATTATTACACTATGCTCACCAAATAAATACATGAATATGAAAAAGTGATTACATAAACAGTCTTAAGTAATTGTTGAATAGTGAAATACAAAAAAAAGTATTTTGGGGTAAAAAAAATACATTTGAAGTGTATTTTATATAAGAATAGACTTAAATGTTACTCAAAAGATTAATGTTATACAACAAACAAGTAAATGAGTCAGAAGGAACAATATTGGAAAAGAACAGAGAAATAGAAGCAGTCTTAGACAAATGAGTCTTTAGGATTGTGGGTTTGTCTAAAACAGGGGTGTCAAACTCAGTTCCTGGAGGGCCACAGCCCTACAGAGTTCAGTTCCAACCCTGCTCCAACACACATACCATGTAGTTTTCAAATAAGCCTGAAAGACTTGATTAGCTGGATCTGGGCCCATATTCATGAAAAAGAGTTGCTCCTAGTAACAATATTCTAAGAAAATTCTTAGAAATGTGGGTGTTTCCTCTTAAAATTAAAGAAAAGATCCTAGTAAAGAAAAAAGTAATTCAGAAAGCATATTAACCCTTAAAAGAGGGTTTTAACCCTACTCTTAAAAGCGCTCTTTTATTTCCTTCTTGGACAACCAACCAATCACAGTCTTCAAAAGACTGTGTCATAGCTAGCAACGGGGTCAGCCCCGCCTCCTCACTAAGATAAAAGTGTTTGTCTTTTCCTCGCTCAGAGTTGCTCTCAGATTGGTCCTGAATCACTTTTAAGCTAAGAATCCTAGTTAGAAATGTTTAAGCTAAATTAGGAGCTCTCTAAAAGGATTCTTAGAATCTTTAAGAATACGGGCCCAGGTGTGTTTCATTAGGGTTGGAGCTAAACTCTGCAGAGCTCCGGCCCTCCAGGAACCTCCAGGAACACCCCTGGTCTAAAACCTTCAGAAATGTCCAATTTTCTGTTTTATTTCCCAGTATGCCTGTAGAAACATTATCAATCAGAAACCGCTCTGCCATTGGCCGCTTTCCATCCAGTACTCTTACACTGGAGGACCCAGACAAGGTGAAGCCAGACACAAAGTGGACATGTAGCACATGGCTTCGGCAGTGCTGCCAGTGCTGCTGCCACAAAAAAACTGATGAAGACGCCACAGATCCCACAAATGATGGAGGCAGCATTGGGATGACAGACACAGGTAACCTAACCAGCTGTGCAGTGCACTGGGCAGAGTGTTTTGGCTCCAAAAATAACTATTATATATTTACCTAATAATGAACATTCTGTCATCATTCACTAACCATGGAGCACAAAGGAAGATCATTTTAATAACATTGTATGGACAACATCCTTTTGTGTTCTATAAGACAGTCAAATGATGACAGAATTCTCAATTCTGTATAAATATAAAACACATAACATCAAAACTCGTTCTCTCTCTCTCTCTATCAGATACTCTACTGGAGGTACATTCCATAGACCTTCTCAAATCCAACAAAGAGCAGAACCGTCTGGAGCATCATACCGATCGCTATCACAGCGAACACCTCATCATCCGCAGAGGCCAGACCTTCCAGATGCTGATTGAGCTCACACGGGCTTTCAACTCAAAGACTGATAAACTTCAATTAGATCTGAAACTAGGTCAGTTTTGCCCCTTACTACTAGCCCAACATGAGGCCTAAGCATGCAAACCTTGTATCTGTGTGTTGTTTGTGTATATGTGCACAATAACATCACTTGCAATCATTCTTCTTGTTTAAACTAAAATCTAATTTAATTGACCGACTTGCGCTATCATTCAAATGTTTTATTTGATTTATTTTAATTTGTAAAACTTTTATTCAGCAAGGACACATTAAATTGGTTAAAAATGGAAGTAGACTTTTACAATGTTAAAAAAAGCCTTTCTTTTGATTTTTTTATAAATCAAAGAATCCTGAAAAGAAATGATCACTGTTTTCACAAAAATATTATGCAACACAACTGTTTTCAACATTGATAATAAGAAGAAATTAAGCCTGGAGTAATGATGCTGAAAAATCAGCTTTGCATCACAGGAATGAATGACATTTTAACATATATTCGAACAGAAAACGATTATTATAAATTGCAATAATATTTCACAATATCACTTCTGTAGTTTTTACTGTATTTTAGATCAAATAAATGCAGCCTTTGTGAGCATAAGAGACTTCTTTCAAAAACATTGAACAACTTGTTCTTACCCCAAACTTTTGAACGGTACTGTATACAGCATATTGTGTCTATGAATATGGTCATGTTACCTAATTTTGAATTTGTCACTCTATATGTTTGTGTGCATATATTTTTCAGGTAATCTCCCAGATGTATCCAAAGGCACACATGTGATTGTTCCTTTGGTTGAAGATCTGCAGGATGACTGCTGGGAGGCCAAGATAGTTGAGAAGAAAGGCAAAATAATAAAACTGTCTGTCAACTCTCCACCAACTGCTGCTATTGGCAAATACAAGTTCTGTGTTGCATTATCTTCCCCAACGGGTGAGGCCATGTCCCCATACAGTCCCAACAACGACATCTACATGCTGTTCAACCCCTGGAGTGAAGGTACAAACAAGGGTGGGGTGAGAGAGAGGGAATACAAAAAACATGCGAAAAAATAGTTGTAGTGTGATATTATCTGTGGCACATCCCATATGTACAGTACCCTTTAGAGACTTGTGACTATCAAGCTCATCAAGATCTCTGAACTGATCTTGATGGATCTGAATTGGTTAGATACTGTATGTTAGATATTAGATATCTTTTATCTAACATTAAATTAATCTAGCATGAAAAGTAGCTTGTTTTAAACACATCAAATGTCTGTATCCTGCCTAAAAATGAGAATTTTGTCCAGTCCCAGTTCAGAGATCTTGACGTTTGCAGCTGTATCCATTAATTATTATAATGTTTACATAATCTATGTAACTGATATTCAATTAATGTAACTTATTAAATTATAATTACCACTAGCATAATATTTTGCTGTCTCCCTCATTTTGCTCACTCCATAACGTATGATTACAAAAATGTAGCAGTCTTTTAAATTGTGACATCCATTATTTGGACAAAAATGACTTGGACTAATAAATAAAGTAAATGCAAGTGCATCAATTAAATAACTAAGACAAATATATCATTCCTTGGAAAAGAAGTAAATTAAAGAGTAGTAGGAGTTACAGTTTCAGGGCCTGTTTTGTCCTGTTTCTGGACCAACTTTTTATTGTTCTTTCCTTTCAGTACACTCTAAAGAAATCATTCCAAGATGCTGAATCATCCCGTTTCTCTTTCTCTCCTAGATGACTCTGTGTACATGAATAATGAGGAAGAGAGGAAAGAGTATGTTTTAAATGACATGGGTATAATCTATTATGGAACTGACAGCCAGATCGGAGACAGGCCGTGGAATTTTGGCCAGGTCAGAGCAACCCATCCATATACATCTAGTGTTTTAATAAAATATAAAGTGACTAGATTCCTTCTTGGCTTTAACGTGTGGCAGAAAATCAGATCTCAATTCTCCAGATTTCAAAAATCCAAAGATGAAATGAAATGAAAGATTTGCTCCTCCCTTGTGTTGCAGTTTGAAAAGGGCATTCTTCCTGCATGTCTGTTTTTGCTGGAGCGCAGTGGAGCCCCAGCTTCAGGATGTGGAGATCCTATCAATGTGGTCAGGCTTTTGTCTGCAATGGTGAGTTTGAATGCTCCTATTAAATGGGGTCATATCATTATTATCTTCCACTGGAGTCCACTTATGATGGAACATCAATATTAATCTAATTAATATCTATTTCAGTCATGAAATGCTAAATGGTGCAGGTACATGCAGTTTGCTAGAAATCACATTATTTACTACATGGCACAACTGTGCTTGCTTGCTCAATATTTAAATAGTCTGGTTCAGTGTGTTCACTGTTAGCTGGACCTGCTGCGCAGTGTAGAGTTTCTCTGAAACCCTCTACCTCCCCCAGCTCCACCTGTCTACATCTGTTACGGGATTTATATACGCCTATTCATGCAGCAGCAGCAGCACATCCTAGGCTACGCACTGCAAGCCTTAGTGCTTAAAGTGTTAGTTCACCCAAAAATGCAAATTCTGTCATTGATTACTCACCCTCATGTCATTGCAAACCTGTAAGGCCTTCATTAACACAAGTTAAGATATTTTTGATGAAATCTGAGAGCTTTCTAACCCTGCATAGACAGCAACGCAACTGACATGTTCAAGGCCCAAAAAGGTAGTAAGGACATCATTAAAATAGTCCATGAGACATCAGTGGTTTAACAATAATGTTATGAAGCTATGAGAATATGCGTCATGGTACTCTCATGAATGTGTGTCAAAGACTAACACGGAAAAGAAGAAATTGTCGAATAAAGTTATTTTTTGTTTTCTTTGTGCACAAAAAAGTATCTTCGTAGCTTCATAACATTACTGTTGAACCACATGTCACATGAACTATTTTATCAATGTCTTTACTAATTTTATGGGCCATAAAACGTTTCAGCTGTGTTGCTGTCTATGCAGGGTCAGAAGGCTCTTGGATTTCATCAAAAACATCATAATTTGTGTTCCAAAGATGAACAAAGGTCTTACAGGTTTGGAACGACATTAGGGTAAGATTTTTCATTTTTGGATGAACTATCCCTATCCATTAACATGCTATAACTATGAGTTGTCTCTGACTGAAATAAATGTAAACATAAACATTGCTAGCTTGTTCCAATCCTTTAATTGCTATGTTATTAATTAATTATTGTTATTAATTGCTAATATTAATAAAAAAAATATTCTAAAAAGGAAAGAAAAATGCAGATATGTTTGATCATTTGAATCATGTTTTTCTTCAATCATGACAACTCTTGAAATAGATTTAATAGCATTTTGTTATAAGAGTGGAGTCGGTCAGTCCTGCTGAAACATACTCAGAATTAAGGGGGTCACAATTAAAGGGATACAATACAGAATTATATCAACCTTTCTTTTTCAATTTGCAATATTTTTCATACCTCAGACTCAAACTTCCACACCATTTTGTTCATTCTTGAGGTGAACTTTTGCCAGTTTGGTGATTAGATTTGTACCACAGCCTTGAACTGAATGTGATGCCTCCGTTGTGTGATACCTGCATGTGCGACCGGCTTTACAGGGATTAGGATACATGTTGTATAGTAAACCTTTCAAAGGGGTTCTTTATACGCATCTTTAGTTCCATAAAGAACCTTTAACATCTGTTGAACCTTTGCAGTGCACAACTTCCTTTTTGGAACATTTATTTTTAATGTAGTAGATCTAGACAGTGGTTCTGGGGAGGCAGAGGGCTAAAGAAAATGTTCATGGCACACAGCAGGAAATAAATAGATAGAAAAGAGAGACTGATTGACTGCTGTCAGCTTGAAAGAACTCAAAAAAGAGTTTCATGACTGAACTATGCAAAAATGTAACCTCTTAAATATATCTGAATACAACAGATGAATCATTTTTGTCCTACGTTTGACAGATTAACTCTCCTGATGACAGCGGTGTGTTGGTAGGCAACTGGTCGGGTACGTACGACAATGGCACGGCCCCCACATTCTGGAGCGGTAGCAGTGACATTCTGAGACAGTACTATGAACATGGAGGAATACCGGTTAGATATGGACAGTGTTGGGTCTTCTCTGGGGTCACCACCTCAGGTATGAATATGCGTTTGAGAACGAGTAAGAACACATCCATAGGTCTGAGCATAACACTTAAACCTCTTTCCTATTTTCAGTGATGAGGTGTTTAGGGATTCCAACCCGGTGCATTACAAACTTCGAGTCTGCTCATGACACAGATGTTTCCTTGACAACAGATGTGTATTTAGATGAGAACTACGAGCCGATTGAGGAGCTCAATCAAGATTCTGTCTGGTTAGTTAAATTCATTCACAAAACTGTCCAAAACCTTGAAGAGTACACTATAATTGCACAAATCTGAAAGTGCATATACTGTACTATTCAAACCGGTAAAGCATTAGCTTCACAAAAAATGCCATTAAACATACAAATGTCCCTGTCTACAGGAACTTCCATGTGTGGAATGACTGCTGGATGGCCCGTCCAGATCTACCCGCGGGTATGGAGGGGTGGCAAGTAGTAGATGCCACCCCTCAGGAGACCAGTCAGGGTGTTTTCCGCTGCGGTCCCGCTTCTGTCGCAGCTGTCCGAAATGGACAGGTTTACCTCAAGCATGACACACCATTTGTATTTGCAGAGGTATACTTAAACCTCTATATTATGACTTAGTTTAATTAAATGAGGCCCAAAGAGACTTGTAGGTACTAAATGCTTTGCTCTTTTTGTTCAAGGTGAACAGTGATAAAGTGTACTGGCAGCGAACTGCCGATGGCACATTTACTCCCGTCCAAGTTAAGAAGAAAGCAATAGGTCGCTGCATCAGCACTAAAGCAGTTGGCTCTGATGAACGTGAGGATATCACACACCTCTACAAACATCCAGAAGGTAAACAAAAAATGAATTGAATCTTTCTGATGTTATGAGGCATTAGCAATTTCCAGGTTCATTCACACATCTGAGAATCCTGATCTAGTTTAAATCTAAATCTAGTTTAAAACACATGCACGTCGTTCTCATCAGTGCTGTACAAGGTACACAAATCAATTTGTAGTAAAATAGTAAAATATTATTCCAGTAAAAGTACTTCTTTTATATACTTGACTAAAAGTATGAATGTACTTGATTTTTAATGTACTTAGAGTTGTTAACTGGAGGAGACTTGCTCTGACTGGATCACTGAATCAATGAGTTGTTGAACAGCTGCAGTTTGATCAGTCCAAATTGGAAATTAATCATTTAGTGCACTTTGCAAATCAACTCAACGGGTTCTTTGGAAAGAATCAGCTAGTTCACAAACTGAACATCATTACGAGGAACAATATGTTTTTATGAAATGGAGAGGAGTATGAAGTATGATATTATGCTTTGGAATGTAGTGAAGTAAAAAATTCCCTAAATAAAAATACTCATATAAAGTATACTTGGAAAAAGTACTTTATACACTATTGTGAAAAAGTTTTAGGTCATTAGTATTTCCACCAACAAAAAATGGTTTTAAGTAAATATTTTTTTTTTATCTTTTGCTGTAGTGTGTAAGTAGGAAATATCAGTTTACATTTCCAAACATTCATTTTGCCATTAACTGTAATAATCCAGTGAGATTTTTGTCTGAGAACAGCCAGTGGTCCACACAGATCAGATCTGATCTGATCATCATCCAGTCTGTCTGGAGTGACATGAAGAAACAGAACAAACTGAGACAGACTAAATCCAGAAGAGCTGTGGCAATGTCTCCAAGACACCGGCAAAGCTACCTGAAAAACTATGTATTCTGGACAAAAGCTGTTTTAATAAACACAAAGGTCACACCAAATGTTGAAAGCATCCTCACTTTTACAGCATTTTTACACAAGTGCCTAAAAGTTTTAACAGTACTGTAACTTTGCAGATAGATTTCTTCAGGCGTCTTGGAGATGTTGCCACATTTCTTCTGGATTTAGTCTGTCTCAGTTTTTTAATTAATAAATCCGGAGCATCACATCACTATTCCATATATTTGCTGTCCCTCTCATTAGATTCAGAGGAAGAGCGCAATGCTGTGGAAACGGCCTGTCAGTATGGCTCTAAAGCATCGATCTACAACATCTCCAGTGCTAACGATGTCTCCATCCAGATCACCATGGATGGAGAAGAGCCTCAGCTTGGTGCAGATGCTAAACTGGCCATCACCGTAAATAACACAAGCTCAGAACTACGCACGTTCACCCTCCACGGCCAGGTGGTCATTATGTACTATACTGGGGTCTATCATGCTACAGTGAAGAAAGACCAGATACCTGTCGAACTCCAACCCAATGAAGGTGAGAGAACTCAGGCAATAATGTCGCATTCATATTTAATTACTGCTGCCAATTAGAGATGCATTTTCCTCTCTTACTCATCATAGTTGAGACTGTGGAGTGGTGTCTGCTCTATGATCATTATAAAGACCAGCTGGTGGATCAGGCCATGCTGATGCTCACACTCACTGGAAGCGTCACTGAGACCAAACAGGTTCTGGCTACCCAGTTTCGCTTCAGACTGCGCACATCAGACCTAGACATCAAAGTGAGTTTAAAAGACTTCTCTGTTTTAAACTCAAAATGATCCATGTGTATGCATGGAGGTTAATATGTGTGGCAAATTAATTTAGCTTTTTGGGTGAATTTGTTTAATGAGATCAACTTTGAAACCTCACTTGCATCACTTGTTGTAAATGTGTGCTCGTTTACCTCCCAGCCTGAAGGGGATGCTGTAGTTGGCAAAGAAATGAAGGCTACGGTTGTTTTCCGGAACCCACTTAACCTCACACTGGAGAATGTGAAGTTTCGCTTTGAAGGACTGGGACTGCAGAGCGTCAGGGAGGTTTCCTACGGGTAAGACAGTCAATGTAAACTTAAATAATGAAAGATGTTGTCTTCAGTATGGTCTATGATTGCTTTCAATACACACTTGGTAAAACATCATATACAGTAATTACACTTTGATTCAAAAGTTTGGGGTCCATAAGATGTTTTATTGTCTTTAATGCTCACCATTCATAGGATAAATATACAATATGTATTATTAATTTTATTTTTATTTATTATTATTATTATATAGTTTTATTATTATTTGTAATTTATTATTATTATTTTGTTTATTATTATTATTTAATTGACTGAAATACATTTAAAATAATTTAATATGACATCGCTGAATAAAATATATTATATAAATATTAACTTCGTAAAATTAATTTGAAATAATTTATTTAAAAAAATCTTACTGACCCCAAAATATTAACTGAACATTAATGTATATACATGAATACAGTTCAAAAACAAAAGGTTTTTCAAATTTATTAAAAAAAAAAAAAATTATATATATGTAATACATTTTGTTAACCCATTTACAGCCATAATAACTCAATATAACGGTATAATATTTGTGTAAATGTATATATTTCTGTGTATGAAATTTCACCAATGGCAACATGATTTCTCTTTCTCTCTCTGTTGTTCTTTTTCTCAGAAATATAGACAGCTTGGCCACGGTGACACTGACAGAGAAGTTTATTCCTTTGGAGGCCGGCCCACAGAAACTTCTCGTGTCTCTCGACTGCCGTCAGCTACCTCAGGTGCATGGAGTCGCCGACATCATTGTCAAAGCACTGTGAGACATCTCTTCAGGAGGAGAACGATGCACTGTCTGGAACTTCAGCGGCTCTGAATTTCATTAAGACAATCTCTGTCTAGGACATTCTTTTCTTAGCCATGTCTGAAGGGTATTTTTTATTCTAGTAAACAGCTTGAGAATGTGGGTCTTTTGGCACTCATTCTCAAATACAGCTGCATTTTTGCATAGTGTAGTACAATAACCATTTGTGCACATTTTAATAGGTTAATTTAACAATTTAAAATATTATTTATTTTTGTTACATGAACCAAAATGTCTGTATGAACGTCTGTTGCTTTAAAACATTGCTTTTTATGTTGAATTTATTAATCCTTTTATGTTTTGCTCTCAGAATGTAATTTTCCAGGTATTTCTGATTATTCATAAATATTTAAGTGATAACAACCATGCTGTTTGTGTTCTTAGTTAATAATCTGACATCTGACAAAGAGCCAAATGACTATTTTCCATCTAATACATTCAAAAGCATTTCTAAATCATATGACATCTGGGCTCGGGCAATATGTTTTGTCAACCATGTCTAATTTTATATGAACATGTTTTTGAGGCATGTAAATATAATACTTTTATATACAGAAAAATATTTAGATCAGTTATTCCTATTAGTTTCATAGGCGTTATCTCACATTTCATAGGATTTGCTGGAGGATATAAAAAATGGTCAAAATGTTAGGGGTTACGGCTAGAAGGGATAAAGCTGTGGCTACTGGACATGCGCACATCAACATAGCGTCATTTTTGTCACACTGTACAACAATAATTTATGTTTTTGTGTTATTGTAAGGGGTAGGTTTAGAGTTGGGGTAGGTGTAAATGCACAGGTGTAAAACACAATCTAATAGGTAGAAAATGTAATTTATTGTTAGCTTCCGGTTTTAGTAGATCGACAGTGGTATCCCTTCTAGCCACAACTGCAGTAAGGATTTTGATTCATTGAAATCTTCACTGAAACAATTCACTAAGAATATTCATTCATGGATTTGTTCAGTGACTCATTCTCTTGAGTTCAACATTACACCAGTAGATGGCAACCAGTGATTAAGTCATATCTTTCCTATATGATACACATCTGGTACTGTAAAATAGTACAGTAGACCAATTCACAGGACTCATATGCTATATTTGTCTTCCTAATTCATACAATAGGTTTATGTGAAAACAGACCAATGTTATTACAGGTTTGTGGCTTTTCGAGATGCACTTAAGGCAAAAACATTTTTTTTTAAATTACTTGACCCGTGACTTGATTTGGACTTTGTTGCAGAGATTTGTAAAAATACACAACTCATTTTGGTATGGCCGAAAATATTTTCTCTTTAAACTGTTAGCAACTGTTAGGCTATCAGTAGCACCCCATTATTATCAAAAGTCAGAATACTGTATGCTAAAGGACATAATTATTATCTATTGTAAAGTTACATTACTACATTTAGCACACAGATATTTGGGATTTGGATTCATAGTTTAGGCGCTAGAGCAGACAGCAACACAAAAATATGAGTCATAGTCTAATAATGCAATAGTGTGTTCAGTATTGGGATTTTTCTGTAAATGTATTGTATTTTTAGAGCATTTTAGAAAAAATAAATAAAAATAATAGGCCCTTTAGAAAATTTGTTTTAATGTATTTGTATGAAATAAAGGTTTGTTAAATATTGGGTATTTCTGAACTAGCATCCGGTTCATGATGGTGGAAAAGAGGTAACAGAGCCCCTCTCAGACTGGAGCAGAGAAACAAAACCTAATTATGAGGTGCCATTAGTCCATGTTCTCTGCACTTCCTGTGTCACTCCTGCTCACCCTATTCAAACAATTAAAAGAGTTTATCTAGACTGATCCTAACAGTACAATCCAGCCATGACTGCTGTGATTCAGATAAGTGTGCGTCACTGGAGAGCTGTTCAGTGTAATCAGGAGTGGCGCACTGGCGCTCAATGTCATCTAAACTGGGCCGATCTGATGCCGCTGCTCTGTGACACCAGCGAATCAACTGATGACGGCACTCTGTTACACACAACACAGTCTTCAGGAACACAAAGGTCTGGACATGATTTGATCTGTGAATGTTTGAATCTCTTGCCTTGCCTACCCAGCTCTCTAGGGAAGTGCAGTCTGCTTTTGGACATGACCCTCCATGAGCCTCTGAAGGGCAAACAGCTGCACAGGATGTTGTAGAGCAGGGGTGTCAGACTCAGTTCCTGGAGGGCCGGAGCCCTGCAGAGTTTAGATTCAACCCACCTGTTTTAATGAAACACACCTGATCCAGCTAATCAAGTCCTTCAGACTTATTTGAAAACTACAGGGTTTGTGTGTTGGAGCAGGGTTGTAGCTAAACTCTGCAGGGCTGTGGCCCTCCAGGAACTGAGTTTGACACCTGTGTTGTAGAGCGTCACCCCCACTGACCAAACAGTAGCAAGTCCTGCATTATAGCTGTGCTTACGAAACCACTCAGGAGGGGCCTATTCAAGAGTGTCTGTGTAGTCAGCTAGTAGATTTTTGAGACATGGGACAAAACACGTCCAGCAATTTAAATGAGGTTTTATTAACAAGGTTCGGGAGGAGCACGATCAGATAATCAGCCACTTCAGCACAGGTGGAGCTCATCTAGTCGATCATCTTAATTAGCATGATATGTATATACAGTATATTCAGAGCCAACTCACCTCTGTCCCACGACTATTCTCATCCTATACTACGGGGGATTTCTCTGGGTTCAGGGCTATGTTCCGAGCTTGGAGCCCTCCTTCAAGACAGCACGCCAAATATGCTTACTATTTGCTAAATCTTATTATATGCAAGTGCGAACTTGGTTTATGAAAATATTTTCAATTGTAAATGTTATGAGGGTTTAATAATAGAATGTATTTAACCCAATTATCCCTGTCAATTCAATTGTATCATTACTTTATCAAATCTATGACACTTAATGTCTTCTCACTACATCTAAAACAGTGCGTCCACAGAGAAAGGGTTCAATCATTCATAAGCTACAAAATGGATAATTATTATTTTTATTTTTTTTAATGGTGAAAAAGAGCATGTTTTATCAAAAGCAACATTTCATAATATCTCATATCAAGGCAAGGTTGTTTTTCAAGGACACATGCGTGTTTCATAAGGTTTCAAAGTTGTTTTTGTCAACACCATTAGACATTCATTAAAATTTAATAAAATCAGGGAATATCAGGGGCAGACAGGCTCTGGTATGTGTTATTGTTTTAGAATATTTTTAATCCTAATGTTAATATTTCCTGTGTCACAACCATGATATGTCAACACCATCTTCCAATTCCTGAGGAAATTATTTGAAATGTTTAGATAATTTTATTCTCCTGAAACAGGTTCTATTAGCATCTAGCATCAGCAGAAAAAAACTAAATGGCTACTACATGATGAGGGGTGAGAACCAGAAAGGCGTAAGTAACATTTCACCAACTTTACAGGAGAGCCAAAACAAACTTTTTACCATAGTTTGATCTGACTTTGTGTACTGATTTCAATTGTTTATAATAAACATTTGTACACTCATGGATGACTAATTTTGCCAGCAGAAAGAGCTCATTAAGAGCTTTATTTGATATATATATGCATACACACACACACACACACACACACACACACACACACACACACACACACACAAAGTCAGATCAAACTATGGTAAAAAAAAAATGTTTTGGCTCCTCCTGTAAAGTTGGTGAAATGTCACTTACACCGTTCTGGTTCTCACCCCTCAATGAATTCCTATTTGTTTTGTGAAATAAATGCCAAATTTGTCAACACCATCAGATTTTCTGTCTGACTGTGGTGGGCCAATGACAGAGTTGACATTCAATGTGAAGACATATTACTGCCCAGTTTTACTGTTGTGTATGTATCTGTATTTTACAGGCCATTTTTAACATTGTCTCAGCCCACCCCTCTCTCCACTTTAAATGCCTACTCAGGCACGTGCAGAAGGGGGGGCTTTGGGGGCTCGAGCCCCTGCCCTTTTTCAAAATTATTCAAAAGTGCCCCTCTCAGACAAATAGCCAAGATATTGTGGTCAATAAAACGAAAAGCATTTGAATTATAATTAACATGACAATGTGTACAAAACAGTAACTAATCGCTCAAAAGTCGGAAAATTCCTGTTTATTTTTACATATCTGTCAATCTGAGGCGTTGCTATGGTTGCGTGCATTTTGCTCGACTGACTGATATTCCACAGACTGTTCAGAAACTAGGCCCTCAAGCCATATATGGTTCTTTAAAGGGATAGTTCACTTTGAAATTAAAATTTGGTATCTATCAGCTTAGGGCATCCAAGATGTAGGTGTATTTTTTTCTTCAGTAGATCCAATTTTGATATTTTTAGGTCAAACCGTTCTAGTCTGTCAGTCATATAATGGCAGGTATAGGTCACTGTCTCTATAAGAGGGAAAAAGAACATGCACAGAGAAATCCAAATTAAACAATTCCCCATCGTAACTACACATTGATGGCCTAAGACACGAAACGAGCGGTTTGTGTGAGAAAACAAACAGTATTTATATCGTTTTTTACCTCTTGTACACAACCATGTCCAAGTGATCTGAGTGTGCACACGCATCCGGTGTGTGAAGTCTGTGCAAGCGCTGGAAAAAGTCACACGCACGTTCAAAGGCAGAAGTGGGCATCTCGGCTGGATGCGTGCGTGCACTCAGATCACTTGGACATAAATGCAGTACAAGAGGTAAAAAACGATATAAATACTGTTCGTTTTCTCACACAAACCGCTCGTTTTGTCTTTCAATGTGTAGTTACGATGGGGAATTGTTTAATTTGGATTTCTCTGTGCATGTATAGAGACAGTGACCTATATCTGCCATTATATGACTGACAGACTAGAAGACCTAAAAACATCAAAATTGGATCTACTGAAGAAAAAAAGACACCTACATCTTGGAGTAAGCTGATAGATACCAAATTTTAATTTCAAAGTGAACTATCCCTTTAAGTGAATAGATCGACGGAAGGAAAAATAAACCAAACAATATTTTAAACATAATAAATATTTTTTATTAATATTTTTTACATAATTCATCAAGTTTGTGGCACAAGTTCAAATTTCATACAATAATGTGGAGGTTTCCGTTCTTATTCATAAATCGGTTGAAAATTACATGGGAGAGACGAATTTGTGGAGCGATCTTTTGTCTCATTTTATAAATCAAATTACATCGCTGTATGCTAAATGACTTGCACAAAACCGTGTACCAAAAGTCGCAATAATGGTAATCAGTATTCAATTCACTTAGGCCATGATACAACTATTTCATGTCATAGTTAATTACCTACAGGCCATGTAGGCTGGCAAAATGACCGCATTTTTGATAATTTGCAGCATTATGTCATGCCATGCCTGATTTATCTGATCATAAATACACTCTAATATTTTAAAATGCTTTAAAATGGTGATGTAAAAATACATTATCCAGCAGTGCATGGGTATAATAAAATCATGGAAACACCCAGCAGTTGGGTTGTTTTGACCTCAGAACGGTAGTGGTTAGGCTGTTACTGTTTCAACATTGAATTGGTTGGGTTTTTTATTGCCCCTATTTTACATTGCCCCTAACTCTCCAACTGTTGGAAATTAGAAAACCTTATTGCTTACCACAATGCAAGGTGCTGCGGGTTTGTCCATATTTTACCCAGCGCTGGGATGTATTTAACCCAGCATTTTTTAGAGTGTAGTTGCTGCTAGTAGTTAAATCACTGAACTCAAGAAACTTCATCCTCTGTAAAACCATCACTGCTGAGTTGTTCACAGATTCTGTTGGTTCTGTCAATCATATTGTGCAACGCAGACATGACCGAAAAGTATGCATATTTTTATTTATATATTGTGTTGGGTTGGTTGGTCTATTTAACAGTTACAGTTGAAGAATACAATTTTGAGTTATTTACAGTGTTCATTATAAAAGACATTGGTTATTGATTGGTTGGTTGGTTGGTTGGTTGGTTGATTGATTGATTGATTCAACCAAAAAAGTAACCAAAATAAATGTAGGGTCTGAAGAGATTAATCACATATTTGATATGAACATGTATGACTTTCTTTCTTCCATAGCACTTAAAAGCAGAAATGTTTAATAGTATTGTAATGACACCTTTATCCATGCAGTTATAATACATGGGGACTTTCAAGCTTCAAGAATGCAAAATCACAATATACAAGTATGATAAAACAGTCCATAGACTTGTGTTGAGCACCACAAGTTTTTTTTTTCTTTCTAAACCTATATAGTATGACAATATAGAGAATCCAGGCAGAAATTATTTAAAAACAACACTGTTTCTTCATATGATAAAATAATTTGACCGATGCAATATGACACTGGTCACAAGTCAAATGATTACTCCCTCTTTATTCAGACATTCATGGCCCACTGTGTGTCTATTATCATTGTCTATTGTGTGTCAAAATGTCTATTGGCGTATATCAACCAAAGAACAAATAAACTGCATTTAAATGAAAATACTACAATCTGAAATATTACAAACTTAAAATTAAAATTTAGCTAATTGGCGCCATCTTGCTTCTAAAAGAGGTTACAAAGCTGAGGCCATCAGTGGGATTGATTTTATGGTGAACATAAAATGTTCTTTGGCATAAAACGGCTGGAAGGTCAAGGGTCTCAAGTTAAAGCCAGATTTATATATTAAAAAAAAAACAGATGAGGGAACAATTTTTAAATAGAGGAAGACAAGTGACGTGGATTGCAGAGTAATAATTATGTATTAAATAATTCATATTTTAAATCTAATTTTAAGTTAACTAATATTGGTAGAGTGTTTGTCTTATTATCTGGAATGTTTTCTATGTTGTAAATTATTTTTGTTTCTAGCAGATGCTCTAAAGTACTCTAAAGTAAAATTATATAATTTAATCAAATCACTAGGCCTATTTTATGTGTATGTATTTATTTATTTGGTAGGCAGTCATTTAATAAGCAGGGTTAGCCCAACATTTTTGCAAATAAACCCCTTCAATTCCAGGTCCTGCTTACTGTCACAAAACAGGCCAGATACAAACAGGTAAGTGAGTAACAAGCAGGTTTGTTGAGTAACTGGAGAGATAGGTGAGTGGAAATACTGAAGATAGTCCTTTGTACGTCTTGGAAGATACTGAGAGTCTCTTTCTTTGTAGGTGAGCCAGAGCAGGGTGTCGGATGACGAACGGGAGCAATACGGAAGGATCGCTGGAGTAACGAGGGAAACTGGAAGGGAAGTACACACAGGTCAGCAGCATGTGAGTCAGGTACTGTTTGGGGTAGTGAATGGTAGACCAGACGAGGAGCATGTGTGGAGTGAGCCTTGATAAAGGGGAGCTTGATGAGCTGTGGCAGGTGCGGGGAATCAGTAAACAGGTGATCGGGATCTGGTGATCATGGGTGCTGATGACTGTGGTGTTTCCCTGACACTTACTTTACATTTTTTTTTCTACATTTAGTCTGAAATACTGTAATGCTGTCATCCTAAGGAGATTCTCATTGTTTGAGCCACATAAACACAGCATTGACTGAACAAAAGATTATCTCACAAATTATATCACATTGTGTGATTAACAGACAGCCACATAGAATAGAGAAGATATACTGAGAATAAGAGTGTACAGAGAAAGTTAGAGTTAAGAGTGGGAAGGGAAGAAGAAATGAGTTGAACCATGTGATTAAGTATGAAGATCATGAGATTGTTTTAGTTGACTAAGCTTACCAAAATATTTTTCATGTTAGAAGTATAACAACTTTGCTTCAATGTTTTAAATATTCATTCATCTTATAGCTGGTTGGTTTGGTTCACAGTGTTTTACTAAAAAAAAAAAAAAAAAAAAAAAATAAGTGGGTGGCCGCTGTTATCATCTATATGGACTTTAAAACTTGAGTAAACTAGTTTGAACTTCCTCCTCCATGAGGTCAAATTACTTTTATGCAGAAATGAAAGTGCATTTGACATTTAGACATTTTTTTATTTTTTATTTCGTGATCAACAAAAAGTAGAATAAAGGAACAAAACAGTACAAATTTGGTGTGAACACTGAACAACTTGCAAGCTGAAACTAAATATAAGTGTGTAGCTTTCTGCTGAGGACTTAAAGCAGAGGTGAGTTTGACATTGTAGCTGAACTGATTCATTGTTCATTTTGTAGATCATTTGTCTAACTAATTCTCACACAATGATTATATGTGTTTGCAGGCATGCAGTCCCGTTATCAAGGAAACATGACCTCCAGATTTAGGATTTCACTGAAACAAATTCTTCAAAGAGGTTAGAATACTGGATGATACATGTACTGTGAAGTAATATATTCAGTGTCCTAGAAGGTAGTTAGAAACTTCTGACTAAAGTAAATAAATAAATAACACTGAAATAATGAACACTGGTTCATTTTGAAAGCCTGCTTCACAATACATACCATTTGGTTAACAATTAAATCTGTGAATTCACATTCTGATTTTTTTTCTTTCTACTAGTTCAATTCAGAAGAGATCATCCCAATCTGACCGCAGCGGTGTGTCTTTGAAGAGTGACCAGTCAAGGAATCCTGATGTTAATTTCAAAGAGAGAAAGTCTTTTGCTGAGAAGAGGTCAGTATCATGGTTTAACAGGTCGAACAGGTTTTGAACAGGTTTAACTAAAACCAAATGTGATGATTATCTGAATTGAAGCTATGAAAAGTACTATGTAAAAAGTTTACACGTCAGATAATCATGTATGTCACTTTTATATCCAGATTTTTTACTGACGGAAATCTGGATTTAAAATGCATATTAATGTCTTGTGTAAAGTGTGTATGGATTATATGTAGTCTGCTGAATAGATTATAGATAAATTTATACAGGGCAACTGTAAAGACAGTAAAAGTTGATAACATGCAGTCTAAATAATGATAACTCTTTCTGATGAACTACAGTGACAATAAGGATGTGCCTCTCTTCCCAAGTAAAAAACACAAGAATGCAGTCTTTAAGGTGTGTATTTGTCTGTTTTATGGTGGTTATTTGTCTACTTTTATTGTGGTTATTGTGTGTGGGCGTAGATATATATGGGTCATTGACACAACCACATTTAAATCCATGTGATACATGTGATGTTGTTCCTTAAAATATTGATTTCAGATGCTTAAGCGCACAGTCATTTCTCTGGTTAAAAATGAACTAAAGAAGTTTAAGAAACTACTGAGCCCAGATTACCCACAATGCTCTGAGAGAAAGGAAGAGGATGATGAAGATCAGACTAATGTCAGAGATGCGGTTCTGCAGATCACACTGCACGTCCTGAGGAAGATGACCCAGACAGACCTCGCCAACACATTACAGACCAGTAAGAGCTCTGGGCCATATAATCAGTATATCTATTTTACCTTAAATGGGTCATAGCTTAAAGGGGAATTGAGAAAGCAAAATTCCCTTGATCTTTTGACATATTGACATATGACATAGTGTCACTGTACTATAAAAACATCCAGTAAGTTTCAGAACTCAAAACATTCTCGTTAGTCTAAAAACAGCTTATATTGAAGCCAATCTGCCAAAACAACAGCTTGTGGAATGTGCCACTCTATTATTATGTAATAGTGTGGCTAAACACCACCTCCGCAAAAGAAGATGAATGTCTGCTTCTACATCACTGCCTGTTTAGCCCCGCCCAACAATTCACGCATGTAGTGTAAATAACGAGAGGCAAACGCAGGTTTACAAAGACAAGATGCTGTGCCAGTGCCAAAACACATTGTTTCCATTGCCTTCCTTCTGATCCTAACATTAAGAAAGAGTGGATTAACTTTATTGTTAATGAAGCTCCAGACCGCGTCAGTAAGTATGCAAAGGTCCTTTGTTTACTTCATTTTACCGCAGATTCTTTTACAAACAAGGAACAATTTAACGAAAAAGACGATGCTGTGCCGACTTGGCATTCCTGTACCTCAAATAATTACAGTGGCCGAGAGAGCTCAATGCGCTGCAAATAGAAAAAAACGCCTGCAAATTAAGAAAACAACTTCAGCAATTTGACAACACATGCGCTGCAAATGCTCAAACCACAACCAAAGAAACACACTGCAAATACAGTTCTATATTTGGTTGTGTTGTGAGCATTTGCAGTGTGTTTCTTTATTTGTTTGTGTTGTGGGCATTTGCAGCACCTGCTGTCAAATTGATGAAGATATTTTCTTGAATTGCTGGTGCTTTTGCAGCGCATTGAGCTCTCTCGGCCACCGTAAATAATACTTCATGGCACTAACAATGATAAGATCATGGATTAAATTGGCAAAGAATGAATGAACTGATCAAATATGTACCTTGAAATCAATGTTAGTCACTTGGATGAAATGCATACATGTAAATGAAAATTAGGTGTGCATGATGCTTTGCCAAACATAACTGAATGTCCTTCTGTCTACCAGAACTGACCCCCATGAGTCATCAAGTACTAAAATCCAGCCTGAGGGAAAAATATAATAGAATTCATGAAGGAATTTCAATGCAAGGTAAAACAACTCTTCTGCATGAGATCTACACAGAGCTTTACATCACAGAGGGAGGGAGTGGAGAGGTCAGTATTCAACATGAGGTCAGACAGATTGAGACAACATCCTGGACACCAGAGACACCGGAAGCACCAATCAAATGTAATGATATATTTAAATCCTTACCGGGACAAAACAAGCCCATCAGAACCGTACTGACTAAAGGAGTTGCTGGAATTGGAAAAACAATAGCTGTGCAGAAGTTCATTCTGGATTGGGCTGAATGGAAAAGACAATCAGGATGTTCACTTCATATTTCCACTTCCTTTCAGGGAGCTCAATTTGATGAAGGAGAAAATTATTAGTCTGATGGAACTTCTGCATCAGTTTTTCACAGAGCTAAGATTACCAAATTGCGATGACTATAAAATTATGTTCATATTTGATGGCTTGGATGAGTGTCGACTTCCTCTGGATTTTCAGAACAATGATATTTTGTGTGATGTAACAGAATCAGCCTCAGTGGATGTTCTCCTGACGAACCTGATCAAGGGGAATCTGCTTCCATCTGCTCTCCTCTGGATCACCTCTCGACCAGCAGCAGCCAGTCAGATCCCTCCTGAGTGTGTTGACCAGGTCACAGAGGTACGAGGGTTCAATGACCCACAGAAGGATGAGTATTTCAGGAAGAGAATAAGTGATCAGAGTCTGGCCAGTAGAATCATCACACACGTCAAATCATCAAGGAGCCTCTACATCATGTGTCACATCCCAGTCTTCTGCTGGATTTCAGCCACTGTTCTACAGAGAATGTTGAGTGAAGCAGAGAGTGCAACAATCCCAAAGACTCTCACTCAAATGTTCACACACTTTCTGATCTATCAGATCAAACAAAGAAGCCAGAAGTACCAAGAAAACATTGATATAGATCTTCAGCAGACAACAGAGAGCATATTTTCCCTGGGAAAACTGGCTTTTCAACAACTAGAAAAAGGCAACCTGATCTTCTATGAGGAAGACCTTGGAGAATGCGGCATTGATGTCAGAGAAGTGTCAGTGTATTCAGGACTGTGCACCCAGATCTTCAGAGAGGAGTTTGGACTGTACCTAGGGAAGGTGTATAGCTTTGTACATCTCAGCTTTCAGGAGTTTCTTGCTGCTTTATTCAAGTTTCTTTCCCTAATTCTAAGACCTACCAAGCATTTTAAACTATTTAGCTCCACAATGACTGATTTGCTGAAAAGAGAAGTGGACAGAGCCTTGGAGAGTGAGAATGGACACCTGGACCTTTACCTTCGCTTCCTTCTGGGCCTCTCATTGGAGTCAAATCAACGTCTTATACAAGGCCTACTGACACATACAGGGAATGTATGCCTAATAAACAAACAAAAAATCATTAAATATCTCAAAGAGAAAATCAAAGATAATCCCTCTCCAGAGAAATCTATCAATCTGTTCCATTGTCTGAATGAACTGAATGATCATTCTCTAGTGCAGGAAGTCCAAGCATACCTGAAGGAAACAGGTCCCAGTGGTTTGTCTGGAGTCAAACTCTCTCCTGCTCAGTGGTCAGCTCTGGGGTTTGTGTTGCTGAACTCAGAAGAGGAGCTGGATGAGTTTAAGCTGAGTAAATATGATCAGTCAGAAGAATGTCTTCTGAGACTGCTGCCAGTGGTCAAAGCTTCTAGAAAAGCTGAGTGAGTATGTGTACACTATATATGTTAAAAAAAATCTATCTTAGATTTATATTCTTTGTATTCATGATGAGTTCATATGTTTTTGAAAAACTTTTAGACCATAAAAAAACAAAACAAAACAAAAACATTTTAATGAGTCTTTTTTCTTCATTATGTTATCAGGACCGTTGTATCATCCTGACGTTTTGAATTCATGCCTCCCAAAATTAATTTTCATTCTTAATGTTAAAAAACATGGTAATTTTAGATAAGTTGTATTTAAGTCACTGTGTGTATGAATTGCATTTTTAAAGTATTAATGTATGTAATGTATTGAATAATGTATTTATTGTATTTGAATATGTTAATAGGGTAAATAAACAGGACAACAAAGCATTATGTAAACCTGTAAACCAAACGTACACGAAGAAGATTATAGGATAACTGGGTGCAACAAGGAAAGGAATAGAGAAAGGCAAATGAATGAGGAAGATGAGATGCAGTGAAAGATTTGATGAAAGAGTTGTACAGCTCCTTTTAGACATACAAACTGAACTTTAAAGACTTCTGAAGATGAAAACCAGCATACTGTAAGATGGCACATTATTAACATTGTTGATCAAATTAAATAGTTCCATTATTTCTCTCCCAGGCTGTGTGATTCTAATCTGACAGAGAAGAGCTGTTCAGCACTGGCCTCAGTCATTAGCTCAAACTCATCAAGTCTGGCAGAGCTGGATATAAGCAACAACAACCTGCAGGATTCAGGAGTGAAGCTGCTCTGCACTGGACTGAAGAATCCACAATGTAAACTGGAGGCATTGCAGTATGTTATCTCACATTTTGTAGTGATATAGTATTTTGAACATGTATCTCCACCCAAAATATCTAGTTTTATTTCAGCTGAATGGGACATTCTGGAGAGGTACATAACAGCAAAACAACATTATAATTTAGCTACTGTAGAAAGAGTGATATGAAACATTATCTTTGTAGGTTGTCAAACTGCTGTATTACAGAGGATGGTTGTGCTGCTTTGGCTTCAGCTCTGAGAAGAAATCTCTCACACCTGAGAAAACTGAATCTCAGTTACAACACACTAGGAGACCCAGGAGTAAACCTACTGTCTGATCTACTGGAGGATCCACAATGCAAACTGAGCAAACTATAGTGAGTGCCATTACCATATGGACTATTAGTCTGTATGAAATGTAATCATTATGAAATTAAAGCTTAGATGCCTATAGATTTCGCTTCAGAAATATATAATCATCCCAAGAAGATACAGTTACCTGAGAATAAAAATTACCATATGGTTTTAAATCCAGATTTTATGTGCATTTTGTATTGTTCCATAGGTAGATTATCAATTGTTTAAAGCATAAGCCTAATTATATTTTCTGTATGTCTTTTGCAAAACACATTTTTTTGCTGTGTGCAAAATGTATATTGATGTGAAGTTATTTTTAACATTTAATTCCAATAAAAAAGTGTGTCTTATATAATTATCATAAAATCTCAACAACAAATATATTATTCATTACATTTTGTTAATCTTCATCTGTCAAATAATGTTTTGCGTTTGTTGCCATGTAAATGTGAATAGTTTTTACATCTTTCTTTCTGCAGCCTTCGTAACTGCAGTATTGGAGAGGAAGGTTGCGCTGCTGTAGTTTCAGCTCTAACATCAAACCCCTCACACCTTAGAGAACTGAACCTAGGTATGAATAAACCAGAAAATTCAGGAGTAACGATGCTCTCTCATCTACTGGAAAATCAAAACTGCAAACTGGAGAAACTACAGTAAGTTTTTGATATTCACAATTGTTCTTTCTGTGATTGTTAAAAAGGATGTCTAATGCTATTTCATGCATTCTGACTTATTCATACTGCTAAAGAATTAGATTCTCATGCTATACATGACCAAATTCTCAAAAACGAGTTCAATGTGTATCAGAGTATTTCTGTAGCAAATACAAGTTTCGGAAAGAATGGCCCTGTATGAAGTCATAAAGGGTGGAATTCCTTGTATGGCCACTTCTCCAGGAAGAGCGCGCACACATCGACCAGAGCAGGAGCAAGAGCATGCCCATGGATGTGCTTCATTTGGGTTATGGAAGTCGTCTGCAGTGCTGCACAGGACTTTTTGTTTTTGACTACAAAATCAACAATGTCACCAAAGAAGTGTATTTTTTTGGTTGTCAGGGAAAGATAACCTTGTTAGCTTCCCAAAGAATCCAGCATTAAAGGAATTTATGTCGATGTCACAGCTTGCATGCTCATGACTCTGTTTTCTCTTTTCAGGTTGTCTAAGAGCAGCATTAGAGAAGCAGGATTTGCTCTTCTGGTATCAGCTCTGAGATCAAACTTCTCACACTTGAGAGAACTAGACCTGAGTGGGAATGAACCAGGAGACTCAGGAGTGAAGGTGCTCTCTAATCTACTGAAGGATCCATACTGTAAACTTAAGACAATACAGTGAGTGTAACAGTTATACAATAGAGTATAGTAAGATTGCACAAAAGTAGAGTAAGTAAATCAAATAAAATATCATATACCATATCACATGACTTCTACACTTGACCCTCTGACATTAGTGCTCCCTATATTGTTCTATCTACTTGACCCTCTAAAACTTGCACTCTGTATTCTTTTTCTATTTTATCTACTTGTTTTCTTTTTATTTATATATAAAAAAACTTTACCCTCTTACATCAGCGTTGTCCATGGGGGTTGACAGAAGAGCCCAGAAATGCTTTAGTGCCATTTTCTGCAGTGCCAACTAATTCCACTTATTTATGTTTATCTGTAAATGTGAGTTTGTTTAATCTTTTTCTATTATGCAGACTATCTAACTGCAGTATCGGAGAGGAAGGCTGTGCTTCTCTGGCTTTGGCTCTGAGATCAAACCCTTCGTACCTGAGAGAGTTTGATCTCAGCTCAAACAAACCTCAAGACTCAGGAGTAAAGCTACTCTCCAATCTACTGGAGGATCCACATTGTAAACTAGAGAAACTGAAGTGAGAGTTATACATTAAATTATCATTAAATTATCACACAAACTGCACTCATAATAAATAAAAGTGTTTGTGATTGTGATGAAGTCTAATTAAATAACAGAAAAGGAAAGCATAATGAAATAGAGTGCTAAAGACATGAGTTGTCTATTTAAAAAAATGTCTTATTAGAAAGATCAGCCACCACATCACACTGTTTTATTTTTTCTTCTCTTTGCAGGTTGCATAACTGCAGTATCGGAGAGGAAGGTTGTTCTGCTCTGGCGTTAGCACTGAGATCAAATCCTTCGTACCTGAGAGAGTTTGATCTCAGCTCAAACAAACCTCAAGACTCAGGAATGAAGCTTATATCCAATCTACTGGAGGATCCACAGTGTAAACTAGAGAAACTAATGTGAGATGTATACATTAAGCTATTATATAAGCTGCACTCATATACTTGGTATATAGGGTTAGTTGACCCAGAAATTAAAATTTTGTCATCAGTCATGCTGTTCCAAATCCATAAGATTTTTGTTAATCTTAGAAACAAAAATGAAGATATTTATCAATAAGTTCATAAAATGTAAGCAAACCTAATCAATATGAATTGAGTGGTCCTCTGAAGAGACATGATCACTTAATATAAACAGATTTAATTTAGACATTTATTCACATATAAACATTGATCAACACACCTACTGTACAGAGATAACATCAAATATGGTAAACGGAAACTCAGCCATGCTTGCTTGACATGCAAAGATTAAAGAGGTTTATTCATGTGCCAAAAAACATGAGAGAACTTCCGGAGTAACAAATGAGGTTTGTCCTCACAAGTCAAGCAAGTAAGGTTACTTAGGTTTTATGATTGATAACTTTTATTGATTGATAAGTTATAATAATCTTAACTTTTTATGATTATAATTAATTTTTTGAAGCATCAATGTCTTAGGTTGATGAACTTTCAGTGAAAGGACAGAGATGTGTGTTTTGTGTTTTGAAGAAGAACAAAAGTCTTCTGGATTTGGAATAACATGAGGATAAATAAATGATGACAAATTTCAGTTTTGAAGTGAACTATCCCTTTTATAATGAGAGGTGATTGTGATTACCATGAAGTTTAAGTAACGAAAAACAGAAATATACCGAAGGATGAGTAGTATGAAAGACATTTTAGTCAAGTTTTAGTTTAGTTTTTAAACAAAAAAATATTTTTAGACATATCAGCCACCACATCGCACTTTCTTTTTTTCTTCTCTTTGTAGGTTGCGTAACTGCAGTATTGGAGAGGAAGGTTGTTCTGCTCTGGCTTCAGCTCTGAGATCAAACCCCTCTCACCTGAGAGAACTGAACCTGAGCTTGAATAAACCTGGAAACTCAGTGAAATTCTTGTCCGATCTACTGGAGGATACAAATTGCAAACTGGAGTCCCTAAAGTGAGTCTTGCTCTCATGATGACTGTTACATTTTGTTCTGGTATCTGGTTCTAGTACTTAAATCTTTCTTATTTTTCTGTTACAGACTCTAGGCTCCACATATTTTACCTGTTTAACACTGTCCTACAGAGTACCCTGTTTCTTTGTCTCCACTGCCAACAAGCAGCAATCAAAGCATATTTTCCATTCAGACTGCTTCCGTCAGCTAGCCTCAGTAATCCAGCTCTCTGATATTTCTAAATAAAACTCACTCACTCATTCACTCACTTAAATGTTATAAGAATGTTGCCGTAATGAACACATTAACCATGAATTCTGACACTAACACACAAAAACTAACAAGACAAAAAAACTCTTTAATACTACGAATAGCAATGCATACGTTATTGACTAAACATTTAATCTACTCTTAGTTAAAGCATTACATTTTATCATTGCTTTAAGTATGCAGTTTGTTGCATCAATTCAATTTTATTGAACACATTTTCACACTAAAGTTTGACAAAACATCATAGCTGGTCCAGTGTGTAAAACCCTGAACCCGTGGGCATCTGTCTCAGGTTAACATCTCTATGCACAATTCTGTTTTCATCATGTGTCTGCTTCATTTCATTAAACATATTAACAGAAATGAATTAATAAATAAAAATGATTCATGGCATTATATTAAAAAAAAAACAAGTGCCTAAAAATTTTCACAGTACTGTAGTTTCTCAGGTAGGTTGTTGCAAGCATTTTGGGATATTCTATGAAGTTGCATATATACTGTATATGTAGCAGTTAATTTTTTCACATATTCTATGAATTTAGACTGTCTACTGTATATTGCATATTTTTTTATATATGTAATATATATATAAGTAGCAGTTAATTCTTTTTTTCACTAGAGTTTTTAACCTTGATTGAGCTTGTTTTCAGTTGATGGTTGGTGTTTTGAATAAATGGTTGAAGAAAAAAAAAAACTTTTCTTTTAATTTGATTGTATATTAAGTATATATATTTTTTTTTTTTATTATACTGCTTTTTATTTACATGCAACAACTGATACACTATAACCAAAACTGGCTAACAATGATGCAATGAGTATGTATTACTTTTGGAATGAATAAATACTTAATTTACACCTTTTTTTTCTAAATGAATCTGACCTTTAAATCATAAAGAATGGATTAAAGAAAAAGCAGTTTATATATGTCATCACATTCCAACCATTAATTACACAAATATATGAAAAACTGAGGCATTCACTCAGAACTAAATAAAGGGACAAGGTGTGTAAATTGCTTCCATCACTCTTTTCAAAAAGTTATTATCAAAAACTGTCTTTCAATTTCATAGGTGGCCCTTGTTGTATCCCAGCATCCATACATGCACTATATATTAGCAATCCCGTGGTTCGGTGAGAGATGCCCAGAGTTGAAAGAGCATGGCCGGTATTTGGCACCAGCCAGCCAGCAGGACACTAGAGTTTAAAAGGCAGCAAACTTGCACAAAACTGGACCATATTCTCAGAGACATGTTCAAGAAAAGTAGATGCAGAAAGAGCAGCTTTCTGGAATCGGACACAAGCAGCACCCAGCAGAAATTTGACAAGCTCCTTTTCCCTTGTCCACCATTTGGGCAGTGCCAGACAGGTGACAAGATGGCAGCTACTATATTTCTATTGTTGTCCCACACTACAGTCAGAGAGGTTAAAGCCTTGAAGGGGTCCAGAACCCATCCAGACTGTAACAATGAATACAATAGACCGCTGATGGCATCTTTAAAGGTTTGCAGGCCGAGGGGCCCTGACTGAAATCAGCTTCTAAAATGGCCTTACCCCAAGTGTCTGAATGGCTTTGTTATTTCTGATGTTACTGTATCAGAATCACACAGATGCCATGCTGGCCAATCTTGCATATGCTTTTGCTACTCAGATATATTGCATATATTTAATGAAGGTAAATTCAGATCTATTCAAATAGTGAAATAATAGAATTTAATACAAGTAATTGTCATGAAACCTGAGTATAATTGTAGTAAAGCTGTAATATGCAGTACTGACACAATCGAATTATGGTACATATGCATATACATACACTGCATACATTTAAAAATTGAGTGATTTGCAGTGTAATCTCATTAACAAAACAAAGTCAAACATGACAATAGATCCACAACATTGGTAGTTCTCAGTACATATCTGTTTGGTTCTCTTTGCATAGAAACAGCTGGATTCATCATGCTGTCATCCACACCTGAACATTCCATCATGTCACAATGAACACTGCCTGTACATTCAGACACAGTTCATGAATGTGATTCAGCTGTTTTTCAGATTGTGAAAAATATACCCTGAACATCTTGAGTACTGTTGAACGATAACAACAAAGTTATGGGAATAATGGGAATTTTTCGCAAACTAATGTCAATGTGCTGCTGGGTAAGTAGCCCACCTGACTTAAATCACCAGTAATTAATCTGGCAACTGACAATTAATCTTCATAATTAACTGAATTTAAAAAATAAATATCCACGTCCCATTTCACGTTAAAAAAATAAAGAAATTAAATGTTGCCTATTTTTAGGATCTTGTGGATATTGTCATTACTGTAACACACGTATGTTATCCTACACAGACATATTTTTTTTTACCTTAGCCATAATTCATAAAAAATTGAATACTACAAAGACATATAAATACCCTATAATGTAAATATTTTTCATTACAGTAATACAAAAACAAAAAGTACTGAGAATGACTTTTACAGATGCAAAACAAAGTCTTCACACAGACCTCCTTTTCTTCATGCTTTTCTTCTTACTTTATTTCTTCTGTTTTTAGGGTGAAATATGACAGTTATTTATTTTTTTATCACATACCAAGTTGAAGTTTTAACTACTGTCACTTCTTTGCAGACTGAAAGTGATGATTCAGACTACTATGCACTACCATCAGACTGCTTTATGACCACATCACTCAAGGTAAAGTGCGTATTTGGTGCACCCCTTGTTTTTCTGAAGAAACGGGGACATATGCGGCAGGGCGTTCCTGTGGTGCTCCTTCAGATGGTGGAGTTTTTAGAACAATATGGTAAGAGAAGTATAAGTGTTTCTGAAAGTGTTCTTCTCAGAGTAGTTCGTTTTGCATTGTTAAACATATGCTGGGATTATTTGTTCCATTTGAATTTGTACATGTATGTGTGTGTTTAGGGCTCCATCAGAGGGAATTATTCTGTGCCAGTGGATCAGAGGCACGGCGCGATGAGTTGAAGAAAAGTCTGAATGGTGGCGAGTTGCAGTCTTTTGGCAGCGATGATGTCCATGCTGTGGCCTCTCTGCTGATTCTCTTCCTGAGAGAACTGCCTAAAGGACTCATCCCATGGTGGAGTGCCAAATGGCTCTTGAGTGTCTATACAAGTACGATCACACTACAGAGTATTTCTGTCTGCCTACACCGCCAAAACTCCAAATTGGACCAAATGTGTATTGATTCTTTACTCTATCATGCAGAAACCAAAGGGAAGGTTTTGGACCTCAAGCGTGCAAAGAAGGTCCTGGAGAGTTTTGCACCCGAAATCTTCAACATCCTTTGCTTGCTTATTCACTTCCTGTCTCGTGTAGCTGCTCATAGTCATATCAACCACATGACTTCAGCAGACTTGTCTGAAATTTTTGGACCCTGCATTTTTGCGTGAGTATTTGTGTGTTTATATTATTCGTGAAGCTTCAGAACTTTTGTGAATCATTTGTTTTGAACCAGTGGTTTGGAGCGCGTATCAAACTGTCAAAGTATTGTGATTTCTTAGATTGCAATGAATTGACTTTGTATTCTCCTCTAAGGTAATGGGTCCATCAAGTTCAGGCACTAAAAGAGAATCAACCTTAGGGAAGTTGATATGCCCAAGAAAATGGATCATTTAAGAAATGTTTCATATGTCAATGGTTTGATGCTGGTCAATCTCTGTGAACTCTTGAACCAGTAAATGCTTTTTACCTGATCTCAGATCAGTTTTATAAATCTGTAGACATTTTAATGACACACTTAAGGAAGAGTTGTAGTTAGTATTCTCTTATTGACCAAAATAATCCCTAACATTTAATAAAACAACATTTTATACAGACAGTTCATATTTTATGGTATAGATTTTTGGTAAATTGCATTTAATAGATTACACGTTCAATAAAACATTTGCAGTTGGTTTGTAAAAGGTGTTTTTATGCATGAGTTTTGATGGCGAGTCATTTTGCAAAGCATTCGGTTCAGTTGATTCAAGGTTTTGAAATGCTTAATTTCTTCCATCACTGGTAGCGTGTGCTGTTTTGTATTTGTCAGTCAAATGAGGAAGACAGCATGTTTTGTTAATAAATTGTTTTGAGTCAAGCATAAATTAGCTTTTTCAAATACAGATATATACCCTGAACAGCTCTTGTGAAAATCCACCTTCAGCATGTTTATCTGCTGTGTTTGCAGTGTTCGTGACAGCCACATCAAACAAGTGGAAGAACAGCTGTGTATTTATCTTACACAGCAGCTAATAGACAATGTCACGTTCCTGCTTCCGAACACATACCCTCCCAAACACACCACCGGTGACTGCCCTCCATCACCCTCTCCTGCTTCTCTGAGTGTGGGAGCAGCCCACAGGACACTATTATCTGGCTTCTGCTTCAGCTGTCTCTCTGTTATCTGGTGAAAGGCCTACTTCAGAAGGACAATGACCTCCAGGACATTACAAAAATAAATAAATGAATAAAATAACATCAGTACAATGATTAATCAATTATTATGGATACTGTCCTTTAATCCAACACAGGAACATTAGTCACATCAGGCAATTTAAAGGCTAGCAGTGATGTTCTTGAAATTTATTTTTGAAGACAAGTGAATTTGTAATGCAAGCCCTACTGTGATGACTGTATAACTTCAGTTAAGAAAAAAAAGATTTCACAGAGTATATAAGAAAGAAACACACACACACACACACACACAATATTTGCAATCATTTTATTTTAAATAAGTATTTTATGCTCACCAGTATTTTATGCTCATTGTGAAATATTATTGCAATTTTAAATAACTTTTTTTTTATTTGAATATATTCTGAAATTTAATGTATTCCTGTGATCAAAGCTGAATTTCCAGCATCATTACTCCAGTCTTCAGTGTCACATGATCCTTCAGAAACCAATTTGATATGCTGATTTGCTGCTCAAGAAACATTTATGATTATTATTATTAATTATTAATACTAATATTTTTGTGAGCTTATGTGGTACACTACAATTCAAAAGTTGTGCTGCAATGTTTTTATTTTTCAAATAAATAAATTAATAGTTTGTTCAACAAATCAATTAACCAAAAGTGAGAGTAAAGACATGTATAATTCTAAAATATTTATGTTCCAAATAAATGATGTTCTTTTGAACTTTCTATTCATCAAAGTATTTTGAAAAAACATGTATCGTCCTTTCTTGAGCAGCAAATCAGCACATTACAATGATTTCTGAAGGATATTGTGATTGGTTCATAATATAAATTAGCCTAATTTGTAGGCTATATCATAAACAGTACAAAATATGTAAAATACAGTGTAATTCAACTGGCAAATAAAGTATAATTACAAAATAAACAGAAACATAAAGAAATCAAACATAAGGCCTAAAAATGACAAAATATTTCCAAGTGTTTGACCAGACCAGATGAAAAGCTGTTGTGAGCTCCATTGAGTCACATTAGATCTCAGGATGATTTTTTTATTATTATTTTATTTTTTTATTGAATCTATTCCCCTCCCAGTAATTACTTCCTGGCTACAAATGAAAATCCGCCCACAGACTCTATAAAATGATTTAGAAAATGCCATATCTAGTCATCAATGTGAAACCCCCTCAAGTAGAGGCTTCATCCATCCCGTTTGGTCTCACTTAAGACAAGCCTCACTTATTTATTTATTTTTAATTCAACTTTGTTTCAACATTAACATGGGTGAATAAGTGGGTGAAACTGTGATTGCTACATTCGCCTCAGCGCTGAGAAAAGTAACAGATAACACTTGACCTCGCCGCTCGAAGCGTTTTTATGATTGAGCCACTGTTTAAACTTTAAACGTTCGTTTGTACCTGAATAATGACACAGAGAAAGCTTTAACAGTCAATTCACCGAAAAACGCAGTGTATCTGAAAACATAAGGACACCTAGCGCCGCCCTTCGCCACCGCACCGCTACTACAGCCGCGTTGGGAACGCTTTGTGAACCGAACGCCAAGCTGCGTTCAGACATGCGCAGAGAGGAATGACACTGCAGAACGGGCGTGGTTTGAATCTAATCTAAAAATCCCGTACAATAACAACAGCCAAACCGTTCCAATATCAACAACAGACGTACATTACAATAAACGCTTTACGATAAACACTGCGCGAGTGACAGCGGCGGACCGAGCATGTCTGCACACGGTACAAGTCTCTTTATAATTCACATTAAACGCTTCACATGACATTGGCTCAAAATAACACATCAAATTATGTTTTTGGTTATTTCTTCATAATGTTTACCAGGCTTTTTAAAAGCTCTATTCTCGCTGTGCGTTTATTAATCACACCGTTCTCGTTTACTGCGAAGTGAACGATCAAGTGAACGGAAGTAACGAATGTCAGCTGTTTTGACGGAACGCTTTGCATTGTCTGTCAAACACCGATTACAAATGACATTTACATGGTACCCAAAGAGACTTAACCTATCATGTACACGTCTAAACAGCAGGTCTGTTGTATTAACCGTGGCGTTCTGTGATAGTAACGTTACCACAGTGAATTGATCGGATCAGATGCAGGTTATTTATGGTAGCTACATGGTAATTAGTATTGCATGGTGTTTCCATGGTAGTCCAATGTACTTCAAAAATAACAGTACTAAACTTACTGTATTTAAGTACCATGGTACTAAAAGGTACTGAAAATAATAACAAGATAACTACTATGGTACATGTCCAGACCACCGATCTATATATTGATTATAATATATATATATAATGTTCTCTATTATAGTTCAGTGATCCAGACACTTGTTGTTGTTGTAATTACTTGAACTAATATTGCCTCAGCACCATTTGCGTACTTCATTCATAACAAGATTTTAACAACAGGTTAAGTAACTATAAATACACAATTTATACAATTTACACTACACTAGGAATAGAAAATTCAAAATAGCTGAATTTATTTGAAATATTTTGTAACATTGGGTATACTGTCACTTTTTGATCAATTTAGTGTCCTTGCTGAATTAAAGTATTAATTTATATATCTGTCTGTCTGTCTGGATAGATAGATAGATAGATAGATAGATAGATAGATAGATAGATAGATATACCTCTATACCTCAGTTTGTGTGTAATTATCACAACTAAAAGTGTAACTACAGCTTTGGCACAGTAAAATAATCCACACATACCCGTGGTTTCTGCCTCCAGTTAACAGGGAGAGGAGTGTTTTGTGCGGTTTGAAGGCTGCAGCAGAAGAGGACAGCACAGAGAGCATGGACAATGACAGCACACCGCTGATGAGATCCAGAGGTCCCAGTCCCCTCAGTGACAGTATGGTAGAGTATCACACAGTGCACTTTCATAGTTAGTGGAGAGGAATACAACAGGGCTGCTCGGGATCGTAAGTAGACCCATCAGTGGCAGTCGGTTTAATACGTATTAAATGTACTGTATATATTTACATGTAAACACAAACACAATTTATATAGTACATAGTAATTTAAAATGTCCCCACAAATTGGTTGTTTTCTTTATACAATCTTTTTACTGTAATAAGAGAGTAATAATATGTAATATGTGGGCTCAGTTCTGTTGGTAATTTGACAGCAAATGCAGGCATGAAATGGTCAATGCTGTCTGTTTTCTGCTAGATGTCTGAGGAGAATGATGAAGTTCTTATTAATGAAGTCACACATGAAATACCACATGATTCACACGAGGTGATGGCTCTTCACAAACATACTTCATTCCTATAATGAATATCGGCTTCAATTAATTGCCATAATATCTTTTTATTTTTGACAACTTTTTTTCACAACTTCGTTGTTGTTGTGCATGAAGGCAGAGAGCGTCATTTCGACTGAGATATACGGAGCTGATTTGCACAGAACTCTGGGAGAGATTCTTGCATACTGTCAGGTAATGATGAGACAGTTGATCCTGACTGTTATTGTTAACCTTGAGTTATCGATTTTTGCATTAAAACTCAGTTTGAGATTTACAGTCAGGTTTCTTTGTTCAGGTTACATATGGAGCCATTCTGAAACTCGATGAGAAGTTTGAGATGCTCCATGCGAAAGTAGCAAGCATCCAGACCAGTCATCAGAATACAGCTGTCCACTCTCAGGTAAAAATAACACTACTCACATATTACAATATGAATAATGAGTATATTACGGTTACAATTAACGGTTACATTTGTATGTATGTGCTAAATGGGTCATGAACTGCCTTTTTTATTATTTTGTACTGTTCTCTGAGGTACTCTTATAATGTTATCAAGATTTTTACATCGAAAAACATCATAATTTAGAAGTAATAGGCTATTTTTTTTGTCCTGTTTTTAACCCCCCTCTTCAGAACGCTCTGTTTAAATAGGCGTGGAGGATCGTAGACTCAGAAGTAAATGCCACTGTTATGATTGGCTGACAGTTGTGTATGTTTGAGTCTACATCCTTCACAGATAGACACTGCTGTAATTTAGGTAAAAAACACATAAATACTCAGTACATATTAAATGATCTGTAATAACAGACAAAGTAATAGTGATCACATAATGAAACCAGTTACTCACACTTGTGTGGCGCGTTACATTACTGTCAGATCCAATATAGTCGGCACATCATCGTCTTTTAGTTTCAATCTTTTTGAAAATCCCGCATCGAATTTTGCCTTGTTTGTAAATGAATCTGCAGTAAAATGAAGTGAACAAAGCACCAAGTTCTTACTGACGCGGTCTGGAGCTTCATTAAAAAAAAAAGTTAATTAACTCTTTCTGACTTTGGGATCAGAAGGAAGGTGATGCCAAGACTGTTTTTCCACAACTTGGCACTGCACAGCATCTTGTTGTCTTCAGTGCATCTTTATTGTTTGTTTACTACGTAGACCTGCACGTTCACCTGTCTCGTAAACACTACATGCGCGAATCGGTGGGCGGGGCTAAACAAGCAGTGATGTAGAAGCAGGCGTTGATCATCTTCTGCGGAGGCGGTGCTTATCCACACTATTACATCAGAGTTGTACATTCCACAAGCTGTCGTTTTGGCAGACTGCCTTCAATATAAACTGTTTTTAGACCAATGAGAAAGTTTTGAGTTCTGAAATTACAGGATGTTTTTATAGTACAATGACCTTTGAAGGGATGAAGGGAATTTTGTTTCTCATTTTTAGTTCATGACCCCTTTAAATAAACTTGTGGTAGTGACTACTGATAATCAATTGAATTGACTATTTTATAATTAATATAAATAATTATTAATATTTGAATATCTAATTTGGCTATTTTCTATATGGAATTTAATGGATGCAAACAAAAAGATTATTCATAGCATTATTATTATTATTATATAGATAGTTTGATTGTCATTAATATATGACCACATTAGTTGAATACTGTGTTTTTTTTTCTTTCAGCATTAGTTAAGAACTTCATGCTTCACTTTATTCCTCTCATTTTAGAGGAGGTATTTGTCATCCAGCTACAGAGACAGCTGCCAGCCCAAGTCTGAAGCCTTGATCGGTTTTGAAGCGTCTATGCCCCACCTCGTTCATATTTCCTCTACGTCTCCCCTTCCATCTGTGGAGAGCAGGAAACCTCCTACACTCTCCCCCGGCCCAGAGGTGCCCAGCCCTCCTCCACTTGTTATCCAGAGCCAGTCGCACGTCTCGGTCAAGGCCACTGCGCCAACCAACACAACACAAGAAACTTTCAGCAGGAATAAAATGAGTCTAATGCAGCATCTTGAGCGGGTGAAGAAACCAGCTGAAATAAGTTCAGAGATCAGTGACCCAGCTTCAACTGCAGATCTGGCGAATATGAGTAAGAGAGTCTTATTCCAGTAAAATGTCTACATATCTTTAAAATAAGATAAATTTACTTAGTTGGGAAGAATAACATCCTAAACTTGCTTTCAGAGTTCACACAAATTGAAAATTTGCTGAAAATTTACTTACCCTAAGACTATCCAAGATGTAGATGAGTTTGTTTCTTCATCAGATTTAGAAAAATGTAGCATTACATCACTTGCTCAATAATGAATCCTCTGCAGTGAATGGGTGCCGTCAGAATGAGAGTCCAAACAGAGGATAAAAACATACAAATAATAAGAAACAAACAGACGTTTTAGCTTAAAACATCTGGTCAAAATACGAGTCCATAATCCATGATAACGCTTCCTTCAGTGAAAAAGTCCTCTCACAACAAAATCCACCCACATTTGTTTAGAACAGTTTAGGCTACTTTCACACTGTCAGTTTTTGGGATTGACAACCGCATTTTCTTTGATGGCGACGTCCATAAAACTGAAAGACTTATCACTTTCTGACATGACAAGAGTCCAATCGAGCCGCGAGTTCATCTGTCAAATCACCATTAACTGACAGCAGCTTTTATATTTGGGTGGAGAGCAGAGAATGGAGCACAGAACACAAAACTGACAGGAGCGGCTCCGGAGGAGAAAAACTGAATCAAAAACTTTGAGATGACACACAGCTCATTTCTCCATCACTGTAAGTTACCAAAACCACACATGAAAACACGTAACACACTTTTGTGCTCTCTTGCACTGTATGACGTGACAGACAACTAGTCGTCCAGTCCTGTAAAATTCACACAGCGCAAGTTTTCCAAGAATGCGGTTGAGAGTCCTAAAAATTCACAGGTTCAGTTACAGAATGCGGTTGTCACATCACGCCCGTAAATAACCTTACTGTGTGTGAACATAATCGTATTAAGGACTCAAATACAGGACTGACAACCGTATTCTCCTGCTGTGTGAACGTGGCCTTAGACAATTTTTTGCTCGTAAATAAACGGTGCTTGATCTGTGCATATTTCTCTCCTGATTCAGACGAGACAACTTTTTCAATGCAGAAGCAATATTATGGATAGAGGTATTTTAGCCAGAAGCAAAGTTTGAAGTTAAAACAGCAGCTTTTCTCTTCACAAGACGTTAATTGATGGACTGGAGTGGTGTGGATTATTGTGATGTTTTTATCATCTGTTTGGACTCTCATTCTGACGGCACCCATTCACTGCAGAGCATCCATTGCTGAGCAAATGATGGAATGCTACATTTCTACAAATCTGATGAAGAAAAACTCATCTACATCTTGAATGGCCTGAGGGCAGGGACGTCGCTATTGGGGTGAAAAGGGTGACAGAGGGCATAGGGCCCAGAGGCCCAGAGCGACGGCCCTGCCTGAGGATAAGTACAATTTCAGCTAATTTTCATTTTGGGTAATCTGTTACTATAAGGCTAAAACTCACTAAATTGCTATAGTGAATGATTTTATTCCAGAACAATGATCAATGCAGCAATAATTTATATTAAAGGGATAGTTCACCCAAAAATGAAAATTCTGTCATTAATTACTCACCCTCATGTCGTTCCAAATCTGTAAGACCTTCGTTCATCTTCAGAACACAAATTAAGATATTTTTGATGAAATCCAAGAGCTCTCTGGCCGTCCCATAGACAGCAAGGGTACTTCCACGATCAAGGTTCAGAAACGTAGCAAGGACATCGTTAAAATAATCCATGTGACATCACTGGTTCAACCGTAATTTTTTGAAGCTACGAGAATACTTTGTGCGCAAAGAAAACAAAAATAATGACTTTATTCAACAATTTGTCTCCTCTGCATCACCTTGGCACCATTTTGAAGAGTATCACGACGCATGCGCGTGCTTTGATCTGCACGTAAACAAGGTATGCTGTTCTGTGTCAGCAGCATCATGCGCATACATTGTTTACGTTCAGATCAAAGCACGCGCATGCGTCATCATTATTTTTGTTTTCTTTGCACACAAAAAATATTCTCGTAGCTTCAAAAAATTGTGGTTGAACCACTGATTTCACATAGATAATTTTAACTATGTTCTACGTTTCTGTGCCTTGAACGTGTAAGGATTCTTGCCGTCTATGGAGGATCATAAAGCTCTCTGATTTCATAAAAAATATTTGTTTTCTGAAGATGAACGAAGGTCTTAGTCTGATTATACATGGGGCAACTTTGGGAAATGTTGCCATCAATGGCAACCTAGTCTTTCATAGCCAGACCTTCAGATTGACGGCTGAAGGTCTGGAATAGATGGCAGCATTTATTGGCCAAGGCCCGCCCATGAGGTCGTTTGACCGACATGCCAAACAACCAATCACAGTTAATTTCATTCAGCATCACGTTTCGGTGCGTGGAAATGTCACCACAATAACAGACCGGTGTGTGAAACTCTCGTGAATCTTTAAAATCTAGAAATTTTAAAGATTCTATGCCGCAAACGTTAAATATTTCACATACTTTTGAAAATCCAGCGTTTATTTGATCCTGATAAGCACTCGTCGTCACAGTTGTAAACACGACGGCTTTCTTCTTTCGTGAGGGGTTTGGCGTCACGGCATCTTTGTTTCCAGGCAGAACGTTAAAGAACATGACACACACGTCTCCCGGAAATCCTATATAATTCAACCAATCCGATGAAGACTTCGACACTCTTGAAGTGTTTCCAGATAAGTGTGCCATATGCATCAGACGTTTAGCCAACGGTCCGTGGGCGTGACGTCTGAGGCTGAGACTAACGGCAACCAGGCGAGACAAAGCCCACGAATGATCTTAAGTATCCAGATAGAAATTTGTTACCCATTCTCAGAGGGAAAGTGCACAAACATTGTTCAAAAAAAGTTGCCCAGCAAAATTGCTCAAAAAGTTGCCCCGTGTATCATCAGCATTATGGGTTTGGAACGACATGAGGGTGAGTAATTAATGACAATCTTAATTTTTGGGTGAACTAACCCTTAAATGCTGCCTTTTGTGTCCGTTTCTGCTCCTGTAGGTTGTCTGGGCAGCTCTGACAGGAAGGTGTTCCTCTCTAACTGTATCCTACAGAGGGCTGGTAAAATGGCACGACCCAGTGCTGCGGTGCGGTACCTGTCGAGAAACATCTTCACAGCGGAGGAACTCTCTCAAAGCAGCACCACTGGAAACACAAAGAGACGCCTCAAGAGACTCGACCCAAACAAGATAAGTGCCATGAGAGGTGAGCTGGACGGATATTTGAGAAATGGACCCTTCTCTGTATGATGTGCCTTTTCTGTTGTTTTTACAAGCTTTTCTCAGAACTTACTTTTCTGGGACATTTTTGTGATGTGCCATTTAATCAACATTTTTATTTGTTGATTTTTTTATTTTATTTTCAAAGTTGATAAACAATGAAGAGATTTTAAATTAAGGCTATAAATTACTTGCTCAGCTTTATATATTAATATCTGATGCAGTTTACAGAGCAGCATGAAAGTTGCTAGCTTTAACGATGTGTGGATCTCCACAGAGTGGGCGGTAAAGAGATACCCAAAATTTGACCTTCGTGAGAAAGGCAAAGACTGGAAAATGTGTCTGTCTGTAATCAACGCAACAGCCCGCTACTATCGGTTCATGGACAAGACACGGAAGGTGAGAATAAAAGTAACACTTTTGTAACTTTAGCAAAAACTGACAACACCCACTCTCTCATAACACAACACTAAACTACACTGTACAACAACTCACCACTCAGACCTTTTGTTTTGTTACAGTTGTTCATGAAACTTAAAATGACAAAATATATATTTTTTTTCCAAATGAAAACCATTTGACACGTTTCATCTGCAGCACTTACACTACACTTGCAAATGTGGTTATTTACAACTCTTTCCCTCAAATGCATGGACCCCGTTGATTGTTGTCCACACTTATGTTTAACTATTATTATTATTGCTTTTCTGCCTGTTCTCTATAAAGTTAGTTTGCATTGATCATATCTGTATTGTACCTGACATTTCAATAAGTGGCAGCAGTGTGTGATACGCTATTATTCATCTAAGGGGGTGTTTACACAAGTTTTTTTTTTTCTTTTTCATTTTGTTCATTCATTTACATGACAACTACACATTTTAATCTAAAAAATGTTAAAAAGCATAGTTAATGTTATTTGTCAAATACCATAAATCAAACAAGATGTTTCTTGGAACAGTATTTGTTAGTAAAAGTTAAGATACATTTCCTTTACAGCTAAAGGTAAAGGAAAGAGCAAAACTTGAGAACATGACAGAATCAGCACCTACAGCGGTTACGTGTGCAGCAGCAGCAGAGATTGATGTTGAACTGTCTGACAGCGACACGGAGCAGAAACAGCAGGAAACACTGATGAGCCACATCACAGAAGATCATAACATGCCCACAGACTGGGAATCAAACAACGGTCAGTGCCGACTTAAACATCATAAGTAGCACGGGTATATTTGTAGCAATAGCCAACAATACATTTTATGGGTCAAAATTATCCATTTTTCTTTTAAGCCAAAAATCATTAGGATATTAAGTAAAGATCATGTTCCATGAAGATATTTTATAAATTTCCAACCGTAAATATATCAAACCTTAATTTTTTATTAATAATATGCATTGCTAAGAACTTCATTTGGACAACTTTAAAGGCGATTTATTCAATATTTAGATTTTTTTTTTTTTTTGCACCCTCGGATTACAGATTTTCAAATAGTTGTATCTCGGCCAAATATTGTCCTATCCTAACAAACCATACATCAATGGAAAACGTATTTATTCAGATGTATAAATCTCAATTTCAAAAAATTGTCCCTTATGACTGGTTTTGTGGACCAGGGTCACATAGTTAGATGTAAATGTCACTATTTACACAACTTGTGAAAATAGTGATTCTTTGATATCGACAAAATAATTGCAAATGTGTTATAATTGCAAGAAATAATTGCAAAATATAAAATATCGCCCAGCCCTACTTTAGATCTGTCCTGAAACCGTATTTATTGTTATTCTTACTCCCAAGTCTTATTCCTTATTTTCGTCTGTTTTTCAGTGTATCTCGGCCCCCCTCATCGGGATGTGAAGGTTCCTGAGTTTGCCTTGTCTGCAGCACATCTGCGAACACGTCCTGAGCTCATCGCTCGATACCTCATTAAGTTCATCTTCCCAGAGGACGTGCTGGTGCGCAGTAACGTGTACGGCGGGATGCGGCGCGGCATTCAGGCCCTCGACCACAACAAGATCTCCGCACTCCGAGGTGAGATATCTGATCAGCGGCACTGTTGTCTTTCCACTGTGGATGGTGGAAAAGAGGTCGTTTTGAATAAGGACTTGTTCTCTGTTCCTGCTCTTCTTCAGAGCACCTGTTGGAGCGTTTTCCCTGGATGAGGCTGGAGGAAGACGGAAGCGACTGGAAGGTTTGCGTAGGTGCTATAAACAGCACCATCCGCAAGTTTAGATATGAACGCAAGATGGGCATCAAGAGAGGGATACGCTAGTGCTGAGTATCGGATCAAAAACTGCTCTGTGATACGGAGGTGAAACCTTTGTTTGTACACGGTGACTGTTTATGTCAAGAATGTGTTACTAGTATTTAATTTAATTTGTGATTTATACTGGTTCTTACTTTGATATTATTTATTTTCAACAGGAAATCAGAAAAAGACTTTATTTGGCAATATAAAATGTACATTAATATATAGATGTTTAAACAAATAATGGTTAATATATGGATTTATTAAGAACAAAAGAATTGTTAATATATTACACATCCAAAACCTTTCTCTAAATTGAAACTTAGCAGCTATAGAAGAGAGAACAAAAGACAGCTGTTGTCAAAACAGGGAGTTGCACTTCAGTTATGAACACTGTATCAGTTCAGACGATTGATTGAAGTGAATAAAACTGGTTACATTGTTGCACATTGAGTGTCAGATCCTCAAGAGTATAACCAATCGTTTCTTGTGTAACCGACCTGAAATAAAGCACAGTAGCACTATTTAATCAGTGTTTTTGGCCCTTGAACTATTGAATGAAGAAAAACATTTTACAGGTATGAGCGCTAGCAGAGAACTAGCAGGTCTTATGGAGAAACGCACCTCTATTGGCAGATGTGATGTTTTTTCAGCTTGTTTCTTGAGGTTTTTGGTGATGATGTTAATCACTCCAAGACACTGTGCCCACGTCACGCCCCTCACGCCAATGTCAAACTGTGGGTACATCTCAGCAAGAAACTCTGAATGTACATACAGAAAAAAAAAAAAATACTATTTGAAAACTATAAATACTTAATAAATGCCATTTAGTAATGGTAATGGCACAAAAATCAAATCTGGTACTAAACTGGGCTGAAAAAAAAAAAACCTGATTTACAAATTCTCTCTTAAACGTTTATGCATCAATGCATAAATACAAAAAACAATAATGAAAAAGCATTCACTGGACATAAAGGTAAGTGCCTTGCCATGTACAAAAATCACTAAATTAAAGCCTTTTCAGAGCAACAACTAAACACTTTTTTGTGCACATGACTTTCCAACCATTAAGAAAAAAAAAAAAAAAAGAGAATAAAGCTTATATAGCTTGATATTTAGTATGATCCCACTTGAGTTTCATGAACAATATTTTCTGGTTCAGTATCTTCTATTACTGACTGTTATATGAAGAAAAAAATATATATATTTGTTTGATTAGTTGTAGCCTACTCCTAGAGTCCCCGACCAGAGATCCACCTCAGTCCCAAACAGGTACTTGAAGAGACTGTATTTACCTCGAAGGGCTTCTATTTTGTTGGGGTCGAGTTGCTGGAGGCCTTTTGCAGGGTTTCCTGTGATGGCACTGCAGAACAGTGTGCTGATGGGGAAGAGAGCGTGAAGCACAGGCACTACAGCCTTCTGGGGCTCCACCTCCTTAAACACCTCCTTGTACACAGACAGTGGGATCCACACTTTCCTCAAGGGGCTTCCGATCATTACTGAGGAAAAAAGAGAATTTACTGATCCATGTCATGCAACACTGGTACTTCAACAAAAGAAATTGAAGTCAAATTTGAAAACTTGTCACGATCTAGAAAATCTACTGAAAATTAAAAGCATTTATCATGTATACAGTGCCTTGCGAAAGTATTCATACCCCTTCATTTTTTTTCATGTTTTGTTATGTTGCTGCCTTATGCTAAACTGCTTTAAATGACTTTTTCCACATAAATCCATACACCATAATGGTAAATCAAAAAACAGGTTTTTAACATCTTCGCAAATTTATTAAAAATAAAAAAACTTAAGATTCCATTGCGTAAGTATTTATACCCTTATCTGGGACAGTTGAAATTTAGCTCAGGAGCATTCATATTGCTTGTAGATGTTACTACACTTTGAGTGAAGTTAACCTGTGGCAAATTCAATTGAATGGGTATGATTTGGAAAGGCACACGTCTTAATAAAAAGGTCTAACAGCTGATAATGCATATCAGAGCAAAAACCAAGCCCTGAGGTCAAAAGAACTGTCTGTAGAGTTCAGAAACAGGTTTGCATCAAGCCACACATCTGGGGAAGAATTCAGAAAAAAATCTGCTTCATTAAAGGGTCACAGAAGCATGTAGTCTGTTACCCTTAATGGAAGAAGTTTGAAACAACCAGGACTCTTCCTAGAGCTGGCCTTCTGGCCAAACGGACCAATTGATGGAGAAGGGCTTTGGTTGGTGTGGTGACCAAGAACCTGATGGTCACTCTAGTTGAGCTCCATGATCATATATGCAGATAGGAGAAATCTACAGAAGGACAAACATCACTGCAACACTCCATCGATCTGGGCTTTATGGCAGTGTGGCAAGACTCAATCCTCTCTTCAGTGTAGACACATGAAAACACACTTAGCATTTGCAAAAAAGCACCTAAAGGACCCTCAGACTGTGAGAAATAATATTATCTGGTCTGATGAACCTCAATTCCAAGCATCATGTTTGAAGGACACCAGGCACTGCTCATCACCTGCAGAGTACCATCCCAAAAGTAAAGTGTGCTGGTAGCAGCCTCATGCTGTGGGGCTGTTTTTCAGCGGCAGGGACTGAGGGACTCGTCAGAATAGAAGACAAGCTCAATGCACCAAAATATTGAGATAGCCTTATTGAAAACCCAGTCCAGAGCATTCAGAACCTCAGAAGGTTTACCTTCCAACAGGACAATAGACCTAAACACACAGCAAGAGTGGCTTATAGACAACTCTGTGAATGTCTTTGAGTGGCCCAGCCACAGCCTGAGCTTGAACCCAATCAAATATTTCTGGAGAAACCTGTAAATGTGCGTCTGCCCCCATCCAACCTGACAGAGCTTGAGAGGTGAGGAGAAGAATAGCAGATAATTGCCAAATGCTGATGAGCAAAGCTTGTCGCATCAACCAAAAAAGACTTGAGGCTGTAAAGGTGCTTCAGCTTAATATTTAGTTAAGGGTATGAATGCTTATGCAATGTACTTATTTCAGTTTTTTATTTGTAATTAATTTACAAGGTTGTGACAATTCTGTTTTTGCTTTGTCAATATGGTGTATGGTATGGAAGCCCGTTTCCGCCACTGAATAATTATTATTTTTTCCACAGAATTGTGAGATATAAACTCGCAATTGCGAGTTTATATCTCACAATTCTGACTTTTTTTCTCTGAATTGCATGATATAAACTTGCAATTGCGAGTTAAAGTCCAGTTTTGAGGGGGGAAAAAAGACTGATACGTTCTCAGAATTGCGAGTTTCTCTCACAATTCTGACTTTATAACTGGCAATTGCAACTTTGTCTCACAATTGCGAGTTTATTTCACAAGTTTATTTTGTATCATGCAATTATGAGAAAAAAAAAGTCAGAATTGTGAGATAAAAAGTTGCAATAACCTTTTTTATTTTTTATTCAGTGGCGGAAATGGGCTTCCATAGTATGGGGTGTAGAAAAAAAACAAACTAATTTAAAGCAGCAACAAAACGTGAAAAAAAAATTAAGGGGTATGAATACTTTCGCAAGGCACTGTAATATATATATATATAGCCAAAATTATTGGGTCGCCCCTTCTAATGAACAGGTTTGACTACTTTAGTCATTTCTATGAGTACAAATCTTTTTTTTTGTTATCAACATTTTTTTTTTTTTTTTTTTTTCACACCCAACATCACAACATAACATCCACTCAAAACAAACAAAACAAAACAACAGACACATGCTCAATATTTTAAAAGGTCCAGTCAAAAGGGAGAGAGGGAGGGAAAAAGTAACAACAAAACGTGTCCTTCCTTTATATAATCACGTATGAAAAAAAAAAAAAAAAAAAAAAAACGAGGAACACTGCCAAGCATCAATAGTGAAAGGCTTGGCCCCATTGATTCGTGCCGTTGCACATTCACAAGTCACCACCTGCAGGAGGCTATGAATCCAATATGTTTTTCCACACGTGCGGCGTATACCAGTTCTGTATCATTGTCCGCTTCCCAGCCGCAAAACCAGCAAACAACCTTCTCTTTTGTATTAAGCTTATAAAGAGACCAGAATCATCATTAAGACGACACAAACTTGGGTTAGCAAAGCAATCAATTTGTAGTGAGGAGGATAAAACCAGGTTTACATGCGTCCATAGATCAATGACAACAGGACACTCCCAAAACATATAAAGAAAAGTACCTGATGATGCAGTGTTACATATCAGGGCACAGGAAATAGATTTACGGTGTAAATGTTCTAACACACGGGTTCGTTTAACAGCAGAATTTAAGCCAGTCTCATTCAGTGATAAAATATTTAGAGTATGCATGAGTAAACGTACCTATTAAGCTCACCAAAATCTACATTGAGATTTTTAGTGCACAAGATATTGGTTTCGGTACAAAAAGTTATGCTAAAATAAAATATTAATCTTTCACATAAAAATATTTAAATTTTATTTTAAATGACAAAATAATTTTGATTAAGATATACATTAAATACAAAAAGTCTGGCTGTGCTTAATGGGTACATTTGTGTACCCTTTAAGCACACCCCTGTTCCCATTAAGCTCACATCATATTTTATTAAAAATTCTTGCTTATTTTAAGGAATTTTTTTAAAGAATAATTGTAAAATGTTTTATTTGAAGGTACAAAGTCAATAAAACAAAAACAAAAAAACACTAAACATTAGGACTTGGTTTTATGCAGACCAGTCAAGTTCTTCCACACTGACTGAATCAATTTTCTTTTTGAACCTTGTCTTATACACAGAGGCATTGTCATGTTAGAATAGAAAAGGGTCCGGTCCAAACTGTTGCTATAATATTAGAAGCACGCAATTTCCTAGAATATCATTATATGCTTTAACATTAAGATTTGTACTCATAGAAATTACTAAAGTAGTCAAACCTGTTCATTAGAAGGGGGCGACCCAATACTTTTGGCAATATAGTGTATATATATACACACACACACACACACATACATACATATATACATACACACACACACAACCCGAATTCCGGAAATGTTGGGCCTTTTTTTTTTTGAATAAAATGAAAAAAGAATTTCAAATCACATGAGCCAATATTTTATTCACAATAGAACATAGATAACAAATGTTTAAACTGAGAAATTTTACAATTTTATGCACAAAATTAGCTCATTTCAAATTTGATGCCTGCTACAGGTCTCAAAATAGTTGGGACGGGGGCATGTTTACCATGGTGTAGCATCTCTTCTTTTCAAAACAGTTTGAAGACATCTGGGCATCGAGTTATGAGTTAAGGTTATGAGTTTCTGGAGTTTTGGTGTTGGAATTTGATCCCATTCTTGCCTGATATAGGTTTCCAGCTGCTGAAGAGTTTGTGGTCGTCTTTGATGTATTTTTCATTTAATGATGCACCAAATGTTCTCTATAGGTGAAAGATCTTGACTGCAGGCAGGTCAATTCAGCACCCGGACTCTTCTACTATGAAGCCATGCTGTTGTAATAGCTGCAGTGTGTGGTTTTGCATTGTCCTGCTGAAATAGACGTCGTCTGGAGGGGAGCATATGTTGCCTCTAAAACCTTTATATACCTTTCAGAATTCATAGTGCCTTCCAAAACATGCAAGCTGCCCATACCGTATGCACTTATGCACCCCCATACCATCAGAGATGCTGGCTTTTGAATTGAACGCTGATAACACGCTGGAAGGTCTCCCTCCTCTTTAGCCCGGAGGACACGGCGTCCGTGATTTCCAACAAGAATGTCAAATGTGGACTCATCTGACCATAGAACACTTTTCCACTTTAAAACAGTCCATTTTAAATTAGCCTTGGCCCACAGGACACGACGGCGCTTCTGGCCCATGTTCGCATATGGCTTCCTTTTTGCATGATAGAGATTTAGTTGGCATCTGCAGATGGCACGGCGGATTGTGTTTACCAACAGTGGTTTCTGGAAGTATTCCTGGGCCCATTTAGTAATGTCAATGACAGAATCATGCCGATGAGTGATGCAGTGTCGTCTGAGGGCCTGAAGACCACGGGCATCCAACAAACAGGGTTCATACAGAAACTGCAAAATGAAATTCCAGTACTTTCAAGGACTTTAAGCACAATTTTTTTTGGTTTTCAAGGACTAAAATCAGAGATCTCACTTATCAGGGCTCTAGACTGCGACCATTTTTTGAGAGTGCGCGAGTAAAAACTTGACGTGGTCGCACTTGTGCGAGTGCATGGTCTGCGCTGCTCCAAAGCAGCACATTGTAGCAGGAGAAAGATTTCGCTGATCACGTGAAGAGAGGCGCTTTCAGCACGACCACTTCAGTAGAGCCTGGTTTACGCCCGTTTCACACCGCACGCGTAAGCAGAGCAGAAGTGGCGTGTATGCAGAGCGGGAGCAGCGCGCACCCATTGTGCTTTCACTCGCCGCGTCAGCACGAGCGTGAAGGTGCGTGCAGCGGACGGAGCGCAACGGAGGATTTGGTTTTCAAACTAAAGTAAAAGACTTCTTCTTAAACCAGAGAAGGTGAACATGTTTGTATTCTTGTAGAGAAAACATGCAAGTCCTGTCAGCGACAGCCAGTTTAGTTTTACTTTGAAAAGCTTGTTATCTTTGCGGTTTACCTCACGTTACACTATGGAGGCTTTCCTTATTTTTTAAATATTATTATTATTTGATTCCTCCGTGTTTGCTAAACATTCTGTTATGTATTAGTCGGTATAATACAGCATGTGATATGTCCTATGCCATGCCTTGTCTTATTCGTTTTTGTTAATAAATGTTATGTAAGCTAGTTTGTCATTGTAGCCTACTGTTTTATTGTTGTTGTGCTATTTAATTAAGAATAACAATGAATCCATCTTTTGTTTTAGTCTTAAAAAGTGAAAGGTGTATAGATATAAGCAAAACAGACAATTATCTTTTCTTGTAAAGCGTGACACCAAGATCGTGAATTTGAAAGTGAAAGCACACGAAAAGAGGAATTCCTGTCACAAAATTTACTGATGAAAAAGGGTTGAATGTTGAACACTTTCGTTACCATATAACTATAAACTATGATAAAAAAGTTCACCAGCACGCATTGATTAATCAAATGTTGTATATATAAAAAAAAATTGCGACCAATTTATGTGCTCGTGCGACCAACTGAGAAAGTTAGTCGCACAAGTGCGACCACTGGGAAGAATGAGTCTAGAGCCCTGCTTATCAAACAATATTGTTATTATCTTTCAAATTATAATACATAAATAAAACAAAATGGTACAAATAAATTGCAGCACAAGCAAAGCATGCAATGACTGTGGCCACTTTAACATAAAAGGATACTATGGAAAAGTTACGCTTTCCTTTCATTTTATGAATACATGATTGACCTGAATGAATGAAAGCTATATCAAACAATTGGAAAATTATGAGCTACAGTGAGGTCAATAAGTATTTGATCACCCTGTGATTTTGCAAGTTCTCTTACTTAGAAATCATGGAGGGGTCTACAATTTTCAGCATAGGTGCATTTCCACTGTGAGAGACAGAATCTAAAAATAAAAATCCGGAAATCACATTGTATGATTTTTTAACAATTTATTTGTGAATTACTGTGTCAAATAATTATTTGATCACTTGAGTCAAAAAATTTTTATATTTGGTACAGAAGCCTTTGTTAACAATTACAGAGGTCAAACGGTTCCTGTAGTTCTTCACCAGGTTTGCACACACTGCAGGAGGGATTTTGGCCCACTCCTCCATACAGATCTTCTCTAGATCTGTCAGGTTTCGGGGCTGTCGCTGAGCAACACGGAGTTTCAGCTCCCTCCAAAGATTTTCTATTGGATTTAGGTCTGGAGACTGGCTAGGCCACTCCAGAACCTTGATATGCTTCTTACGGAGCCACTCCTTGGTTTTCCTGGCTGTGTGCTTTGGGTCATTGTCATGTTGGAAGACCCAGCCACGACCCATCTTTAATGCTCTGACTGAGGGAAGGAGATTTTTGCCCAATATGTCACAATACATGGCCCCGTTCATCCTCTCCTTAATACAGTGCAGTCGTCCTGTCCCCTGTGCAGAAAAACACCCCCAGAGCATGATGCTTCCAGCCCCATGCTTCACTGTAGTTATGGTATTATTGGGATGATACTCATCATTCTTCTTCCTCCAAACACGGCGAATGGAGTTAAGACCAAAAAGTTCTACTTTGGTCTCATCTGACCACAGGACTTTCTCCCATGACTCCTCTGGATCATCCAGATGGTCCCTGGCAAACTTCAGACGGGCCTGGACATGGGCTGACTTAAGCAGGGGAACCTTCCGTGCGATGCAAGATTTTAAACCATGACGTCTTAGTGTACTACTGATAGTAGCCTTGGAAACGATGGTCCCAGCTCTCTTCACGGCATTGACCAGCTCCTCCCGTGTAGTTCTGGGCTGATTCTTCACCATTCTTAGCATCATTGATACCCTACGAGGAGAGATCTTCCGTGGGGCCCCAGTCCGAGGGACATTGACAGTCATCATTAGCCTCTTCCATTTTCTGACAATTGCTCCAACAGTTGTTCTTTTTTCACCAAGCTGCTTGGCAATTGCCCCGTAGCCCTTTCCAGCTTTGTGAAGGTCTACAATTTTGTCTCTTGTGTCTTTTGACAGCTCTTTGGTTTTGCCCATGTTGCTACTTAGACTTTGGCTGATTGTGGGGTGCACAGGTGTCTTTATGACAGCTAACGACCTCAAACAGGTGCTACTAATTTAGAATCATGAGCAGAGTGTAGCTGGACTATTTAAAAGCAAAATAACAGGTCTTTGAGGGTCAGAAATCTGGCGGATAAGCAAGTGATCAAATACTTATTTGACACAGTAATTCACAAATAAATTGTTAAAAAATCATACAATGTGATTTCCGGATTTTTATTTTTAGATTCTGTCTCTCACAGTGGAAATGCACCTATGCTGAAAATTGTAGACCCCTCCATGATTTCTAAGTAAGAGAACTTGCAAAATCACAGGGTGATCAAATACTTATTGACCTCACTGTATATCATGCTTGTAGACACTACAAAATGCAAAACAATGCAGTTGTATTTTTAAATGTTTTAACTAATCTAGGGCCATAACTAACAATTATTTTGATAATCAAGTAATCTACTGATTATTTTAACAATTGAGTAATTGGATAATTTTTAGTAATAAAAATAGACCTACGTGAAAAACATTAATATGACCATATTTATATATAAACTAATGAGGGAATCATAATTGGTTCAAATAAAATCTCAAAACCAAGTAATTACATGGTTTTATTGAACAACACTGTTAAAATGCATAATGTAATATGCCTATATATAATATGAATATAACCAACTTTAGTACATTATGTATTATACAAATACCTGCAGAGGGCGCCAACGGCCTGGTGATGTTTTAATTTACAGCGTGATTCAAGGACGTTTAAATCTATTTAATTTTAATATTTGGACAAGCAAAGTCAGAGCGACTTTTATTTTGAAATTGCCATGTACAACAAATCGCATATTGAGAAATATATCAATGTATTCTCCTGTGTTGGCATAGGTTTATAAATGATTTACATTAGATAACGAGCACTGTTTTCCCAGATGAACGTTAAGCAACCCAAACTCACATTATATGCAGAGGAAGAGTTTGTGGACCGAGCTGCTGAGATGCAGACGCTCCACGCTTGTAAATGATAGCAGTGCAACACAAAGCGCATCAGACTTTACATGCGTTCCCAAATGAAACCCAAACAAACAGCACATGCAATAAAAGACAGAGCAAGCACTATCAAAGGTTTTACCACAAACACAACTTTATACTGATATCGCAAGACCGCTTTTCACGCGAGATCTCGTGCGCTCGAAAGCAGGGAGAAATGGTATTTAACACGTGCAGCATTGTTAATTTCCCGTGAAAATATTGTTTTTATCGAAAACAAAAATGAACACTAATTTCATATATATATATATATATATATATATATATATAACAGGTGCATCTCAAATTAGAATGTCGTGGAAAAGTTAATTTCAGTAATTCAATTCAAATTGTGAAACTCGTGTACTAAATAAATTCAATGCACACAGACTGAAGTCTTTGGTTCTTTTAATTGTGATGATTTAGGCTCACATTTAACAAAAACCCACCAATTCACTATCTCAACAAATTAGAATACTTCATAAGAACAATAAAAAAAACATTTTTAGTGAATTGTTGGCCTTCTGGAAAGTATGTTCATTTACTGTATATGTACTCAATACTTGGTAGGGGCTCCTTTTGCTTTAATTACTGCCTCAATTCGGCGTGGCATGGAGGTGATCAGTTTGTGGCACTGCTGAGGTGGTATGGAAGCCCAGGTTGCTTTGATAGCGGCCTTCAGGTCATCTGCATTGTTGGGTCTGGTGTCTCTCATCTTCCTCTTGACAATACCTCATAGATTCTCCATGGGGTTCAGGTCAGGCGAGTTTGCTGGCCAATCAAGCACAGTAACACCATGGTCATTGAACCAGCTTTTGGTACCTTTGGCAGTGTGGGCAGGTGCCAAGTCCTGCTGGAAAATGAAATCAGCATCTCTATAAATCTTGTCAGCAGAAGGAAGCATGAAGTGCTCTAAAATTTCCTGGTAGATGGCTGCGTAGACTGTGGACTTCAGAAAACACAGTGGACCAACACCAGCAGATGACATGGCAGCCCAAATCATCACTGACTGTGGAAACTTCACACTGGACTTCAAGCAACATGGATTCTGTGCCTCTCCACTTTTCCTCCAGACTCTGGGACCTTGATTTCCAAATGAAATGCAAAATTTACTTTCATCTGAAAAGAGGACTTTGGACCACTGAGCAACAGTCCAGTTCTTTTTCTCCACAGCCCAGGTAAGACGCATCTGACGTTGTCTCTGGTTCAGAAGTGGCTTGGTAGCCCTTTTCCTGAAGACGTCTGAGCATGGTGACTCTTGATTCACTGACTCCAGCTTCAGTCCACTCCTTGTGAAGCTCTCACAAGTGTTTGAATCAGCTTTGCTTGACAGTATTCTCAAGCTTGCGGTCATCCCTGTTGCTTGTGCACCTTTTCCTACCCAAATTCTTCCTTCCAGTCAACTTTGCATTTAATATGCTTTGATACAGCACTCTGTAAACAGCCACACCTTTCAGTAATGACCCTCTGTGACTTACCCTCTTTGTGGAGGGTGTCAATGTTCGTCTTCTGGATCATTGCCAAGTCACCAGTCTTCTCCATTATTGTGGTTTCAAAGAACAAGAGATACCCAGAATGTATACTGTATGGATGGTCATTTATTGAAACTCAAATGTAAATATTCTAATATTTTGAGATACTGATTTTTGACTTTCATGAGCTGTAAGCTCTAATCATCAAAATTAAAACAAAAAGAAAAAATGAACTTTTTCACGACATTCTAATTTATTGAGATGCACCTGTATATTTTTATATATATATATATATGCCTTTTAAAAATTCAAGTACTTTTCAAGTACCTTTTCATTAATATGGCTGTTTTCAAGGGTTTTCCAAATTCCAATTTCAAAAAAGTCAAATTCAAGTACTTCAAGCACCTTGTACGAACCCTGAACAAAGGTCTTTGGCTCCAGTTTTTCTAAATCTTTTGATGTTATGCACTGTAGATGATGAGATTTGCAAAGCCTTTGCAATTTGACGTTGAGGACCATTGTTTTTGAAGTATTCCACAATCTTTTTACGCACTCTTTCACAGATTGGAGAACCTCTGCCCATCTTCACTTCTGAGAGACTCTGCCTCTCTAAGACATCCCTTTTATAGCCAATCATGTTACAGACCTGATGTCAATTAACTTAATTAGTTGCTTGATGTTCTCCCAGCTGAATCTTTTCAAAATGTCTTGCTTTTTCAGCCCTTTGTTGCACCCGTGCCAACTTTGTTGAGACCTGTAGCAGGCATCAAATTTGAAATGAGCTCATTTAGTGGATAAAAGTGTTAAATTTCTCAGTTTAAACATTTGTTATGTTCTCTATGTTCTATTGTGAATAAAATATTGGCTCATGTGATTTAAAAGTATTTTAGTTTTCATTTTATTCAAATTTAAAAAACGTCTCAACATTTTCGGAAATCGGGTTGTACTTGTGATATCTTGAATAAATAACTGATAGAAATTAGTCATTTTCATAATTTGGAATAATTATTGTTTCGATTTATTGTTCCCAGTATAATTTGTTTAGTCTACTTGTATATTGTTTCCGATGTGAATGAGTTTCCCAGGTGCACTTAAAGGCAGCAATAGTTCAGGTTTCCAAATGGTATATAAAAAAAAAATAATAATTAAAAAATTCATTAAATCATTTAAACCTCATCCCAGCACATTTGAGTGCAATGCCTACATCTCAAAATCTGATGGACAAAACTAAGTTCTTCCCTATATTTCTTCTTATTTAAAATCAATTTCACTCGCATGTTCATCACAATATGGAAGAAAAAATAATATTTTTCATCACAACTTTAACATTTTTACCTGATGGTCAAGGTAAAAGGTAAATCAAAACTTTTGTTCAAAATGGAATTTAACGTGCCATCTTAGATTACATTTCTAAGAACTTAAGAATGTAGCCATGAAACTACATTTTAAAATGATTATTCCTTCATCTCAGATAATCTTATTTACATCATAATGTCTATATCCTACCTTTGCGGTCAACCTGACCTTCAAGTGTGGCCTTTTTACTGTTGGGTATCTTCTCCAGTTCAACTTTCTCCCCGTCCACCTGAGCAAAGTCTTTCTTTCTTTTCTGCTGATGCTTTGAGCCCGTGTTAGCTGGAGAGCCTTTCTTCATTACCTCCGATGGCTGTGGGTCATCTGTGGATGCGGTGCAGAGCTCACCTCCATTGGGCTTTGACATGAGTGAAGCAGGATCAGGAGTCTGAGACTGACGCTGGGATCCGTTACCGCGCCCCCTGCGACCGCGTCCTCGTCCTCGTCCCTCTGCCCCTGCCTCTGCCCCGTCCGCCACCGGGAGGTTTGCCCGGCTGAGGGCTGCTGTTGTCAGCTTGCTGAAGATCCGCCCTATCCAGCCCTCGTTTCCAGGGAGGGGTCCAGCATGGGTTTCTCTGGACTGGTGGATCAAGTCTCTGGGCCAAAGACCAGGACAGCTGCCTTTCTTCAACACGCAGAGATGCCCGTCTCTGAGAGATATTGGATACATTATCACTAGGGCTGTCAGAATTGTGAGAGATTTATTTTTTTTTATTTTTTTTTAGTTTAGTTTAATGCACTAAAAATACACAATTAATGCAGCATCAATTTTTCTTTTGCACTTCAATGGACAAAAAGACACAAAATTGTCAAAATACCTGTTTTTGGCGAGTTACCTCAAATAGTCTTAAATAGGTTCATAAATGACTAAAGAGTTGGGGGGGGGAAATCGGATGCCTGTCAGATCTGTGTCATGTGCCTCAGGATTTAAAGAGACAGCGCTGCTTTTAAAGTGAAACCTGCTTAGGTCATTGATGTAAATCAAAAACAAAAAAAAAGTGAAATCACTTACTGATCTTTGCTGATTAACTTTTGTTCCTTGAATAAAGATTAATCTGTATTCAATTTAAAGTTTATGCATATGCAATTTATAGTTTGTGAAGATCGTTTTAAGTTTACTTAAATTTTAAAGCTGTTATATTTTTCAAAGACTATTAATTGTAAAAAAAAAAAATGCTTTCAATTATAATCTAACATTGAATGGCTATAATTGAGGACAAAATGCATTAAGAGAGACACTAGCAGACGTATTGTAATCTATTATATTATCAATGATACTGGCCTTCATTAATAACCTACTTAGTAAAAAGATGCCAATAAACGCATACTTATATACCATCTTTATGTTATTTCAACATAATTTGAAGATTCAATGTGAAATTATGATAATATAAATATATCAATATGCGATTAAACATGATTAAAGAAATGTGTGTATAATCAGCTCATTTTTTTAAATCGATTGACAGCACCAATTATCACCTTACATGACATCAACTCTAGTGAACAATGGGTTAGAAAACTCCTTTCAGCCATATTACTTTGTCTACTTCAAAGTATTTAAAATCCAAAGATCAAGAGGAGAGAAAAGACAATATTAACTGATCACAGACTTTGTGACTCGTACCTGTACTGAGAGTTCTTATGCATAATAAACTGGAAGGAAATCTATTGTCTACTTTTGTCCTCTAATCACTTTTCTTGTCTTGAACTATCACAACTTTTTTTTTTCTCTTAGGTCACACTAAATTATGCTACAATCTTTAAGGTCTTGATCAACTCCAGAACTGTTTTTGGTGAGACCAAATTAATTTAATCAAAAATAAATAGAGATAAATGGTTTATGGACAAACCTTTGGACCATTCTTCAGGTTCGCTGAGCTTCTTTCATATAACAGCTTTAAGAGAAGAGAATAATATTTTAAAAAATCTCATCATCATCATACTTGGCAATAGTAGTTGTAATACATTATAACATGTGCGCGCAAACTGAATTGACAGCATAAATTGGGTCGGTTGTGTCAGCTGGCTCTGGGTCATCCTTACTGTTGAGCCCTGGATCAGTAAGTTTAAAGGTAAGTACCTCATCTGACATCTGTCTGTCAATCTTCTGTTCAAGCCTCTGCACTGCTGCATGCAGGAACTGAAAGATAACAAACAGCAAACAAACCACTTAAATCATGCATCATTCCACATCAGCTACTATTTTCATTCACATCATTAAACTGGTATATTATTAAGACCTTGATTCTGATCAGACAAGCATGTGTGAAGTAGGGCTGAGATGTTGGCAGATTTTTTACCACCGTGGTGGTAATGGACCAACTGCTGGCGGTGACGCAATATATATATATATGGGTAGTTGACAAATAAAAATTGGACTGTGTCCTATGGTGTGACATAGCAAAAATGACTTAACATACAAATAACATGAGAACAATGGATCTCCATTCTCAGAGTTACAAATAGCATGAGAGAGGTTTATCTTCAATGTTAGAGGTTATTTATTTATTGTTTACATTTTTCTGTCACACCATAGGACACATTGATACGTCAACTACCCATATATATATATAATTTTGAAACAAAAAATAAATAAATGAGGGCGCGGCTCAAACATCTATTAACAAACGTGCGTGTTTATTTTAGCACTTCCGTCAGTGAACACGGCAACACGCAGCCTGCAAAACACTAGGCTGTCAAAGAAATAATACAGTTAAATAAGAAAAGTAGCCTAAATAATTTGTAACAACTTCAATCACATGCTGGAAAATCTGCGTTGGCCTGATAACAGGCTTAAGCCTACCTTGGCTTTTATACAGGCTAATGTTAGATTTAAAATTCTTTGACAGAAAAACAAACATGTTGATATTGTCCGGTTAAAGGGAGGACCTCGATGGTGTTAAGATATTTCCAGCCGCACTGAACACGCGTTCAGATGGTGTGCTTGTTGTGCAAATGCATTTTAAGCAACCGTGGCCAGGTATCTAGCCTCATTATTCCACCAAGCAAGCGGGTCTTCACTGGCCTCCTCTCACAAACAGCAACTGGAAACAGCTCTTGAGATATGAAGTGCTCGTCCATTTAACCCTTAATGCACCGCACCGCAACAGCTAAAGTCTGTCTACACTGGACTCAATAAAGCGACCGTTAAAATCATTTGAACTTTGTGTCAGCACGTCATAAATAAAACGAGGCATCAGTTTACTGTCGGGGATTTGTCGTGCCGTGCCGCATCCAGTGTAGACAGCATCACTGATTATAATGCATTATGTTCTATTGACTATTGTATTTTGTCGTGCCGCGCAATGCCTCTCGCGTCCGGTGTAGACACGATGTAAAGGAAATGCCATGTATGGCGTTTGAGGTAATTTGTGAGTTTTGTGAATTAACAGTCTAAATAAAAATTTACAGCTAAATGGTATATGCTATAAATACCAAATTCTATTGCAACTGTTGCTATTATTGCACTTGTATTTTATGCTTAGAGTGGGTGACTTCACATGCATTACCGCCGGTGGTTCCAATCACGCGGTTGTTATGGCGACCGTCATAACCCTAGTGTAATGAACAGAAGCTCTTACCCTACAATGGTTCAGAACCTCAAGTAGTATATTCTGCTGATCCTCCCCCACGACAGATGTGCTCTGGTTTAGAAAATAATTAGGACATTAATGAAAAAGGAAACTTGATCTGTGCAACAACTGAATGGTGAGCCGAGTAATTTATGCATAGAATAGATACATAGATCAACTGAGGTAACATTGACTATCAACAAGTATTAGGAGACTGAACAAACCTGTACTGGTGCATTTGGAAATACAGGAGGCTCCATGGCAGCTAAAGGGCTGATTGCTGTGTTCAGTCCAGACATCCCTACAGGACCTCGGGCTGAATCAGACGGAGGCGCAGCATGGTAAAATGTGAGATTCTCAGACGGGAGTCCGACATTCACATCCTATGGAAGAGACCGATCATGGCTGCAATGAAAATGCTGATACTCTGATACTCGTGAAATTATTATTATTTTTTTTTTTAATCGTTATGCTGTTCAGTGAAACACAAAAGGAGATATTTTGCAGAGTATCTGGGCTGTTCTTTGATAGTGATGATATCTACTGCCAAGCACAAAAACTGTCAAAAGAGCATTATAAAAGAAGAATAAAAGTAGACTATAGCCTTATTCACCTATTTGCCTGATGCTGATATTAAAATGGCCAAGTGTGTGATTTGGCTCTCCTTAATTAATTTTTTTATACTACTTTTTTGTTGGATGCCCTCCATATTAAAAGCTGCAACATGTGTTAAGAGTGCACGAATGGTAGCTCAGGTTAGTCAAAAAATGCATGAGAAGAATTGTGATACAATAAATCAGTAATCACAGACATTTGGACAGGATTAGATATCCTGGACCTGGAGGATGTTAAAATTTGCCAAAACACAGTAGGTAATTTGTTCTGGATTTTTTTTTATATATATTTTTATTTTTTTTTACAAAGGTTGTGTGAGCAAAGCTCAGACTTCAGCAGATTCAGACGGGATTCAAATCACAAAGTACATCTGTGAAACACTAATTTCTCTAACATCCTCCTAGAAAACTAGTCCTGCCTGAATAGGGCTTGTGCACAAAATTGCAGCTCTTCTGAAATCATTATTTTTTTAGAGAAACAGACTTAATTTTTTCACTCTCAAGTCAATCATGATCACGTTTAAACCATTAAAACATAGCAACTCGACCCATTACATGCAAAAAAACAATAATTTTGATTAACACCTCTGGCATGACACATACTGAAGCATCATATTTAACCAGAAGAAAACATGGGTTTGAAACAGCATAAAAGTCAGTAAATTTGCACACTGCATTTGACAGATGCTTTTATCCAAACCAACTTACATTGCATTTAATGTCTATGTTTTATCAGTTTATGCATTACTCATGACTAGTGCCATGCTCTACTGTTTCAGCTATGCAATTTTTTTCAAATAAAAAAATAAATAAAAATGAATTCCCAAGAATGTATTGATATGGGCATCTGGCCAAAGTTATTACTTATTAATTAACTGCAACACTTAAAGGATGAGATACCCTGTTTGCTGCACTACAGTCCAGACTCTGCTTGTGTCTCTGCTCAGCCAGAAGGGTCTGTCGGCTTCTTCTCCGTCCTTTTAAACTCCTCCTGGAAGAATGTTTCTCAAGAGACGCTGGATCCTCCTGGTTATCTGAGACAGAAATTTGGGAGTGATCAATTATGAAATATATGTACTCAAATGTGTCCATATATGTGACCCTGGACCACAAAATCAGTTAGAAGCAGCACAGGTATATTTGTAGCAATAGCCAACAATACATTGCATGGGTCAAAAATACAGATTTTTCTTTTATGCCAAACATCATTTGGATATTAAGTAAAGATCATGTTCCATGAAGATATTTTGTAAATTTCCAACCGTAAATAGGCTATATCAAAAATTAATTTTTGATATATTTATTTTATAATTTTCATTTGGACAACTTTAAAGGCCATTTTCTCAATATTTCGATTTTTTGCACCCTCAGATTCCAGCCAAATATTGTCCGATCCTAACAAATCAAACATCAATAGAAAGCTTATTTATTCAGCTTTCATATTATGTATAAATCTCAATTTCAAAAAATTAACCCTTATGACTGGTTTTGTGGTCCAGGGTCACATATGGACACCTAGTCTATATGACTGAATTACAACACATGAAAAAGTTATTTAAACAAATAAACATAAACCAACTTATAGTGCATTTCCGCCACCTACTGAGACGGAGTGTGGAGCATCAATTTTTTAAACGAAATAGATTATAAATAAGAAAAAAATATATTTTAATTAAATTTGTGACCTTTACAAATTCTAATAATATCTTGAAAGCTTGTGATGAATTCCTTAAAAAAAAAAACCTGATAACACTGTTTGTCAAACATTAGTGGATCATGCTGCTAGTTATTGTGATGAACTACACCTGTGTGAATTTGAGGAGAACTGACTTCATAGATCCGCTGAAAAATCACCAAAATACCAGCGGAGTATAGGAAAATGGCTTGGAAAAGTGAAGTTAAAGCAATCTTTACTTTACAACTTTATATTCTAGTAACTTGGTGATCAAGTTTTGATAATTAGGGAAACAGACAGAGAGATAAAAGATGCTAAAGACTCAGATGTAGGTCAAACAAACCAAACCTGGCTCTCTGGTGTTGTTCCTTCTGCAGGTAGAAACGCTGGACGAGTCTGAGAGTTCATCTGCATTTTCATCTTCTTCTTCTTGTCCTTCTTCTCCTCCTCACACTCCGAGGAGGACTCGACAGGAGCGAATATACTCAGATCCATCTCGGTTTCTGGATCTTCATCTTCAAGCTTGACAACGATATACTGGCTGTCGCTGAGGCTGTTTGTTTCCTCCTCATCGCTGTTGGAGCAACTTTGAGGCTGCGAATCCACGTCGGAATGAAGTTTAAAATTCATATTTAGTCACCTCACGCACAACTGTCGAGGCCTCAGCAGAGTTGTTTGAGTCTCTCCAGTGAGTTTGAGTGTTGTTATTAAGCGGGAGACACGCTCTCATTCGTGAGGAGTGCAGCTGGAGCAGAGCAGGCTGTGTCGCTGGAGTTAGTTCAGGAGGGATGGGCGGATGGATCTTGAGATAGCGATACTCTGATTCGTTAATTCATGAGGATATATCCTCGTTTTATGATATCGATTATAAATGTTTTTTTCAAAGTAGTTTTTGAAATAATTGTTTGTCTTGGAAATAACTGCATATCACAAGCGTCGAAATGCAATAAATGAACTATAGCTGTGCAGGACAGGAACTATTTCCCCTTCCGCTCAGCACACATTCACAGTCAGAGAGCAGGAGCAGTGCTGCAGAGATAAACACAGAAACGTAAATCATTTCACTTATTTTCACTAAACAATCACTAACTTAAATTTGTCGCTTACTACAATAGGTTTTGTGATTTAAAAAAAAAAAAAAATTACAAAAAAAAAAAAAAAAAATAAGCTAATTATTAATTCATGTTGATTGTTGTTATGAATGAATGAAATATTTTGATATTTTTTTTTACTGATAAATGATGACGTTTGTGCATAATGGTATTAATTACTCTTTTAAACCTTAGATTTCACAAATATTTTCTATTTAATAAGTATACAATAAAGTATTGTAGACAGGACTTTTGGCCCTGTAATAAGGCTTTGTTTTGAGGCACTTAGGCTACATTTATGAATATAAAATTTGCCCAAAATGAAAATATTATTCAGCATATGATTGACTTTTGAAGCCAGTATAGATGTATCCTTCGCTGCCTTTGATATCCCACAATCCTGTGCGTTCCATTTGTAAAAATTGTAGGCCAATATTTAGGACAATTAGAAAATGTTATACATATTTGTAAAACACATTATATTTATTATAATTTCTTATATTTATTTTCTTATTTTTTATATTTGTAATGTGATTTTGTAAAGCCATAATTTTTTTATTGTTATAATATAATACTGTTTGATCTGTAACTTTCTGTTCGCAGTGGTAAATTTACTATCATATTGTGATTTTTGGTTATTTGTGTTAACCAGACCCACAAACATCTTAATTACTATTTCTTATATTATTTATATTTGTAATAATTTATTATAACAATAATATACTGAACCCACAACAATTAAAAAAAAAAAAAAATGTCATCTGATCCATTGTATAAACATTCATAAAAGCAGTTCATTAACAAATCATCTGATGTTTATGATTCAGTTGACAAAACTGAGTGGTGGAAATTCAGAAAAGTGAGTTAGTACAACACAAATGTTCACTCACAAAACTTGATTTCTCTGTCAGGAGGTCAAGTGTTCTCCTAAGAACCACAGGAATGAATGAATAAACAAATAAATACTGTATGGTATGAAAGATATTAGAGAATGATTTGAATATATGCGTAAGCATGGCCAAAGATAGATTTTCCCATTATAGGCATAATCAATAGATATTGATTGTGTATAATTTGCATATTAATGTGTTCTTTAGGCAACATGTAATGAAAAATAAGTATAATAATGAATGTAACTAATAACTTTTTAGTAACACCAAAAAACAGTTATACAATAAGCAGAGGCGTCATGCCCATTGAAACTAAGGGGGCACGTGCCCCCTCAGATTTTTTAGCCAAGTGGATTTTGAATGCAGCTTCCAAAAGACAAAAAATAGCTGAATCATAATTTTATATTTCATACAATCACACTGGCGTGATTAGATCTTTCAGTGTGCCAAATCACCCGCCGCTAAATGCTAATTTGAGTTCGCTGACTGGCGCTGAGCCAGAGACAGACGCGTTTTTACAGCGCTGCATTATAACCAATCACACACGATTCTGTTGACCTTATGAATGCAATGGCCAATCAGATGCGTTCAGATGAGTCACCGCTGAAACGCGGTGTTTTGTTCAGGGCACGCACTCCCTGACTGAATTCTCTGGAGAATTATCTCATCAGAAACAACAAAGTGCAGAAGTGTAAGAGATTCATTTCACAGTGTAAACCGCTTCAGTGATTATAACGGGAGTTTTTGAGACTGAAAAAAACAGTGACAACTCCAGGGGACCACTACTTTCATTATTTTATAGTATTTTTTCACCATTTAGTTTTTTTAATGTAATTTACATCATATATTTGATAGTTATAAATACATTATTGTATTTTAAATGGTAGAAAAACCTGTTTTGGACCTCAAAATAAAGCACTTTTTCTCTGTACATGGCTGTGAGGACGAGCAGTTTTGTGGTGCTTGGAATTCAATATAATTAATTAAAAAAAAAACATTGCCACATTGATGGCTCAAGAAGGTGTTCAAATAACAGATTATTTCATTTTAAAATTGCAACCCTAAAGTGTTTTTCAAGTGTAATATTTATGTAAAGGCTAGGGACAGAAAAAAATGAAATTTCCATAGAATGAACATTAGGCTAATTTGCCCATCGCCCGTTATAGATGAACTAACATGATATATAAAAGGTGCAAAAGGCATTTACTTACAGTTTAATTACTGGAAATATTTCGAATCGCCTAAAAAAGAAAAAATAAGTAAAATATAAGGCTACTGCTGTGTCAACCCCCATCTCCCCACGCACGCACCCACCTGTGCCCCCTCAAAAATAATAAGTGCATGACGCCCCTGACAATAAGTGTAGATAAAATATTTAACACATTTTGCAAAATTACCCATGCATTTACTTCAATGAATGAGGCACTTATAATTACACTTGGACTGTAACATTTAATAAATAAAGGTTAAAACATTAAAAATTGAAAAGGTGTTTTGAAAAACATTGGTAAATGGCAAAGTTTTGGAATGAAACATTTTGTACTTGGCAAAATAATTAAAATAATTATTACCTAACTGTTACTATGAATCATTTTTAAAGGTAATCAGTGAATACTGTTCTTGGTTGTTTATTGTGCAGCATGTCTTTCCACATCTTAGTCCAGTGAGTTCTGTGCTTGGGAGCTTTCATTTCTGCACCTGTAAAGAGCAAATAATGCACAAATATCTGCTAATAAAGGTCAAACTGAATGAATTTAAATATATATATTGTATGATGATGTTTGAAAGACTATTTACTCATTTAATCCTAGCACATTAAGTGTCTGTGTCCAGTATGATTGAAATTTAAAGTGTGTATCATCCTAATTAAAGAGATAGTTTACCCCAAAAATTAAAATTATTTACTCCCTTTATGTCATCTACACATGACAAAGCTGTTGGTTTTGTTGCAGCATTCTTCAAAGCATCTTCTTTTGATTGAAAAACAAAAATTTGAAAAAAATGTGGGGGAGTGTAATAATGTATCATTCTGGGTTCCTTTTAAGAAAATTAGTAGAAGCAATAGCACAGATAAAGAGATAGTTTACCCCAAAAATTAGGGAAAAAAAAAAAAAAAAAAAAAAAAAAAAATTATTTATTTGCTTCTCCCTGACAAAAAGAGAAAACAACCGAAGACACAACATCAAAGAGACTGCAGCAACAACCAACATGTATAAATCACAATAAATTCTAAATGTTAAATGTTATGAGCAGCACACTACTAATATTACAAAATAATGACAAAGCAATGTGTGTTGGTTTTGTTGCAGCATTCTTCAAAGCATCTTCTTTTGAGTTGGCGGCAAGCCCGCAGGCTCCACCGGCAGCCGACCACACCAGGGCGGACCAGGCCCTGAGACCCAAAGAAAACGGGGCCCACAAAGGGCCAGGCCCCGTCAGGGTCGCCCGAGCATTGCCCCGGCGCGAGAAATCACCAAACCGGCGGCATCCTCCAAATGTGGGGGATTTGATGTAATAATGTAAATGATTACATAATTAGACACACTGGGTTACCTATACTTTCCGGCGTAAGAAAATCCCCGCAGCAGCAGAGAAAATCAACAGCCCAGACCCCGACCGGGCGGCCAGTAGAAGCACTTTTCTCTAGTCATCACTGTGCAGAAAAATAACAGTGAATGCCACAATAAAATGCTTGAAAAATACATATTCAATAGATCCATAGCTTCCTGTTGGTCAGTTTGTCTCTTCAGTTAAGATTGCAGAAAACATTATATTACATGGTATAATCATGGTCAGTGCAGACATTTACCTGAACTTACTTTCTCATCGACTCTAACTGCTCCACGGTAGTCCATTTAGAGAAGTATAATGAAGATGATGTGTGTCTTGGACTCAGGTGTCTGAGGAACTTCTGCCACTTCATCTGCGATGACACTTCTCTTGGTTACTACAAAACAAAGGTTAAAAGAAATTTGTGGCACATTTAAGATAAATATTCAGTTATTCATGTATGTCTCTACATGCTAAGTGAAGAAGCAGCTAAACTGTGATTCTGTGTTTTGTTATAGTTAGTTACATGTGTTTTGGTTGGTGAGCACCTGTACATATTTAAGTCTGCTTACATTTAGAAACTGTAAAAGCAGGACAGAGCTACTACAGATGATCTCAGACATATTGATGAATATAAATTTTATTGCAGTACATTCTTATCGTAAAAACTAGCTTATATATTTAGTTAACTGACATTATTTGAAAAGAACGTTCTTCTATAAAATTATAATACTAATAGTACAAAACAATCCTATTCACTCTAACATCCTTGGTGTAATTACATTCAGTTACATTCATAAAAATAAGAATGAGGAAACTAAAACTACAAACCTTTCTCCTTGTATGCACTGGACCGTCATCCTCCTCCTCCTCTTCCTCATCTGTTTGTTTGTGGATCGGAGTGTTGCTCGTCAAAGTTTAATGCAGCGTAAACATTCTAGACTCACATTACTGTACTTAGAGCAAACATCTCCTTGATTTATTAGCTTTAGGTGGAGCATAATGAAAGTTTTCTGGCAAATCAGCAGTCTCACACACGAATTTAACCTTTTGCAAGTTTCATTATGAACTTGCTAAATAAAATACTAAAATGTAAAAACGCATCTATGCTTACGAGAAATATTTAATAAAAAGAATCCCGTACATCCACATCTCTTGGTAAATAATCCATTGTGATTTGCTGTTATCAGTATCACAGCACAGCAGCATCACAGCATCACGATTCCCCCTCGGCTAGGGGGATCACGATTCACGATTTTATCACAATGTTTTTGTCATGTTGTTTTTTTCTATTTTGCAAGCTGTTTGAGCAGTACAGCCAAACTAATTTCTCTATTATAAAGACAAACCCTTTCAAAGTAACTAATTATAAACAAAAATTAAAAAAGTATGGCAGATATTTAGGCCAAAGTGGGTGAAGATAAAAATCTTTTTCATTATTTTATCTTTCTTATGAAAAAAATGAGAACAAAGATACACATTACAAATACACATAATATACAAATAAAATAAACCGTGTTTTATTTTCAGGTATCTACAATAGGTGTATTTAGCAGGAGCATTCAAGAAACTGAATGAACAAATATAAAAATAAAACACTATATAGATTGATTCCTATTAAAGAAACTGATTTAAAGTTTTTCAGTCAAGAGTAGTGAGTGATTTTTCTCTTTGTGTTTGGTGTTTTATTAAAGGGGTGGTTGATTGCGATTTCACTTTTTTAACATTAGTTAGTGTGTAATGTTGCTGTTTGAGCATAAACAATATCTGCAGAGTTGCGGCGCTGAAAGTTCAATGCAAACGGAGATATCGTCTTTTAAAATTCTGTCAGTTTAATGCCTACAAAAACGACAGGTAAGGGACTACAACGAGTTACTTCCCGGGTTTGATACATCACAGACCCAGATAAACCCCGCCCCCGGGAACACGCAGCAAAGGGGGCGGAGCCATGCTGCTGCTTCAGAGAAGAGGAAGAGAAAACTAGGGGTGCATGTAAAAAGCTATTCATATGAATCACGATTCTGTCTTCTAACAATTCTAATGGATTCACAAGTTTCAAAATCATTAAAGCAACGGTTCTTAATACTGTTACTCTGTCGCCCTGCTCTGTATCTCGCTCTCTCTCGCTCTCTCTCTCTCTCATTCAGATCATCAGATCAACTCCAACAAACTGTTCCAATTATACACTTATTTTCACACAGCAATGAGAAGCATTATAAATGGACACGCGTGCGGTTGCTGTGCTGTATTAAAGCTTTAATCAGGATAAAACCGTATATTAAAAGCTAACAGAAGCAGTAGCACTTACAAATAGCAGCGTATTTAAAAGTATGAGACAACAACAACCAAACATACCATTAAGAGCCGTGCTTGCACAGGTTCTGCACGATCCTCTTCACTAATATCCTCTGGGTCTCAATCGGGCTCAAATTGATAAGCATTATAGACAACGCCACTGTTTACAATTCAACCGGAGCACATGCCACTGAGGTGAGGGGCGGGACGTTCAGACGTGCAGTAGAGGCGGTTTAGCCAATCACAACACACTGAGCCAGCTAACCAATCTGAGCCCATCGAGGGAGGGGCTTCATAAAACCAGGAAATAAATCGTGGTGTTTGTCAGAGAAGGGACATGAAATTATGTGAAAAATAATGCGTTTTTAAAAAAAACAAGCATGAACACATGCTAGACTGCACCCCATAAACACAATCAAGCCTAGAAAAAAAACAGTCAACCACCCCTTTAAACATTAAATGAATAATTCACCCAATAATTAAAATAGGCTAGTGTTTTATTTTTATACCTTCATTTACTCACTCAAAATTTGTTTTAAACCTGAGTTTCCTTCTTCTGCTAAACATAAACGCTATTTTGAAGAAGGTGGAAAACCAAACAGTTGCTGGTCCACAGTGTTCCTTTCTGTCAAAGTCAATGTGGACCAGCAACTGTTTGGTTACCCAGATTCTTCAAAATATCTTCTTACTGATGTGAATGTGTGTGGTGCTGTACAGTATATTGATACGGTGGTGCCAGAACTGCAGCTGGTAGAATGTGTGCTGTAGCAAGATGCAACAATATTTCTTCAAAAGCAGATTGTGGAGACATTTTTATCAGGGCCGCTGCTGGCCAAATGGGTGCCATAAGCAGGATTTTATTGTTGTGCCCCCTCCCTCAAATATTACGGAAGTAGAAAAAAACACCTACCATAGGGGTCAAAATAGAACTTTAATAAAATATAAAAGTAAATAAATAAATAAATTGTATTATTTACAAATTACAACTGTAGCTCTAGACAGTTACCTATGGCAGTAATACAGTTGACTGTGTTCCTGTGGCTCAGTGGTAGAGCATTGCGTTAGCAGCGCAAAAGGTTGTGGGTTCGATTCCCAGGGAACACACATAGTGATAAAACATGTATACTCTGAATGCACTGTAAGTCGCTTTGGATAAAAGCGTCTGCTAAATATGTAAATGTCTGATTGATTTTATAGTCTCAAGCATTCAGAAATCACGCAAAAGAAAATTACGCAGTTTTACTACAAAAACCATGGTTCATTTTTGTAAGGATTGTGATGTCCACATGTTTTTTGTTGAAGAAATTATAGAGGCTGTCATCTATAGCAAAAAGGTGGCCAGAAATTAAAGATTAAGTGGATATTTGAATTAAATGTTTGGTCAATAGCAATAGTTTGGTCAAGGATATGATCGTCCTGTAAGTGTAACAGCAGCAATTACATTTATAACATTTAATGTTGAAAAAACCAATAGACACATCACAAAATTAGTAATGGTTTTACTGGTTATAATCAGGGACTTGTATTGGTTTTAATTGAAACTGTAATGACCCTGCTGGTCACTACTGGTAATTGGTCACCTTCTATTGGTGGCTTGTTAAAACCAATAAATCCTAATGGAATATGCCCAAAAACACACTACAGAAAACCATTTTTTAATGGTTTGCAATGGCATTTGTGATTTATTTGTGATGGTATTAGAATGTTCTGTGATGGTTCTATTGTGTTTTTTCAGCAGGGATGCCTCGTTGTTTTTATATCATTCATTTGAACTCATTTTAAAGGCTGTTGTTGGCTTAGGTCTGTTTTTATAACCACAAATATATATATATATATATTGTCTTAATACTTCTTTGATTATGAATATAGCCTACCTGAAAGTGACGTGCGGGCTTCGTTTTCAACCTTTTTTTTTTTTTTTCTGGGCGCCAGACTGCTGATGTCTTTTCACGGGCATAGTTGTCCATCAATTATGATCATCTGCATTCAGCCGCAAACATGAGGCGCGAGCGGTCGGGGAATGACGTCACGTTTTTTTTTTTTTTTTTGAGCAACTGGGATGGTGCCCCCCTGGGACATGGTGCCCTACGCAAACTGCGGCGGTACTGATTTCGTCCACGATATCCATTCTTAGTTAGTTAGTTAATGTATTCATTCATTCAGTAAGCAATGAGCTGCTTTAATGAAACACTCTGAGTTGCAGTTCATGTCTATGACTAGCAGATGGTAGTATAGAGTGTGTGTAGAAAAGCTTTGCAGAAAATAAACTCCACATCACATCAAAGCTGTGTTGACCTATGATAATTATTGTATTTGTTCTTCCAAATACGATAATTTTGAGCTTCTGGTACGATACTTGGACATTTCCAATCTGGCAACACTGCAGAAAGAAGAAGAAGAAGAAAGAAATGCAGGCAACTGATGAACTAATGTTTGATTGTTTGTTTGTTTCTTTCTCTGACGTGCTTTCATGTTAATATTGTTTAGATTGTTCCTGTGCTCAGTATTATTTAGCTGTAGTCGTAGGAATGACCCTGGAGGACACCCTAATGATTATACATGACACTCTACTGATAATCTATAAAGGCAGTAATTGTATGAGTTGCATGTAATTTAATCCAGCGGTGTATCTGTTTATTCAAGCCAAGTAATTCATAAAAAGAGCAGAACTTTAGTTTTGAATGGCTGACACAAAAGTATGTGAGCTTATTGAATTCAACAAAATAGGAGTTTGCAGCTTGTTTGCATTCTTGACACTATAAACAAAGCCGTGTGAGAGTCACAGGAACAGTGTCTGTGGACAGCAGAGGACAGTAAAGAGCCAGACATGCCTAACATGCGCTTTGAGTTCCTCTGTTTATGCAAATAAATGGTCCAGAGCTTTTTCAGTTCACGTGGTTCCTACAGGGTTCACTGCTCACTACATATTCATTGCATGTTTGTTTGACAAAATATGTTCATTTGAAATGACTTATCTGGTAATGTCAAACATGCAATACTTGAGTCATGTATAATATGGGTTTTGAGCATGCTAGCATAATGTGTAGATATTTAATTAGATATTAAAAGATCACACACAGACACAGACTTTTATATTGTTGTTGTTGCTGTTGTTACAATACAATTCAAAATATTTTTTTCATGAAAAAGTCTCATGTTCACCACAGCTGCTCTTATTTGATCAAAACTACAGTGAAAACTGTAATATTGTGAAATATCATTACAGTTTAAAATAACTTAATTTTCTATTTTAATATATATTAAAATGTCTTTTCTTTGATCAAAGCTGAATTTTCAGCATCATTACTCCAGGGGCCAGTTTCAGAAAGGAGGTTAAGTGAAAACTCTGAGTATGTTAACCCTGAAATGAGGGAAACTCTGGGTTTTCCATTTCAAAATGGGAGGTTTGTCAAACCCGGGAAAGCAGGGTAAGTCAAGCCCGTTTCAGAAAGAGAGGTAACTTATACTCAGAGTCAGTTACCGTGGTAACTTATGCTGTGAACCTAACCTGGTTGGGAGCAGGTTTTCTTCGGTAAACCCAGAGTTTCTTTCCGTCTCCTCCCCTTTTTAAAGTGTAAGCAATGTTTTAATACCCCATTCATTCATTCACGCTGCAAAAATGCTTTTCTTACTGAATATTTTTGTCTTATTTCAAGTACAAATATTTAAAAATTCTTAAGTTAAGATCCATTTTCTATAGATAAAAAAATATCTAGATATTTAGTCTTGTTAAAATATAAAAGTGCTCTCCATAGGGTAAGAAAAATAATCTTAATGCAAACGGAAACAAGAATGGGCTATTTTTAATTTATTACCGCATTGCCAGATAATTTGCAAAATAAAATAAAAATTCACTTAAATCCGTTTTTTTTCCTTCATGGAAACAAGACTAAATACTGTATATTATTTATTTTATTATAATTTTTTTACACCGTATTCATGTGCATATTTATTTGAGCGGTCCCATTTTAAATGGTAGTTTTCTTTAAAACATCGGCGATTATTATATATCACATTATAAATCCTGTATGCAGATTTTAAGGAAAGTGTGCATCCCTCTCACTCATTCTGAGAATTATTTCAGCACAAATCCGTCAAAGAGGAGTATCACAGGACTGTTGGTCAGTGGTGTAGAAATCGGTTTAAATGAGGCTAATCTGATAAATGACGTTCACTTGATAACATCTTTCTGTGATGTCTGGAAGTAACCCAATAATCAGGATCTCCTTCAGGATTTCCAGTGTTGTTGGATGCATTGATGACAAGCATATCTCCATCATCGCACCTTCTGAAACTGATTACTGTATGGAATGGAAGGATGCCAGATGGAGGGGTAGTACGAGCCGTAACAACCACCACCACAGCTGTGGGGGGGGGGGGGGATCACGATTCACGATTTTATCACAATGTTTTTGTCATGTTGTTTTTTCTATTTTGCAAGCTGTTTGAGCAGTACAGCCAAACTAATTTCTCTATTATAAAGACAAAGCCTTTCAAAGTAACTAATTATAAACAAAAATTAAAAAAGTATGGCAGATATTTAGGCCAAAGTGGGTGAAGATAAAAATCTTTGTCATTATTTTATCTTTGTTATTAAAAAATGAGAACAAAGATACACATTACAAATACACATAATATACAAATAAAATAAACTGTGTTTTATTTTCAGGTAGCTACAATAGGTGTATTTAGCAGGAGCATTCAAGAAACTGAATGAACAAATATAAAAATAAAACACTATATAGATTGATTCCTATTAAAGAAACTGATTTAAAGTTTTTCAGTCAAGAGTAGTGAAGAGTAGAGTGATTTTTCTCTTTGTGTTTGGTGTTTTATTAACATTAAAGGAATAATTCACCCAATAATTAAAATAGGCTAGTGTTTTATTTTTATACCTTCATTTACTCACTCAAAATTTGTTTTAAACCTGAGTTTCCTTCTTCTGCTAAACATAAACGCTATTTTGAAGAAGGTGGAAAACCAAACAGTTGCTGGTCCACAGTGTTCCCTCACTGTCAAAGTCAATGTGGACCAGAAACTGTTTGGTTACCCAGATTCCTCAAAATATCTTCTTATTGATGTGAATGTATGTGGTGCTGTACAGTATATTGATACGGTGGTGCCAGAACTGCAGCTGATAGAATGTGCTCTGTAGCAAAGATACAATGATATTTCTTCAAAAGCAGATCGTGGAGACATTTTTATCAGGGCCGCTGCTGGCCAAATGGGTGCCATAAGCAGGATTTTATTGTTGTGCCCCCTCCCTCAAATATTATGGAAGTAGAAAAAAACACCTACCATAGGGGTCAAAATAGAACTTTAATAAAATATAAAAGTAAATAAATAAATAAATTGTATTATTTACAAATTACAACTGTAGCTCTAGACAGTTACCTATGGCAGTAATACAGTCGTCTGATTGATTTTATAGTCTCAAGCATTCAGAAATCACGCAAAAGAAAATTAAGCAGTTTTACTACAAAAACCATGGTTCATTTTTGTAAGGATTGTGATGTCCACATGTTTTTTGTTGAAGAAATTATAGAGGCTGTCATCTATAGCAAAAAGGTGTCCAAAAATTAAAGATTAAGTGTATATTTGAATTAAATGTTTGGTCAATAGCTTATTAAACAAGGATATGATCGTCCTGTAAGTGTAACAGCAGCAATTACATTTATAACATTTAATGTTGAAAAAAACAATAGACACATCACAAAATTAGTAATGGTTTTACTGGTTATAATCAGGGACTTGTATTGGTTTTAATGGAAACTGTAATGACCCTGCTGGTCTCTACTGGTAATTGGTCACCTTCTATTGGTGGCTTGTTAAAACCAATAAATCCTAATGGAATATGTCCCAAAACACACTACAGAAAACCATTTTTTTTATGGTTTTAATGGTTAAAAGTTGATGGTTTGTAATGGCATTTGTGATTTATTTGTGATGGTATTAGAATGTTCTGTGATGGTTCTATTGTGTTTTTTCAGCAGGGTTGCCGCCTTGTTTTTATATCATTCATTTGAACTCATTTTTAAGGCTGTTGTTGGCTTAGGTCTGTTTTTATAACCACAAATATATTTGAAATATATTGATCGCACAGACCGGATTTGATTAGCCCCCCCCCCCCCCCGTGACTGGTGCTGATAGGTTCTCCCTCTGCCTTCTTGCTGTAGCCTACGTTGAAATAGACATTGAATGATATTTAATGTAAGTGACATGCCCACACCCGAACCTTTCATGGCTTCTTGATTGAATTGTGTTTTTATACTTCATTTTTTTCACGTTCTTGTTTTTCTTTGTTTTTTTCCTTTTCTTTCTTTTTTTGTGGCCTTGGGATACCATTAAAACGAATTTTTTCAATAATTTACAGTTTTCACCTCTGATATTATCGGTTATTAAGTTATTGCGTTATTAAGAATTAAAGACGCATTGAGGAAGTATGCGCGCTGACGTCTTTTTGGCGGGATCTGTTGCCATGGTGAATCGTAATTTCGGAGCTCCACTGATCATGACTTTTCATAGTCGTGGTGCACGCGCTAAACTCAGAGTCAACCTACTTAGAGTTGAGTAAACTAACACAATTCAGCTGTTCTGTAACCGAAAACTCTGAGTTTCCCATCTCAGAGTAAATCAACTCTGAGTTCAAGTTTAAACTCAGATTTGGTTGAACCTCCTTACTGAAATAGGCCCCAGGTATGCTGATTTGCTGCTCAATAAATATTTATTATTATTATCAATGCTGAAAACAGTTGTGCTGCTTCAAAAGAGCAGCGTTTATTTGAAATGTATGTATTATATATTTGTATAATTTGTCTTTTAAAAGTTTAGTAATTTATGAATTGCAATATTATTGTTTGTAAATTTCTAAGACAGGGCAAGTTTATATTGCAAAATTCATACACAATGTTATTCTAAATACTTGACATTGTCATTGCTGAGAGCTATTTGACAAGTTTAGACTACAGTGTATGAGTAATACTGTACATTTGTGATAGTCTGTCAGAGTTACAACACACACTTAATCTCATCTAATCTCTGTGTGAAGTCAGTGCTGGCAAACATGTCAGAATTGCCTGTCACATATGGAAGAATAAAAACACATGAAACATCCTAACCCGTTCTCTCAGTATATAGGATGAGCATCAGTTATCATGAATGCATGTTTTTGCCTGCTATAGTTCTGTCTTTTGTTTTCTTTTCTTTGGCACTGAGGGTGTGAGATGGGCAGTGCAGACATTATCTAAAGAGGAGTTAAAAACTGAGAAACAAGTAACACACTAACTGCATGTTTTAGAGTAACAGGTAACACAATAGAACAGGTGTGTTAAAATACTTTCCTTAACGCTAGATGACCAGCCGTGTCCTGAAACTTCTGGTCCCAAAACAGAAACACATAATACTCTTGTAATACTCTTCACTAATGCATCTCATGAGGTTAGTTACGAAAAGTCCAGAGCTGAAATCTAGAGCTCAAAACATTTTTGAATGCATCTCATACTCCCAATTGTGTTAAAGTTTTGATGACTTAACCTGTTTAATCCCAATTTTTTCCCAGACATGAAAATATCCAAATGATGTGTCATTAGTAACCCTTTGAAATAATCAGTAATGTTTTATGGTCGGTCACAATTGTGACCGGTGGGATAAGGTGAGTACTGAATTAACATATTTCTGCAGTCATAAAAATAGTTATATATCTTAGCCCATCTATTTTAAACTGTTTGATCACATTCTTGTTATTATTATGCATAAAAAAAACCTTATACAACACTGATAGTAATACTGAGATAAAAGACAAAAAAATACAACCATCAACTTTTTTCAAAATTGTAATTTTTTTGTAACATTTATCACCAAATTTTATATTAAATTTGTATATTATAGTGCTACCAGTATTACAACATTAATATTGTAACTTATTTGTAACATTTTAACTTTTCATTTAGTGCAACATTTTCGTGCAGTTTTCACTAACAACCGCAATTAGATTTATATTGTATACCTAAGTTCACTGTTATCCCACCGGTCACTATTGTGACCATCAACATGTTTACTCATTCTATGACCACACTCAGCAAAACTGAATATATGTGAATTCATATATTAATACTAAACACCTCAAAGATAATGGGTACCACAAATCTGTCATATCTTGATGTTGACATACATTACTAGCCTTTTGTTTTGGAGCTTTGATGCAGTCATCATCTTCTCAAGGTGCAAACGGGAATTAAACTGCTCTTGTCATGTGACAATTTGCACTAACCATGTGACAATGCACATATTTAATTGAGACTCTTTATTTGTTCCCCCATATTTGCAGGAAGTGCACTAAAACATCAGTCATTAAGGTTTTTAGAACTTTATAAATGAAAACCTTTTTCACTCAGTATTGTGACCGGTGGGATTAAATGTTAATTACTGTGAAATGTGGAAAACAGCCTTAGTAAAGATGTGCAGGTGTGTTGTTTAACTGGCAGTGTCATTTTTTGCAGCGTAACTGCAAAATCAAATAACTAGCTCAGAACAGGTTTATGAAGGTATCACCATATAAATGAATGAAAATAAATAGTTCAAAACACTGTAATACATAACAACTTTAACATAAAACATGAACATAAAATGACAGCAAGACAAATGACATTTTAATGTAGAACATGCTAGAGTAATTGTCATATCTGAACAAACTCTCATTCTAAAGAACTGACCTGACAATCCCTAAAACATATAATCATAAATTACACTGTACAACTGAAAAATGAGTTCCACGATCACATAGCCTATCGTTCTAAATTCCCAGTGACAAATATGGAATATAATACTTCATAAAAACAATTAGCATAAAATATACACATTTCTGTATCTGTTTATTAGGGCAAACCTACTATGGTAAGAATATAAAAATGACACAGTAGGTGTTATTTTTTATTTTTTTTAAATCCAGATGCTCCAGAATAAATTAATCAAAAATAAATAGCTATTCTGATGACATCATCATCACAAACTATGCTTTCACCTGGCTTACCTTTTCACCAGTGCCCCATCCTATTCTATTCTATTCTATTCTATTGCACTATTTTCTATTCTGTTCTACTCCACTCTATTCTATTCCACTTCAGTCTATTTTGTTCTTTTCTTTTCTTTTCTTTTCTTTTCTTTTCTTTTCTTTTCTTTTCTTTTCTTTTCTATTCTATTCTTTTGCACTATTTTCTATTCTGTTATACTCCACTCTATTCCACTTTAGTCTATTCTGTTATGTTCTATTCTAATTTTGTTCTACTCCACTCTATTCCACTGCCCTCTGTTCTATTCCATTCCACTCTATTCTATTATATTTTATTCTATTCTACTGTGCTATTTTCTGTTCTACTCCACTATATTCTACTGCCCTCTATTCTATTCAATTCCACCCTATTCTATTCTATTCAGCTTTTAGAGTAGATCATTGTCATTTATATGCAGTGACAGGCAAGTGACAGTCTCAGTCAAAATTCTTGACACAGAATATACCCAAATATTGAAAGTGTATTTTTTGTCTGCTTCTGTTTCATTATATGTATGGGTGTGTGATATTGTCTACGATAATATCATAATCGTTGTTTTATCAATGTGCAAACTGACATAATCGGGTATAAAAAACATCCAAAAGCATTCACTGCATGATGAAGTCTATCGGAATGCAGTTAGAATACCCCTATAATTCAAGTAATAAAAGCAAAAAATATCCCTGAATGCATTTTTTGTTTTTATTTATTATAAGATATGATATAGTTAAGCAATGAGCCTATGCATATCACACAAGCACGATTGCCGTTTTCCTGAATATTAGCGCGTGATCACAAATGAGATATTACTTTTATCCAACAGTTCAAAAAAACGAGTTTACATCTCGCAATTCTGACTTTTTTCTCAGAACTGTGAGATATACTTGCACTTGCAAGTTATAAAGTCAGTATTGTGAGATATAAATTCGAAATTCTGAGAAATAAAGTCCCAATTCTTAGACTTCCATAAATGGGCTTCCATATAAACCAGCCAAATACCAGCACAAAAAATCAACAACATTAAAACGGTGTTTGTTAGGCTATAAGATACCATGTTACTGTAACACCTACACCCCACAGCTTTGCTAGAGGCACAAGTCTCAACAAACATGCAACCAATGATTATCAGGAAAAAAAGCATAGTGAGAAAAAGCCTGTTTTGTGATGTGTATTGCCCTTAAAATATGTTTCATTTTTATTGAGGTTACATTGTGCTGTTGGGAATTTTTCTCTGGCAATACATTTCCTTAGCTTTTGCCCATCCTGTTCAGTTTTTTCTATGCTAAGAGTAATCTCAAAAATACACACATTTATGAATTGTTATTCCTTTAATAAAACGCTCACAACAAACTGAAAACTAGCTGCACACGTTTCAGGATAGTAATATACTGGGCAGAATTGGATGTTCACTCTTGAGATCACGCAAATAGTCTTGCTCTGGGTATTTCTACAGCTTCTGTCCTCTTCTGTCCTTTTGACACACTACAATTTTCCTTGAAATGTTACATTTTCCTTGATAATATTTCAGCAATAAAGAGGGCGTTCAGTATTCTCCCTTGGCTATTTAGAATCAGAACAAGTGATGTCAGATTTATGAATATATGACTGTTTTGAATCAAATCATTTTGAATGCTCTGAATCAACAAAGCATTCTACTTCTACTCTTGGAATTGGTGATTTGTAATGGAGTCATTTTTTGCAGTAATCTATCTGTACTTTTACCCAAGTATGCTTTTCAGGTAGGCTACTATTTACACCTCTGGTTTAGTCTTAGTCTTAGAGTAGCTTGTCCAACACTGACAGTCTTATATTTTTATTTTCTGTTCATTGGGGAATAAATAGTTAAAGCTAATCTTTTTAAAGGCCACACCCCGCCGATATTTGCACCCACATAGTCTGGTGAAACCGGAGAAATGCAGTCTGGGTCCCACAGGAGAGGACTGTGGATTAGAGCATGTGTATTGGTCTGGTTTAAGTCAAGTGCTAACAAATGTCTTTTGTAAAAGACATGTAGGGTGAGAGTCTTGGTTACATCCACAAAAATGTTATACATGACTTCATATGGACAAAAGTCAGCAGTGCTAAGTCTGATGAACAGCATACTTAAAGCCTATCTTTTTATTATAATCATTATGATCACAAACAGGGCCGTAGCTAGAGGATTGGGGGCCCCCTGAAAAAATATTGATGTGGGCCCCCCCACACACACACATATCATATACTGTACAATATGCAAGCATGGAACCAAATTGCATGCTTTTTTTGTGGTTTTCATAATATCTCAGTTATACAACTAATAAAATATTAGAATTATTCACAGAACATGGGCCTATATAGTAAAATTCCTGGATTTTGTGGGGCCACTAGAATTGTCACCACCTTTCACCCCACTAGCAACAGCCCAGATCACAAACTGTAATCATCGCCTAATGTTACAAGTCCCAAGGCATGGGACGTGAGGACAGATTAAATGTCTTGAAGAAATGGAGACATGTTAACACAGGTTAGTGGTTTCTTTAGCGTCACTTGTCAGCATCTTTTTTAATATCAGTATCACTTATTAATATGGAAAATATTTTTCTTTGGCATAAAAGCATTTCTTTAAAAAAAAAAATGATGTTCGGTTCACTGTTAAATCACAGTGACAGTTTAACAAAATCATGTTTGTGTTTGTAGCGGTGCATTTGAAGTAAATGATGAGATGAGAAAAAATGTATCTGTCTTTGTTGTCTTCGGTTATATCATTGGTCTCTATTGCTGGAGGGAATTAGTTCCAACCCTAATCTGATCTAGCTAATCAAGCTCTTCAGGATCACTAGAAACTTCCAAGCAGGTGTGAGTTGGAGCTGGTTCGAGCTAAACTCTGTAGAGCTGCGGCCCTTCAGGAATTGAGTTTGAGACCCCTGGGTTACATGACCATGTTCAAAGGTCTTAGCTTAGATCAGGGGTCACTGACTCGGCCCTGGAGGGCCGGTGTCCTGCAGAGTTTAGCTCCAACTCTAATTAAACACACCTGAGCCAGCTAATCAAGCTCTTATTAGGTATACTTGAAACTATCCTGCAGGTGTGTTGAGGCAAGTTGGAGTTAAACTCTGCAGGACACCAGGATGTATTTCTTTTATCTTTTTTTTTTTTTTTGCAGTTCTAAGAGGACATTTCACACCCTACAACTCTTAAAATGTATGCTGCTACCTTAATTGTATTCAATATTTTAAAATAAACAATGTGGATGACTTCTTTATTGACACTTTGACAAATATTTGTACTGTATTTTGTTAATGTCTTAAACTTTACTTGTGTCTTTTTTTTACTTCAAGAACCCAGATTTGACAAAACTGCACACCCATCTGAGGCCTACCTGATTTACTTTGTGATTACCCCAGATACTTCTACTACTAACCTGCTTTGTAAGTTCTCATAGTTACACCTTAAACAAGTACATAATTGTGGGGAAATTTGCTTTGTATTTGCTGGTATATTACTGAGATGTTTGTATAAAGATTAATGTTGATTATATATATAGTTCACCCAAAAATGAAAATTATCTCGTTTAATCTCCTTTCTGTAATTCCATCCCATAAAACTTGTTCATCTTCATGGCACGAATGAAGGTATTTAACCCAAAACTCTGACACTTCACAATGTTCCTAAAGAAACCATAAAACAAATCCATATTAATGGAGGCGTTTAATCAACTTTTCGGTCAAACTGTTCTATGAATGTTAAGGAGCAGTTTCAGTTATATTTCCACCTGAACTTGGTTAGGCATGGTCTGATTACAAACCATTCTTGATCCGGAATTCTTAAACACGCTTTAAAATGCCTGTAGTGATGTCGCTGCTCAGGATTGGTCGTTTGTCTTTTGCCTAGCCACCAGTTTCCCTGTAGCTGGCCAAGCGTGCTGTTTGAGCGAAGTAATTAAGTTAATAGTAAAATTAAAAAAAATATTTCATCCTTCATAACATGGGTGCTATTTACATCTGGTACCGTATTTTAAAGGTGGGGTATGTATTTTTTCAAAAACGCTTTTGAAAACTGAGTCGGGCCGAATAACAAAACAAACTTGTAGCCAATCAGCAGTAAGGGGCGTGTCTACTGTAGAGCAGTCTACTGTAGATGCAGAGGAGAGCGCTCATCAGTGCACATGACGGACATTAGCCTAGCCGAGCCGAGCGACGACAGAAAGATAGAGATGGTGGATAAAAAAACAAAAGGGGAAAATATCTTCAGAACAAAAGAAGGCTTACACCGTGTCTACACCGGACGCGACAGTTGTCCTGTTGCGGTCTGTCTACATTGGACGTGACAAAGCAACCATTGAAAATCATTTGACATTTCTGTCAATATGTCATAAATAGAAGGCGGCAACAGTTTACTGTCGGGGATTTGTCGTGGGACGGCATCCAGTGTAGACCGAATCACTGATTATAATGAGTTCTATAGTATTTTGTCACGCCGTGCTGCTCGCATCCGGTGTAGACACGGTGTTACGATAAGGCAAGAAGTAGGACCCGTGTAACTATCGGATCAGATTTCCAGCGCTGGAGAGAACTGAAGGAGCGGGAAGGGCTGCGATCGGACGCCGAGGTTGCTTTGTTTCTTCTGGATGGTGAGTAACATTGGTTTTGCTTTGTTTCACAGAACTAATTGTTGCCTGGGTTGCGTAACATTACGTATGTGTGGGGCGGAGCTATCAAAATAGGGGTGAGACCGTTTTGGGGTAGGGGCATGTTTGTTTTGGTGATTTCAAATATCAACATTGGCTGCCAGAAATCACTTACCCCACCTTTAACTCTTGCATTACTCAACAGCTGACACATTTGTGTTGCATTTCAAAGAGCCCTGTTAACAGCCCAACAGTGAAAAATTAAAACGCATCCATATCGGCTTGGGCCGGCTCAGCACAGAATAAAATGGTTAAGCAACGAGAATGGTTTGGCCCGACAGTGGAAAAACAGCTCAAGTCTTCTAAAGACACATGATTGCTTTATATGACCAACTGTCTGAAGTTTTAGGTGAATAGATATTCAGTTGAAGGATAGAAATTTCTCTGATTTTATTTAAAAATGTATTAATTTGTGTTCCGAAAATAAACAATTCATGGTTGAGTAAATGATGACCTAAATTTCAAGTTTGGGTGAACTAACCCAATGACATGGCAGGCAGTGTAGGCAGGACAGATAACACTGAAAACTGACTACTAATATTGTTTTTATTTGATTTTATACAGGTGTCTGATGTTGATTCAGTCTGGGCACGAGTGTCTGTTGGGGTTCTGACTATCACTGAAGATGAAGTACTTCTCCAAATTCTTCTCTGCCTTGACCCTGTGTCTTCTGCCATCATTGACTACGTTTACATGGACATCAGTAATCTAATTATTTACCTTATTCTGAATAAGACAATATTATGATTAAGGTGTTTACATGAGTCGCCTTTAGAATAATCCTTTCATGTTCCCGTTTTACATGTTATAGTACATGGATCGATTAATGGCATGTGTCATTACGTCACCACGCGACGCCCTCCGACGTCCCCTCCAGAATTTTACATATAAACATAGTTCGTCTTCGTTATGGTGCGATATACAGTTTTGGGTGTTTCATTTTTCATTTTATGAAAGCTTCAAGTGCAGTTAATTATTTGTACGTGCATACAGACGACGGCGGTGTTGAAGCTCTTTTATTTGCCGTCAAACGGTTGATCACTGCCGTGTGTGTATCCTGTTGTAAAATGCAACGAAAAGTCCTACACGACGGTAATAGTTTGATTAAGGTGTTTACATGTCTGTACCGCACTTCAGTAATGCGACTAAAATAGGAATACTCCACATGTCTTAATTCGATTTGTGTTTACTTCGATTATGACTTTAGCTGGATTAAGGTAATCAAAAATCTCTGTTTACATGGTAGGCTCTTAATCAGAGTATTGTCTTAATCGTATTAAAATCGGAGTATTGATGTTCATGTAAACGTAGTCAGTGTTTAGGTTAGTACTGCAAAGAACAGTCTCCAGAATCTACCTCAACCATTTGCTTCCGGACTGTCATATGCTACGTTTGGATTACTCTAACACCGTGAAGAACACTTGCAGTGTGATGCTTGACTTGGGATAGAAAAAACCTATTGGCAACTTGTGCGGCCAACCCAGTGCCTCACTTAAACTCATCGTACTGCTACCTCCACTGTTTACAAGCATTCTCCAAATCAGATTGTTTTTGCTTTGTTTCAAAATGTTTGTAATACAAGTTAAAACTGCATTGAAAAACATTACCTTTAACTTTGAACTGTCACTACTTTAAATTTATGTGAAATTGTATGTGTTATAAGGAATATTGTTATCATTAATTTGTAATGGATGTTTAAAGCACTTAATTTACTGAAGTAACGTTTTTTTTTTAAGGCAATCGGTTTGCATGCTTTTTTGAGTAAGGTTTACTAAATAAATAGTTCAGCCATGAAACTCTAGATGACGCAGGCTGACGGGTATTAATGTACCTGATGACAATCAGAGTTAATCGACTTGGCACAAGCTGATTGGTTCATGCTGGACATGCAGCCAATGAGCTTGCTGCCTTGCATTTAATGGCTGGCTAGTAGTATTCACTTGAGATTCCTGCAGCGCGCTTTCAGAGTATCTCTGAAGCCCTCCACCTTCCCCAGCTCCACCTGTATAGATCTGCTATGGGTTATTTTATATGCTTGTGCAGCAACAGTATGTCTTAAATACTCATGGCACCGTATCGCCATACGCATTGGCAGTAGCAAGTTCCTGTACTTGTTTGCAGCAGCAGCAATAATCTACAACTACAGCAATAACCAACAGCAGCAGCAATTCAGCAGCAGTGTAGCAGATCTATTCCGCCAAGACCAAATACATTAACATTGTCATATCCATCACCATGCTAAACCTTTCCGAGAGTTGTCATGACTGAACTAGAATTTACAGTGGCAGGACCAAGTGTGGTCACCCCTGGCTTAGATCATTACAAGATTAAGACAAACGTTACCTTAATAACAACAAATATTAAATACAAATTTGAACAAGCCTGTTTTTCTCTTTTAGTCTGAAACTGGGAAGACTGTAATAACCAAAACCTGTAGTAACTGTCAGGAGCACGAACTGGTTTCTTCAAACTTTTAAGGCCAAGTACACATTTGATCAAGCCAAAACAACTAGGTACTTAGTCAAAGCCAAACCAGTCTTTTTTTTTTTTTTTAAGCGTTGAACAAATTAACATCTTGTTCATTGAAACTGTAAGCAACATACCCATAATGCCATGCTTTGATTATTATCAGTAGGCTATTTTTATAGTTTAGATTAATCATGTTGCTACTGGACCCTCAGGCATTTACTGACCAGATAAGCATCTAAAATAAACTTACAGTACAACATAAATTTCGCAATATAATGGATTTGACTGCTTGCGTAAATCAGCTGTAAGAGCCAAGTGTTACACAAGCTTCTGGTATAGTGGTACTGTATCAGCAAGTCTTTCTGTCACATTTCTAATAACTGTTGATCACAACTTATTGTGTTAGCTTGAGAAAGAATAATACTAAACATACTAGCAATGCTTTAAAATATGTTAGCAATGTGCTATGGTATCAACATGTGCTAAACATGTTAGAAACATGCTAGCAGCATGCTAATTTGTGCTAAGTTGCAATATGAAACAGTCTCAGCTTTTACATTTTGTAAGTTTTAATACTAAATAACAAACCAGGGTGACAATACATTTGAATGGGACGACAGCTTCACTATACAGGTCTTTGCTGCAATTTTTGATAAAAATTACATCATATTATGCATTGATTATTACGTCGATGACATTTACAATATAATTTTATTCTGGAGAGTGATGTAGAGGCAACATTACCATAATTAACATTATGGTTTGCTTGTATTTAACTTGCATTGTATTCATGGATGGTCATTTACTGAAGCTCAAATGTGAATATTCTAATATTTTGAGATACTGGATTTTTGACTTTCATGAACTGTAAGCTCTAATAAAAAATAAAAAAAACTTTTGAAATGTTTTACTTTACATGTAATGAATCTAGAATATTCATGATATTCAAATTGTTTGAGATGCACCTGTGTGTGTGTATGTATATATATGTATATATATATATATATATATATATATATATATATACAGTATATAATATAATATTATGATGTTATAATATTATTATATATAGAGAGAGAAGGCCTATATATAATAACACACATTAACATAAACAACAGTTTTATGTTTTTGTAAATTACTGTAGGCTATTTTAAAAATAACATGTTAGAAGGGCCTAATAAATTCCAGAAGCTCTAAATACCTTTATCAATTTCCATTTATGCCCTTCACTGCATTGTGGTGGCCACTGACACTAAATTTGGAAGCGATGGTGTTTTTAAAATTAAATTAAATATGTTGGCCTTTGGATCAATGCAGCCAAATTTAAGTAAGTTCTAACAGCAACAGGTTATTTTACTTCGCCATAAATGCTCGTCGGTACATTATAATACTGTCTTTGAACATATTTCAAAAACAGTAGAATTATGAAATTATATATAAATATGTACTTACATCCTGCTTAAATGGGCAAACTAAACACTTAGCTAATTGCATTTAAAATTAATTTAATTTAATTAAATAGCAATTAAATAAGTGTACAAAAACATTAAATTCAGTTTGTTCTTATATTTACAGTATGTTCGACTACATTATATAAAAATATGCTAAAGTATATGCTAAAGTCTTTTTTACAAAAGAATATGGTTTTCAGTTGTGTTTTCAGATTGAAAAAGACTTGACATATCACCAAAAGTCAAGGTTTCTACCTCCTCCCAGGGAGTGACAGTTTGTATAATTCATATTCTTGAATGAGCTGCAGTTACAGGAGACTGCTAATCTATGGTAAGGTTTGGTTAGGGCATTGTTTGTAAGTGCGTATTCAGAATAAAGGTCATGTGAGATGCTGTTGAGCAGCCCGGCGCTGTGCATGTGAAGGCAGGCTTGTTATGGTTCAAGTGTTTAGTTCCATATCGGTTATAAAACCTAAATAAAGGAACATATAAATCTATAATTTCAAGTTCGTTTGGTATGTTTCATCTGTTCTTATTGTAGCCTACTGCACTTTGGCCTACAATGTAGTGAACTTTGAACTCTTAAAGGAAGATGGAGTCCAAACAACATTGGACCCCATTGACTTTCATTGTATTTTTCAAAATACCTTCTTTAGAAGAAAGAAAGCCATACAGGTTTGTAATACCATGAGGGTGAGTAAATAATGACAGAACGGTCATTTTTCATTCCTTTAATGGGCGTGTTTTTTGTTGTTGTTTTTTTTCTGGCTCGTAAGTTTGCTAAAGCAAGCTTTGCTCTTTTATGGGGATATGAAAAGAACGGAACCCTAAATCTCTCTTTTTTGTGTGTAAATTCACTTGGGGTTTAGAGAATTTATTTCTTTTTTACACATTAATTTCACACGTCTAGAATAAATATGTGGTCTTGCTTTATTAATACAGTATAAACTTTTTTTATTTACCCTGAAAGAATGGAAGTGAAATGTGACAACATGCCCCATATGGACACATTGTAGCGGGTTGTAACTTGAGGGTTACTTTATAACATGGGTCACATTATAACATGACCAAACACAACTGTACGGCATAGTTAAAAACAATGTGAGCATATAAATGAAGAAACACATTTAGAGACACTCTAAATACAGAGCTGAACACACAGCCCTCCCTCCACACACAGCTCTCACAGAACAAGAGCCAGTAAGAATGCTTAAACTTTCTTGAAATAATAATTTCTGAATATTGAAGTTCTGTCTTTATTCACCTGTTTCTCATGGTTTCCCAACAGAATTCATAAAAGTTATATATGTGAATTGCATCGCTAGCTCCATTGAATAACTGCTCTAATAGCTGCATGTTGTAACACCTGTGATCTGATCTGCTAAATAACAGATTGGAACAATTTCAAATTTTTTATACTAAAAACTGAGAATATTTTTTTTTTTTTTTGCTTTTTGACATTTGTTTTTCTCTCTTTATAGTGTTGATTTAGCAACTAGTAACATAAAAAAAAAAAAAAAAAAAAAAATTGTTTTGTGGAGTGCCCTCCAATGAAACATGACCAAAAAGCACCATGAGCCGAAGCTGTAATTAAGTCAAAGTCAAAGTCTGCTTTATTGTCAATTCTGCCACATGTACCGTACATACATACAGAGAATTGAAATTGCGTTACTCTCTTACTCCCTGGTGCATACAGATAACACTAAACACTAAACACTAACAGTAGAACGCAAAAATACAAATCAAATATATATATATATATATATATACACACCCATACATACACAAATGCAACTATTACAAATAAGGACATGTAGAAAAAAATAAAATAATAAAAAATAGATAAAGTGTCATAAGGCACATGGTAGATAGTGCAAACCAGTGAAATAACCAAACAGTGCAGAATATGAATGGTGTAGTGCAAAGAGCTTAGAGTTCGGTGGTGGGGGGTGGGGGGTGGGGGGTGGTGGGGTCAGAGTTCAGTGGTGCGTGGTGTAAGAGAGAGGAGGGGGGGCAAGGACGGGAGGGAGTTCAGCTTCCTGACAGCCTGATGGATAAAGCTGTCCTTCAGTCTGTTGGTCCTCGCCTGGAGACTCCGCAGTCTCCTCCCTGATGGCAGCAGTCTGAAGGAGCTCTGTGTCGGGTGGGTGGGATCACCTGCAATGCTGAGGGCTTTGCGGGTGAGACGGGTGCTGTAGATGTCCTGGAGGGAGGGGAGAGAGACACCAACGATCTTCTCAGCTGCTCTCACTATCCGTTGAAGGGACTTGCAGCAGGACGCGTTGCAGGCGCCATACCACACAGTGATGCAGCTAGTCAGAATGCTCTCGATGGTGCCTCTGTAGAAGGTGCACATGATGGTGGCCGGGGCTCTGGCTCTTCTGAGTTTGCGGAGGAAGTAGAGACGCTGTTATGCTTTCTTGGCCAGTGCTGCAGTGTTGTTGGTCCAGGAGAGGTCCTCTGTGATGTGCACACCCAGGAACTTGGTGCTGCTCACTCTCTGCACGGTCGCACCATTGATGGTCAGAGGAGTATGCTGAGTGTGCACTTTCCTGAAGTCAACGACAATCTCCTTCGTCTTCTCCACATTCAGAGAGAGATTGTTGTCACTGCACCACCCAGCCAGGCGGCTCACCTCGCTCCTGTAGTTTGTCTCATCTCTGTTGCTGATGAGACCCACCACAGTCGTGTCATCCGCAAATTTAATGAAGAGGTTGGAGTTGTGTGACGGTGTGCAGTCGTGGGTCAGCAGAGTGAAGAGGAGGGGGCTCAACACACATCCTTGGGGGGCCCCTGTGTTCAGTGTGATGGTGCTGGATGTGTTACTGCCGACCCGTACTGCCTGAGGTCTCCCAGTCAGAAAGTCCAACAGCCAGTTGCACAGTGACGTATTGAGCCCCAGCTGGACCAGTTTATGAATGAGCTGTTGAGGGATGATTGTGTTGAATGCTGAACTGAAGTCTATGAACAGCAATCTGACATACGTGTCCGTTTTGTCCAGATGTGTGAGGGCTGGGTGGAGGGCAGTGGCGATGGCATCATCGGTCGAGCGATTGGACCTATATGCAAACTGGAAGGGGTCCAGGGAGGGGGGGAGGACAGATTTGATGTGTTGCATGACTAGCCGTTCAAAGCACTTCATGAGAATAGGAGTGAGTGCTACTGGACGGTAGTCATTGAAGCAGGATGGAGATGACTTCTTCGGGACTGGAAAGATGGTGGTAGCTTTGAAGCATGTGGGGACAACAGCCTGACTTAGTGAGAGGTTGAAAATGTCTGTGAAGACATCAGTGAGTTCCACTGCACAGTCTCTCAGTACACGCCCAGGAATGTTGTCAGGACAAAAACATTGCGACTTACAGAATGTTGTCAGAATTAAGGCATATTGGTGAAACAGATTTATCAAACGCTCTAGTGTGTACTGTATTTGTGTTAGCACTCTGGAGAGCATCAGAGTTTTCTGTACAGAGGTTTCTACAGCGTGTTTTGGCAGTGTTTATCAGTGTAGCCAATTACAGACATACCTGTTGATTTCTTTAATGCAATGGCCAATCAGAGGCGTTCAAGTCAGAATCCACTCAATATGGCTCAAAACGCCTGAGTTTTTCGTTCAGTGTTCAATGTTCGTCATTATAACAAATTGTAGACAGGATGTAAGATATTCATTGTGTTGTGTATTGTGTAGTGTAGATCACTATGAACTTAGATGAGTGACAGATTTTCTGAAGAGACTTTCTAGGCTATATTATTCAGGCAGAATCTGAATAAATGAAAATTGTTTTTCATGCTGCTAAGAGGACCTGTGGCCACATGCTGCAAATTAATCAGCATATAAATGCGAGATACACTCTTGAAATTGCAATGATTGACATGTAATAACCATAGCTATAGATGGGACAAAAATAATAAATGCCAAAATAGATTATTAAGGCTAGAGCACTAATTTCAGAAGCACCCTTAATGATTTGATTCTGGATCCGGGCCTGTGCTGATTAGATGTAGAAGTGATAGTTCACATAACCACGAGTTTAATGTGGCAAATGTGGTCCAGTTGTAGTCACGATACTGTGTCTGCACTGCGTGTATTACTAGCACAGAAGTGCATGTTAGGCTTAATTTGAAATGATCTTGTCTCTTATCTGATTAACTGTAATGAAGCAAATTAACGTTCATTTAATTTACGTAACGTACATTTATACAGCGACTCAACTTTGGTAGAAGTTGCTCAGGAAACCTAAACCTGATAGTAAACCACTTACTTCAAATGTGATGCACACCGGATGAAAAGTGCCACGCTATCATGTTGTCACGTTCAAGGCAAAAGTACAACATCTAATCACCAAATCTAATCACCTTACAGGCAAAAGGTTTGCTGGGTGTCAGTTTTGCTGTAAAAACTTGTATCTCTCTAAATGAAGCATAGACTTTATTCAGTCCACAGAAAGACAAATGTATTACTGAAAAAAATGTCTAGACACTTTTCCAGCCGAGGTTGAAGTCATTGTACATTAACAATGATGCGAGACAAATATGCAGTGTGCGACCAGCTTTGAACTTATTCTTCTGTATCTTACAAACAACATTAATATTCTCTTATTATTGAACATTTATAAATTAACAGTGTGCCACCCTGGAGTCCCCTCTGGCTCTGTCACTGATCCTATCTTACCAAAATATTCCAGAATGCAATAATTATTCATTACATATTTTGACTGACAAATTAATTAGTATTATAATTACAATAATACATGTAACTTTAATCAGTATAGATGCCAGGCTGATGAGATGGGCTCCTCCCAATGTTTCTTCCTATCTACTTTAACATCTCAGGTTATGAGTTTTCCACTGTTGTCTTTGGCTGGTTCGCTGTGGGATTTGTAAGGAAAGCTGCTTTGCAATGATTTGGCTATAAATACATTTTTAATTAAGCTGATTAAGAGTTTTAGCAGCATTTTAATAAGTGCAAAAGTCGATGAGTTATTAGGTAATATGGAGAAAAGCAATGCCTGAGGATGTTCGTCTGTTAAACACCGTGAATCACATCATTTACAGCCGAGAATCCAATCCTGCTCCTGGAGGGCCATCGTCCTGCAGTTTAGCTCCAACTTGCCCCCAACACACTTGGCTGGAAGTTTCTAGTGATCCTGTTCACCTTGTTTGGCTCATTCAGGTGTGTTTAATTGGGGTTATCCATCACATCTCAAATTATATGTTTGTGTTTATTAACATTCTGTGGATTTTTGGAATGCAATTGCCTACTCCTTTTACTTGATATGACTATTTCATAGTTAGAATGTTATGTATTCTAAATACACAATTATATAATATTTGCACATTATTTGCTAATTTTTAATAATATTTTCAGAATTAATTTCACATAGTATTGGAATGGTGAAATCAATTAAAAGTGCTGTTTTACCTGTTTTGATGCTGTTTAAACTGCAGCAGTTTCAGGTAGTGGATGTAGTTCAGAAGAGTACAGAAGAGATCACTTTCTCAGAAGCGTCCGGTAGGTTCTCACAGAAAATATACATGAGTCACAGTGTCTGTATGTACTAACCATACAAATCAAGTTTTTAGTAGTCACGCACATTACCTTTAGTCAGTCCTGAGGTGTGTAGTACCACAGAAAAGGTGCATGTGAATTTTATTCTATCTGGCTTGAGGCAGTTAACTGACAAATATCTAGCCTGTAAACAATCTAAATATAAAACAATTAAACCCATGTGATCAGAAAACACAGGCATAAGTTTTCATTAGTTTTTTTTTTTTCCAACCGCTTTTGTCTCCAAGGCTATTATGTGTCCACAACAATAATTGAAGGCCCTTGTCCACTTGTTTGTGATTTGTTGGATAAGAATAACATTTTACTCTGAAATGTACCCCCCCAAAAAAAATAAAAATAAAAAAATAAATAAATAATAATAATAAAAATACAATTCAAAAAATTAAAAATGACTCACTCAGTCTATCCAAGATGTAGATGAGTTTGTTTCTTCATCAGATTTGGAGAAATTTAGCATCACATCACTTGTTCACCAATGGATCCTCTGCAGTGAATGGGTGCCGTCAGAATGAGAGTCCAAACAGCTGATAAAAACATCCCAATAATCCACAAGTAATCCATCTTCTGTTCATTACATTTATACATTTAGCAGACGCTTTTATCCAAAGCGACTTACATTGCATTCAAGTTATAGTTTTACATTTGATCAGCTCTTGCTTTCCCTGGGAATCGAACCCATGATCTTGGCTTTGCTAGTGCCATGCTCTACCATTTGAGCTACATGAAAAGCATGTTCAGACAAAAGATGACTTTTACACTGAAGAAAGCAATATTCTCGATAGAGGACTTGTGTATTAGCTAGAAACAACAGCTTGCAGTTCAAAATGACTTAATGTTGGATTTCTTCCAAACAGCAGCTTTTTTACTTCACAAGACATTAACTGATGGACTGGAGTGGTGTGAATTACTTGTGGATTATTGTGATGTTTTTATCAGCTGTTTGGACTCTCATTCTGACGGCACCCATTCACTGCAGAGGATCCATTGGTGAACAAGTGATGTGATGCTAAATTTCTACAAACCTGTTTCTATGAAGAATCAAACTAATCTATACTGATGAGGAGGAGTACATGTTTTGCAAATTTTCAATTTTGATTAAACTATTGGGTTTTTACAAAGTACTTTTCATGTAGTGGTTCACTTAAAATACCCTGAAAAATTAACAACATACAATGACAAAATAAAGATAAAGCTGCAATAAAAACATGAAAAACACATTTTCACTCAGCCTATGTTGAACATTCCTACAGAAAAAAAAGAAACTTAAAAAAGACAACCCCCCCCCCCTGAAATAGCATATATAAAAACAAAAAAGAAATGTGAATAGCAAGCTCACCACAATGGTGTTGATGGTGATTGCCAGAGCATTGCTGTGTGCTAGATTGTTATGGCTGGTTACTAGGAAAATGTAAACGTAATAGGCCCATTTTCAGACCACTTTTCACATCCTAACACACTCTTGTGCTGCATACCACAGCATGTGCATTGAGACGTAGTTCACGTCCTCCTCAGATAAATACATCAGTAAATACAGGCCCAGGCTTGTAGTGAACGTCATTTGCATATACTGTAGGTATCAGAGTTGTTAGTTTGATCTGCACATAAACTCAGGCTTACCACCAAAAGCGCTCATTTTCACTTGGCAGATGGCAAGCCAAGCAGCCAGTTTGTCTTCTTTAACTGAAGGGAAAACTGTTCGCTGCGGAGTAGCCACTCCCAGACTGCTGCCCTGAAGGGTTTGTGTGTTGATAGATGACTCATTGTATTCACAGGTACAGTTGACGTCTGTCTCGCTTTACATGTAATCCCAGTTAAAGTGATTGCCACAGGTGCTGATCTGACATTTGGAGAGCGCTTGCTAACAGGAGCGCAGCAGAATGACGAAGAGCACTTTATTCCTGCTTCTACTTGCCGTGAGTAACCTTTTTATTTTCAATGAGTCAACTTTAATCATCATTGTTGATCATTTTATTAACAATGGTGACTAGTCTTTAATCTAATCTAGTCTTATTCTGTATTGTATTGTATTGGTCTATTTTTAATAAAGTGTTGAAAATGGTCTATTTGGAGCTTTTAGAAATCTCACATATAACACAACCACAATAAACCAGATAAATAATATGCGAATGATCAGAAGTGATGCTAAAAGCATGAGTGCAGACATATCTGTACATGCAGAATCAAGTTAATTAAGAGAAATACTACAATTCTATGTATAAATTCTTTAAAACATTAAATGAATCCGAAATTCAGGATGTACGTCAGATCTGTGGGAAATATAATACTGGTGATCATGAAGGAAGTGTGTCGTGGTGTAGCATGCAGCAGATAGAGTGCACTAGCTACAAAGAGTCATATGTATGTTGAGGAGGAACTATATTACAGTCAAACGTGGAACAGATTAATCCATGGTTTATGAAACACACTTGCTATTCTTATCAACTGACATTTCTGTAGTGACAGATGACGTTTTTAAGTGAGTTGTTTACCTGTGATGTTGCTTCCTTTTGTTTTCCATAGATAGTTAGTACGGTGTCAGTTTCACTTTGAGTAGTTTTAATTTATGAATTAGCTTCCATGCTTTTCTTCTAAAGATGTCTACACTCTTAAAAATAAAGGTTCTTGGGATTGTGATGATTCCACAAAGAACCTTTAACATCCGTGGAATCTTTCCATTCCACAAAAGATTCTTTATAGTTGAAAAAGATTCTTTAGATCAGGGGTTCCCAAACTTTTCCATTCCACGACCCACCTAGACAAGTATAATCTATTTCAAGACCCACCAAAATATTTGAGATAAAAAAAACAATTGACATTACTATAAGCTTAATCTTAATTAAAAGCATAATATGGCAGAAAAATAACCATTTTATTTTATAGGCTTGTACCACTGTAAACTTTCACTACTAATATTTACGTTTTAATTTCTTAATTTACAGACGTTAATGAATCTATGAAATATGTCCATAAAACCTCAAAACGCGCTCACTCCGGTGCGGCTACAACTGTAATCCGCGCTGCGAGTGTTGATATATTTTTTATCTCAAACAGTTTGGAGATTAAAATAATTATAAAAGTAATAAACAGATGTGTCTCATTTTAAATAAACACTAAAAACCGAGATGACATTTACTGAAGCCAGAAATTTACTTTTTTGCAGTGGTTAAATAAATGTTCAGCTTTAACTTCAAAAGACTTTTCAACTTTGGCACATTTTTTCCTACATTAAGTGATGGTATGGCAAGGAAATAATAGGAAATGTAGTAAATTCTGTTATGCTAGCATGTGGAAATGTTTGTATAGTGTTACAATTAACCCCGCATTTGTGCCCCGCTCAACCCGTACATGTGAAACGCTTTTTACAGACAGTTTATGGATTAAATGCATATGAATGAACGAAAACAACAAACTCTTTACATCTCTCAGAAAGATACAGTGGCGAGTTCAAACAGACGATGTAAATGAATGAACATATAGCCTGAAACAGTTTTCGCAACATTTGAATTTTCCGGTGTATGCAATCTCATGCAGAACACAGCGAAGTGAAGTGAGCGAGTTTCTTCTCATTAATAATGCGGACCGAGCATTTTAATAATGAACCGTCGCTCTGAGACCCTCTGTTATTACAACTCGTGCGCGCCCGTGCTTCAAAACACGCAACGCCCCTATTAAGGAATCTTTCATCTATTTGGGCATTACCATATATAAAAACATTCATAAGATTGCCAGAGACAATTTTAATAACATTTTAGTTAAGGTCAAAAATGACATTCAAAGATGGAAGAATCTTAAAGTCTCTCTCCAAGGAAGAATCTCCACTGTTAAGATGAATTTGTTACCTCGATTTAATTTTTTTTTCTCTATGCTACCACTTTCTCCCCCTCCAGGTTACTTTAAGGAGATCAACTCCATAATTTCTAAGTTTATCTGGAATGATAAATGTCCCAGAATTAAACTTACCACATTACAACATCCTAATAGTGCAGGAGGACTGGCTGTACCAAATTTTGAATTATATTATTGGTCGTTCCAGCTTAAGGCCCTTCATAATTGGGTTGATCCTCAATCTACAGTTTCATGGAGAGTGATTGAAGCTGACAAGGTTAAACCAAATAGACTTCAAGATATTTTATTTACTGGCACAGGAAAAAAAAGGAATAATTATAAATTTGGTCCGGTTGTGGCCAACTCTATTAAAATCTGGAAAACGGTTGAACGTCGGATAGGTGGACCCTTCACATTCTGTAACAGTACACCTTTATGGCACAATTTGAACTTTGTATGTGGAAATCATCCATTTGTCCAACCCTCTTGGTCCTCTTTAGGTGTGAACACGTGCGGTCATATGTATGATAACCAGGGCCTCTGTTCATTTCAGGCATTGAGAGCCAAATTTTGTCTACCAGCATCTGCATATTTTGTTTTTCTTCAATTACGTTCTGCTCTCAAAGCGTATGGCGTTCCTTGGTCTTCTTCCATTTCCTCTCATCCTATGCGGACTGGATTGCACCATCTGCTGGTCGGCCATCTGTTTCCTTAATATATAATAAAATTATTGATTGTATTACAAAACCTCTTTCTATTAAAACTATTTGGAATAGGGAATTATCTGATCTTAATTTATCTGTCGACTGGGAGAGAGTGTGGTCTAATCTCAGTTTAACATCTAAAAATCTGGCTCATCGTCTTATTCACTTCAAAGTCATTCATAGAGCATACATAACTCCTTACAAAAGATTCAAAATGAAACTGCAGTCAAATTTGAACTGCCATATATGTAACACTACATCATCAGGCACTTTTCTGCATATGTTTTGGGAATGTCCTGTCGTCATCAGTCTATGGACACATGTAAACCTGGTTTTGTCATCATTACTGAGAATTGATTGGTCTGTTAACCCAAGTTTATGTCTTCTTAATGATGATTCTGATCTCTGTATTAGTTCAATGCAAAAGAGAATGTTGTTTGCTGGTTTTACAGCTGTGAAGAAGACAATAATTCAGAACTGGTTTACACCACACATGTGTAGAGAGGCATATTGGATCCGTAGCCTCCTGCAAATTGTCTCATGTGAGTGTACAACGGCGCGAGTCGGTGGGGCCAGGCCTTCAACCATTGAGGCTTGGCAGTGTTTTTTACTGAATGTACGTGATTATTTAAAGGAGTGACTTTTGTGTTCTTGTTGTCCTTCCCTCTCTCCCTCCCTTTTGATTTAACTTTTAGATGTTGAGTATGTGTCTGCTGTTTTGTTTTGTTTTATTTTGGATATTATGTTGTGTTGTTTGTAAAAAAAATGAAAATAAAAAATTGTTGATAACAAAAAAAAACACGCAACGCATGTTTTAAATCCAGGCCTTTGCGATTTGAAAATCGCACTGAGCAATATTGCAATTCGTAATTAATCTTTGTATATCGTCGAACATAGGAACTTAGGAACATGGCTGTATCCGAAATCGCCCCCTATACCCTCAAATAGTGCACTATTTGAGGGGACAGCCATTTTAAGTGGTGTTTGAAACCATAGTGGATGTTTTCGAGTGCACTCATTCAATCCCACAATGCACCGCAAAAACGAGTGTACAACTAATGTACACTCAACGGCTAGAGAATCCCCATAATGCACTGTGAGAGTCGCGCGTCAAATGAATTCCCGCGTTTCGCCAGAAGATGGCACCCGCAGCTGAATCATCCATTCATTTATTTTAGAAGAGCTCGTCCACGGCGTAATACAGCTTAATACAACACAGGTACAAATTAATTGTAAATTGACTATTAGAGTCTATACATAATTTCCGTGACAGAGTTTTAAGATAAATCCTTCAATCTTACTACTGGAGCTGTCCGTTTCAAATTATTATTAAACAGCAAGCAAACTATGCAAAAGCGGCAGTCCTTCCGGTGCACTGAGTGTCCGAATTCACTCACTCGTTTTCATTTACTCCTTCAAGTGAACTGTATGAGTGGACTAATGTAGGGAATAGTGAATGAGGGTATAGGGGGCGATTTCAGATACAGCCTGTGTGTGTGTCATTTAGCTGTCGTCAAGTGGCTTTGTGCGACCCACCTTGTCCCACTCTGCCCCACAGTTTGAAAGCCCCTGCTTTAGATTATTAAAACATTCTTTACATTTAGAAAAAAAAAAGTTGTTATTATAGAACTAATCAGTGAAAGGTTCTTTGTGGAACTAAAAAAGGTTCTTCATGACATCACTGTGAAAATCTCCTGATGTAATCTATAATTTTAAGAGTGTAGTTGTTCATCTTTAGCAGGTGGTAAAAGCAAAATAGCATTTAATGTGAAGGAAACAGTTTGGCGGCGATGGTGTCTTGCAGGTACAAACAGCATTTGCATTGTGTCTATATAACCTTGCGAAAGCTTCACCAGTAATTTCATGAAGTAGTTAATGGATTAATAAGGCATGCTTTCAGACAAAGTGCACTGTATATATAAAATACTATACAAACCCAGTTCGAACCAAAAAGAGAACCAGATGCCTCGGTGCTTTTGGTGTTCACAGTGTTAGTGAACTTAAAAGGGGACATCACGCGAATCAATGGAACTACAAAAGGACGTACAAACCGTACTCAGGCCACCTCACCAAACTTTTAGGAGGATCTGAGACCATGTGGGATGTTCACTTTTATAACTTATTATATTGGCCTGATACAGCCTGGATTGCACAGATGAACTAACGCCCTAAGCCTAAGACATTTCAAGTTTTTTAGAGTTTCCTGTGGAAGAACTTAACAAAATAATGTGAAATTTAAGAAAGAGTTCATACTGTACTGGCATCATTTTTCATTGACAATTACAAGAACAAAACTGGTAATTATTTTTTGACAACAGCCACATATGAACAATGTATATTTTTTTTATATTGGGTGTGAGAAGGTTTAAGCACGGCATCTTAACGCCTTTGATGTTAGTAAGACATTTGGTATGATGGTGTTTATGGGTTGCTGTTTTTCATGTTGACTGTGATTTGCATTCTTTAAACAAGATAGACAACATGGCAATGTGTAATTAAAGACAATGGAAAGAATGTCAATCAAAATGTTTTTTTTTTGTTTGTTTTTTTTTGCATTTTAGCCCAAGTTTATGAGTTTTACAGGAAGGTGTTATCATATAATGCAAATGTTTATTGTTCACTCCAAGGGTTAGTGATTTTAATAACCCCCCTAACCTTATAACTGTTAAAGCTATTTGTTTAAAAAAAAAATAAGATTTTGATCAAGCCTGAAAAGCTTTTTTGGACACAGAACAGTCAAGTTATATGACTGTATATCATAACAATATTATATTTGTATGTGCAAATCTGACAGTGATGCATAATAATCTTTTCTCAGGCACTAAGAAGGTTTCTATTCAATCGATTGTTAGTTTATTGATTGTATGTTCATTAATTCGTAACACTCTGTTTTTTGTCTCTTCATCAGCTTGGCGATGTAGCCGCTTCCAGCAAAAATGATACCAGCAATCGGGAAAAGCGGGTAGGTAATATAAAAGACCAAATCAGCACGTAATATCTCAGCTCACTGTCTTGACACAACATGTCTCAAAACTTAAAATCCAACTTATCATCAGACCACATACAAGACTTAATTTAGATTTAAATACACATATAATGTAAGAAAGAACATAAAATAAAACAGTATTTTTTAAAGACACCTTACTATCAAACAGAAGATTTAAAAAATCAAATTAAATCTTCAGACTTCATCTTTGTGAACCCAGTATGGGTTTGATGAGTTCCACAAGGTCACACAGGATCCAATGAGCTTTATGTATGTATTTATTTTATTTATTTTTTGGATAATTTGAAGTAACAGCACTTGTTGTCCTAACAACAACAATAACAATACAACAACAACTCTGTCCTGACAAATTATAAAATTATTTTATTTTTATTTCTTTTAGTTCTGTAGCCTGTTTCAGAATCAAAGAGGTGCTCCGTTTGAATCAGAAGAAGTTTGTCTGTAGCTTTTCATTACTGATCACTCATTATCTCTCTCTCTATCTCAAAGGATGCTGTTCTTATTCGTTCAAAGAGAAGATGGGTTCTGTCCACCATTGATCTGGAAGAGAACATGCCTGGACCGTATCCCGCTATAGCAACAGAGGTAACTTTACTCCTGTTCGTGTTCCTCATAAAATCTCTTCACGAGCACTGTTTTCTTTTCTGTGTTGCCAGGATGTTTGGGTTGATTGTATTTTTATAGATAGCTCACAGACTTTCATTATAGCACATGATTAAGCTACTTGCTAATAGTGTTAGGCAGAGGAACATTATTTTGAAGAACATTTGTTGGGCAAAAATATTTTTCCCCCGTTTTACTGAAAAGAAACAATGTAAAGCCCCGTTCACACCAAGAACGATAACTATAAAGATAAAGATATTAGCGTCCACACCAGTGAACGATATCGTCTGTTTATTCTAAGCGCACGCTCGTCTGCCGCTTTAAATTCTCGAGCTTGTTATAGCAGGATGGATTCTGATTGGGTGTAAATGTTTTTATCATTCATCAGCTGGATAAAATCGTTCTGAAAGTGATTCCAACAATATCATTTCTCTGTGCCTTTATCGTTATAGTTGTGGTGTGGACTCTGGTTTAGAACTATATATTTAGCGCAGAGGTCGCGTTAAGCCCCGTTCACACCAAGCACGATAACGATAAAGATAACTATAACGATAACTATATTTGCGTCCACACCAGTGAACGATATCGTCTGTTTATTCTAAGCGCACGCGCGTCTGTCGCTTTAAATTCTCGAGCGCATTATAGCAGGATTGATTCTGATTGGCTGTCAGTGTTTGTATCGTTCATCAGCTGGAAAAAATCGTTCTGGAAGTGATTCCAACGATATCGTTTCTCTGTGCCTTTATCGTTATAGTTGTGGTGTGGACACTGCTACTTTATACTGAGAACGATTTTTAGAACTATATCTTTACGCAGTTGTCGGTCGCTTGGTTAACCGAAAATTTTCCGTCATTGATGGAATTTTTTTAGCAGTGACGGAAAAATTTGAAGGCCGTCCGTCATTTTGACAGATTACACTGAGAGTGATCTATTGTAATTTACAACTGTAATTACCACCCCTGTCCAGTTGGTGGCGAGTGCGCTCCAGTGAGGCAGCAGAGCGCGGGATCATCAGCTCCAGAACAAAAATAAAAGTCTTACCAGTCTTTTGCTATGCTTTTGAGGCGAGTGCCCAGTTTAAGCTACAGCGATCTATCAGACCACATTAAAAAGCGCCAAAACGGTATTTATTGCTTGAATTTCCTAATAAAATTGACAAATTTTGAAATCTGAGACTTTGTTTCATATCTACATATCTATCTTAGTAACAACGCAATTTTTTGGATGGAAGGTGCACTCTCTGTACTGTTCATTTATCAACTGAAAACAGCATCGATTGGGATTTAATAATCGATATTGGTTCATAAAAATGAGATCTATTAAAATCGAGAAATCAATTTTTTTTTACCCAGCCCTAGTATATTTTGTTGTTTATAGTGGCCTCCGCTGTCACTGTGGTGTTGAACATGAAAAATGACGCACAGTCCGTGCATCTGTTCTCATCATAAATAAATAAATCCATAAACCTATGCTCGTCCTGTAGGTTCATTATTAAAAATGAAAATGAGAACAAAAATAGAAGCAATTAAATGTGTTATTATAACTAAAATATAAAAATTAAAATGACGGGTAATAATAGATTATGACGGAATTTTTACGACCCTGTCTGTCAAAATTACGGAAAATGTTAAAGTCTAAAGGTCTCTGCACACTGAGTCCGAAATTTTTGTCCGAAATTTTGGCACGTTAAAAAATAAATACGACCTCACGTTGTGCCAATCACGTTTGCACACTGCCTCCGAAACTTTCGTTTCGTTTAAAAAAAAAATTCGGATCAGGTTAAATTTTCTGCGTTTTCGCATCCGTTGCATGCATTTTGATAGGAAAGGGTGAGGAATACGAAAAAACTGAAAAACGCATGCGAAAATTTCGGACTCAGTGTGCAATGGCCTTAACGCAACCTCTGCTTTATCGTTATCTTTATAGTTATCGTTCTTTGTGTGAACGAGGCTTAACTCTTCGGAAAACTGCAAGTCTCTTTGGTGTCTACTAAACGAACAAATGTAAATGTATAAAGTATGTAAAGAACTATTTAGGACTTCACTTGCAGATGTCCTCAAAGCTTGAGACATAAAACTAAAATCCATAACACTCAGTGTTGATTTGATAGGGTTTTTCATGAGGTGTCATTTGGTTTATGTAGGCGAATGTCGTAATGGATTTACAATCTTAATGGATGCAAATAAATGATCATAAATTATACTGTACCTGCACATGGTTCTCATGCATTTTTGGTTTAATCGATGCTAGCTGCACAATGAAAAAAAGGTGGACAACACCGTCAAGTTCCGCATCAAAGGAGACGGAGTGACACAAGGCCCTATTGGTTTGTTTACCATTGATGAAAACAGCGGGATTGTGTATGTACACCGGCCCATCGACAGGGAACTGCACCCCATCTTCCATGTAAGACAAAACAAGATTTGTTTAGTTTGTCATAACACTAATGCTAACAACAGGAAGGACTGATTTGGTTTATCGATGTCGTTCATTGTGGCTTTTTGATTCTTTTGTAGGTGGACTTTGATGTACTGGACAGGCAGACTGGAGCCATAGTGGACAAAACGCTGTCATTTAATGTAGAAATAAAGGACAAGAATGACAATAGTCCTCTGTTCACTCCGAGCACTATACATGCACTTGTTCCCGAGAACACACCTGAAGGTTAGGCTACTGCATATATATGAAGATAAAGTGTGCAGTTTTTTTCTGTTATAATGCTTTCTTTAATCATGGCTTAATATAGTAATATAGTAATTTTAATGGTGACTTACCTTGAAAAGTGTAAACACTAACATTCTGTGGTGCTTTCAAAACATTGCTCTGTTTGTTTAAGCATCCAGGGGTCCGTTCTTCGTACCTCGCTTATTACATCTGAGATGATTTGAAAGATTCCAGATTTTCTAATCCTGATAACTGATCTCTGGCTAATTTGGTTCTTCAAACGAATTTACGTATTATATATCTTATATATTTATAGCCAACATGAAGTACATTTTTAAAAGTCATTTTAATATCTGGATTAAGTTGTCTAAGATTACTGCACTATTGATTGATTTTCTCCTGTTCTGAATAAATAAGCCCGAAAAGGGCAGATGTAACGCGAGGCAAGCATCGATACTCGAAACCACGATCAGCAATGCAGCGATTGGCTGGCGGCAAGACAGCAACGTAATGATGACATCATATCATTAAAATAGACACCTGACGAAAAACTTAACAAATTTCTGGACCTTTATAAGGAAACAGCCAAGCGAACAAAACTAAATATATAGATATAAATAGATAAATGAAATGAGCACTGTTTTTAATTTATTTGTAATATTTTACATGATTCCCAATTATTTATATTTATGACTTCTAGTATTTGTACAGGCTTTACATTTTTATTTCAATGTTGTAATTAGCAATTCATTTAATTTTATCTTTGAAGCAGATTTGTTACGTGACAGCATTAATTAAAGTTTCTTAGAGTTATCTGCATCTCCTGCGATCCATCAAGCCCCTCCCATAATATCTGTCATAACTCAAATTAATGCTCGGCTCAGATTAACTGTATAGCATGTGGGTAAGACTCCAATACAGTTATAAAGTAATTATTTCATCACTAATAAATCTTTCAATGAGTAAAACTGGCTGTGTCTATAGTATTATAGACTACACAATTCATTTTTAAATGATTATTATTTTTAAATTATTGTCCCTGGACCAGTAGGGTACTCTTGTAATAAAGTAGCGTTTGCTGGGGCAGATATTAAGTATCAATTCTGCTTAAAAATAAGCAATCTAATCCTGTTTACATGAAATAAGCTGCTCCCGAGCAGGTTTAAGTTTACAGACCTGTTGCTATGACAGCAAGTCCAGGATGAGCTTCGAAGAACCAAATGATCCAAGATCAAGTGAAATCGTCAACAATCAAATCCAGCTAACTGAGTTAGCGACGTACGAAGAACGGACCCCAGATCAGCTCAATGCAACAACATAGGCTAAACCAATGGCATGAGTTTGGGGTGGGGCTAAACTGTTTTGACAGCCAATGGCAGATGGGGGAGGGGTCTGCATGCTCTGGGGAAAAAAAAAGTACAAAAGCTGTCACTGGGCCAGGACCCTTTCAAAAGGTACACCTTTATACCTTATTTACCACTAAAGGGTGCACATTAGTACCTGAAAAAATTAAATTAAATAAAAAATATATATATATATTCATATAAATTATATCATATATAAATATATTTAATATATAAACGTTAAATATTTTTCTTAAATATATACATGCATGTGTGTGTATTTATATATACATAATAAATTACACAGTACACACACATATATTATGTAAACAAAAACTTTTATTTTGGATGCGATTAATCGCAATTAATCTTTTGACAGCACTAATGTATATATATATATATATATATTAGTATCTACAGTGTATATGTTAGAACCTAAACATATTTGTACCTTCTAAAAGTGTACCGCCCCAGTGCAGCATTTGTACATATATATATTTTTTTTAGTATTTCTATTTGGCGACACAGAAATTACACACTCTAATGCTGTTAGAAGTCTTATTGTTCTTGATCTTTTCAGATAAAAGAATTCACTATAATATTTATACATACTAACACTTTTAAAAGTCAAAACTTACTCTTCAGTCCAAAAGGAGCAGTTATTGAAACTAAACTTTTAAAAATAAAGGGCAAGCAGAGAAATTGTTTTCTCTTTCATCCTTGTTCTAATAGGTGTAGTCCAAGTAACATTACAAGCTCATGACATGGATGAGAAGGATACTCCTAATTCCCAGTTCACCATGAAGGTGGTGTCACAAGACCCTGCTTCACCAAAATTTACCCTGAAAGACTTGCCTGCTACCACTACAGTCAAACAGCTCGCCTTCACGGGATGCTTTGATTATGATGTGAGTAACTAATGCTGAATGCACGTTTTCAGCATTTTTCAGTATTTCTCATCTCTTCTGTCTCCCGTATTTTAGAAAGTAAAACAATATAAAGTGCTAGTTGAAGCGAGGGATCAAGGAACACCTATAATGTCTTCAACTGCAACTGTTATTCTGGATATCACTGATTCCAACTCCCATCCCCCAGAATTCAGTTTGGCCACGGTGAGTCTGGCTAGTCGCACAATCTCAGTTTAATATGCAAGTATAAGGAAGTCATGTGCAGATTGATATGTGAAAAAAATTTAAACACTGTGACACGTTTGCTGTCTGACATAGCAATATTGCATCAGCCAATGGCGGGAGTTTGGGGCTGACCAATGACAGAAGTTTTTAGGAAACCTGTTTGTAAACAGTCAGTTGGGTGCTTGCTAAGGGAAGGCAGCATAGCAACACTAAAAACCAAAAAAAAAAAACACTTTTAAATATTAACTTTCAGAAATAATGTTTTCATAACTTAATGGGAACTTTATAAAAAAAAAATATTAGAATTTTTTTTTTTGTTGTTAGCTGGGTTTTTCTAATAATAAATACTATGATTTTGATTTAGATTTTTTAAACTTGGCTTTTTAATAAAAGGGATCTGATATGATATACTTTGATATAAATTAATATATGTGTGTATAACAGTACAACACTGAAGTGATGGAAATGGAATTAAAGGAGATCCTAAGAATCGGCATCAAAGACAAGGACACACCGAACACGCCTGGTTCAAGAGCAGTGTTCTCCATCCTGAAGGGCAATGAGGAAGGCAATTATAAGATCGAGACAGACACCAAAACCAATGAAGGTGTGCTGACTGTTATCAAGGTAAACGCCACTGTTCCCTTTAAATATTTCATACACTTCTTAGAAGAATGAAGATCTGTCATTTACTCACATTGTCGATCCAAACCTTCTTCTGATGAGCACAAAAGAATTCAATGGCTACCGTCAACTGTTTGTTGATGGTAGCCATTGCTTCTTCATCGGGTGAATTCAATAATAAGAAAAACAGACTTCACAGATTTACTCACATACTTATTACAGTTACTTCTTTCAGTACACATGTTAGTTTTACATTGTGTTGGTGGGCTGAAAAACAGGATTGAATTAGAAAAAAAAGATAGACAGCATTTAATATGCTTGTATTTTCACAGGGGAAGAATTTTGAGAAAACTGAGATCACAGAGCTGGAAATAGCAGTCGAAAACAAGGAGAAATTATTTCGGTGTGTTGATGGAAAGGCTGTAACAGGACCCGCACCAAAGCCAAACACTGTCAAAGTGTCAGTGAAAGTCATTGATGTGAACGATCCCCCTGTGTTTAAAAAGCAAATTGAAAAAGTTTACCGGAATGAAAACGGACCTCTGGGAGATGTGTTGTTAGCACCCGAGATCAAAGACGAGGACTCGGACATTGACAAACTCAGGTGTGGTTGAGCTGCACAGCATCAAATTACCCATCAATGAAAACAATTTTCATTTTTGAAGATTTGTATGCTACTTTTATTTTATAATATCTAAAATATCAAATCAAATTATTATATTATGAAATTCAAATATTATAAAATGTAAAAAGTATAATATATATATAAATGATATGCCAGTTTCATTATATACACTATCATTCAAAATTGTAGGGGTTGGTCACATTCTCTAAGGATTTTGAAAAAAAAAAAAAAAAACTTTGAAAAAGTTTTTTCTGCTCACCAAAGCTGCATTTATTTTATTATATATATATATATATATATATGTGTATATATATTTATTTCACATGATCCTTCAGAAATTATTATAATATGCTGATTTGCTGCTAATGAAACCTTAATATACATATGTATGTATACATATATACAGGGCCGCATTAACACCGTAAGGGGCCCCTGGGCTTTACCTCTTGAGGGGCCCTTCATCAACGAGGACTACAGTCTACATTCACTCAATCTTGATAATCACAAAGCGCGAGTCATCAGCCTTTAATTTTGCAGTAATAAATGCCATTAACAAAACATCCAAACCTAAAGGTCTGTCATATAAAATATACACAAATATCACTGCATGAACTACACATATGCACATAGTCGGACATATTTTACACAGATAGGCTATCTAAAAATGTGTAGCATTTAATTGTGTTAACGTTGGTTAAATTCATTATGAACTAACATTAAATTAGGAACAGTGCAGGAAGGTAAATTAGTGAAGGTAAATGTAGCCTGCCTACACCTTCACAAAACAGTCTGTGCACTTCTGATTTACCTTCACAGATATGTCTTTCTGCTTGTGGATCTTCGCATTTTTCTTAAATCACTAATTTAAATTTTTAATGTACTAACTAATGAGTGAAACCTTTGTAACGAGCTGCAGTAGCAAAGTTTTTAAGTGTTTACCATCAAAGTTGTATTTTAGCCTTTTTATTTAGGCCTACAATTAAGGCCAAAGGCTGGACAATACGGACTGCCCGATCAGATGGCCTGGTGCCAGTTTTAAGCCTTGCCGACTTAAACATTCAAGAGAGTTTAAAGCATTAAAGGGCAAGAAGACATGAAAGGTAGGTCCACTCAGTAGCCTATGTTCTGTGTGCACATAGAGCCGCGCGTCTCAGCCAGCTTTGCCTTTCTTTCCGCAACTTGCCCTTGAACAGAAAAAAAAATACAAGCAGGGCCGCTGTTGGCCAAATGGGTGCCCTAAGCAGGATTGTATTGTTGTGCCCCCTCCCTTAAATATTATGGAAGTAAAAAAAAAAAAAAAACCCATCTACTATAGGAGTCAAAATAGAACTTTAATAAAATATAAAAGTAAATAAATAAATAAATTGTATTACTTACAAATTACAGTTGTAGCTCTAGACAGTTACCTATGGCAGTAATACAGTTGTCTGATTGATTTTATGGTCTCAAGCATTCAGAAATCACGCAAAAGAAAATTAAGCAGTTTTACTACGAAAACCATGGTTAATTTTTGTAAGGGTTGTGATGTCCACATGTTTTTTGTTGAAGAAATTATAGAGGCTGTGTCATCTACAGCAAAAAGGTGGCCAAAAATGAAAGATTAAGTGTATATTTGAATGAAATGTTTGGTCAATAGTCTATTAAACAAGGATATGATCGTACTGTAAGTATACAGCAGGCCTTAGGCTCCCTTTACAGGCATTTCTAACATGTAATGCTGAAAAAAGCAATAGACACCATCACAACATGTGTAATGGTTTTACTGGTTATAATGGGACTTGTATTAGTTTTAAAGGAAACTGTAATGGACCCTGTAGGTTTCTACTGGTAATTGGTCTCCTTCTATTGGTGGCTTGTTAAAACCAATAAATAATGGAATATGTCCCAAAACACACTACAGAAAACCATTTTTTAATGGTTAAAAGTTGATGGTTTGTAATGGTATTTGTGATTTATTTGTGATGGTATTAGAATTTTCTGTGATATTGTTTTTTTCAGCAGGGTTGCCTCATTGTTTTTATATAATGCATTTTAAGTCATTTTAAAGGCTGTTGTTGGTTTAGGTTTGTTTTTATAATGACAAAAAATATTATCTTAATACTTCTTTGTATATTATTATTTGAAGTAACAAAACTATGGTTAATTTTCGGATACATGGCTGCAAGAACCATTTTTTTTTTTTTTTTTTTTTTTTTTTTAATTCGTGTTAAAACCATGGCTAACTTTCGTAAGTGAACATGGAAACTTGGAGAGAATATTAGCTTTGGAGGTGGTGAAATTATTACCGACATTAAAAAACGTTATTAACCTCAACACCCAAAGTTTCACGGGATTATGAATGTAGCCTTATCTGAAAGTGAAGCTCGTTTTCATCTTTTTTGTTTTGATTTTGTTGTAGTTGTTTTCTTTACTTGGCGCCGGATTGCTGATGTCTTTTCATGGGCATAGTTGTCTATCAATTATGATCATATGAATTCAGCCGCGAGCGGTTGCAGGCGCGGGAATGGTGCGTCAATTATTATTATTATTTTGTATTTTTTTGAGCAACTGGGATGGAGCCCCTCTGGGATGTTATTTTACATTTGATTATTCAGTTTCTGTACATGAACATCTACAAACTCCAAAACGTTGTTTTTATTTTATTTTTTTTATCTTTGTTCTGTTTGTTTGTGCTATTGCTTATAATTAGTTCATTTGTTCTTACTGACTGTTCACTTGTCTTCAGTTGGAATCGAGAATTGTAAAATTGAACTGGTATCTATAAATTTGGTATCAAAAACAATGATAACAAAACTATTTTATTTTTGGTGGCAGGGCAAGTAAAAATTAAAACCACTGTTGAGCCCTTATGTCCAAATCACATATGTGACCCGTGCTGTCAAAATGAGTCGGAATGTGCATTTATTTGTAAAAGTGATTTTTACATTTGATTATTTGTTTTTCTTACTTGAATGCTTGTTGCTCTGTTTAGGTGCAAAATGAAAAAAAAGTAATGCATTTGTTTCTTTCTTATATTTGTTCTACTTTTTTTTTTAGAAATGTTGTTTTATAATAACAAAGATAAAATTAAAAAAATAGCTTTATTGTGTTTATTAATATATTACTGATCATTAAGAAAAGAATTGGAGGAAAATATGCAGCGTTGCTTGGTGATTTTGCTTTGGAGCCTTCAGAAAACTTTGAACACTGTTTTTCTCAGAATTGACTTTGCTGACTTCATCGACTTCAAACGGCTGTAGCTCAGTCATTTTTCGTCCGATTCCAACAAATCTATATAATTTTGAAGGTATTTTTGTTATTTAAAAAAACAAAGATGCAAATTAAAAAAACAGTAGAGCAAATACAAAATAGGCCTATGAAAAATGGAATTAACAGTCCTTTACTTTTTTTCCATTTTGCATATAATTTACAGAAGCATAAGAATAATACAGACATTGAACACTCAAATGTAAGTAGGCTGTAATCATTGCGTATTCTTTAGTGTATTAATTACAATTAATAAAGAAAAAAGTTATTCAGTCAAGAGCAGTGAGTAATTCGCTCTTTTCTTTCGTTGTTTGAGATGTATATTAAGATCTAATCTAATGTTACACATCAGATTTTTTCCACAACTGTTCATGTTCACTTCCATAGCTGTAGTGTGTAGTCGCTATACTACTGTGAGCTCAACTATGATGGAAAAGTAGTTAATTATTAGACTAACAGCCTACTGTATCTTACTACTGATAGCATATGACCTACCTGCCATGATCTGCATCGCATCTTCTCCTAGCCCCGCGTTAATATGCCGTGAGCGACGGAATTTTTGGCATTTTTTCTCTTTTCTGACTGGCTGAAACTTCTCGCGCAGCACTTGAGACGCCCGCACGTGCATTCAAAGCAAACCGAGAGCATAATTTTAAGGGAACGGTCAACTCATTATAAAATGCAGTTACAATATTTTCCGGCATCACCGGGGCCCCCCTCAGTCCGTGGCCCTGGGCTTAAGCCCAGGTAAGCCCGTGCATTAATGCGGCCCTGCATATATATATAGATGTGTGTGTGTGTGTCTCTCTCTCTCTCTCTCTCTCTCTCTCTCTCTCTCTCTCTCTCTATATATATACAGTGCCCTCCACTAATATTGGCACCCTTGATAAATGTGAGAAAAGGTGTCTGTGAAAATAAATCTGCATTGTTTATCCTTTTGATCTTTCACTCGAAAAATTCACAAAATTCTAACCTATCATTGAAGTAAAACAATTGAAAGTGGGGAGAAAATCTCATGATAAATAAATGTTTTTCTCCAATTCATGTTGGCCACAATTATTGGCACCCCTAGAAATTCTTATGAGTAAAATATCTCTGAAGTATATTCCCATTCATATTTACATTTTTTAGCACACCAGGGTGACAAGGAGAATGAAATTGTCCAGCCATGACTTTCTGTTCCACAGGATTATAAATATGAGAAACACAAAGGCCAAATTCCCTTAATCATCCATCACAATGAGAAAAAAACTAAAAATATACTTCTGATGTGCAGCAAAAGATAATTGAGCTTCACAAATTAGTGAAGTGGCTTTAAGAAAAGAGCTAGAGCAGTGAAAATTCCCATTTCCACCATCAGGGCAATCATTAAGAATTTCCAATCAACAGAAAATGTTACGAATCTGTCTGGAAGAGGACGTGTGTCTATATCGTCCTAATGCACGGTGAGGAGGAGAGTTTGAATAGCCAAAGACTCTCCAAGGAACACAGCTGGAGAATTGTAGAAAATAGTTGAATCTCGGGGGCAGAAAACCAAAAAAAAAATTGTCAAACAGCCCCTATATCAGCACATGTTGTTTGGGAGGGTTTCAAGAAAAATTCTCCTCACTCATCCAAAAACAATCTCCAGCATATTCAGTTGTCAGACACGACTGGAACTTCAAATGGGACTGGCTTCTATGGTCAGATGAAACTGAAAAATGAGCTTTTTAGCAGCAAACACTCAAGATGGGTTTGGTGCACACAGGGATAAAAAGTACCCCATGTGTACAATGAAATATACTGCTGTATTTTTTATGTTGTGGGCCTATATTTCTGCTGGAGGTCCTGGACATTGGTTTAGACACATGGCATCATGGATTCTATCAAATACCAACAGATAAAAAAATCAATAAGTGACTGACTCTGTTAGAAATCTTATAATGGGCCATGTTTGGATCTTCCAACCGTACAATAATCCAAACACAAACCTCAAAAACAACACAAAAATGGGTCACTGGGCACAAAACCAAGCTTCTGCTGGCTTGGCTGTCCTCTGACCTGAACCCTGTAGAAAATGAGTGAGATGAACTGAAGAGAAGAAGTACTAACATGGAGCTGTGAATCTGAAGGATCTGGAGAGATTCTGTATGAAGAAAATGGTCTCTGATCTCTTGTCAGGTGTTCTCCAAACTCTTCAGGCATTATAGGAGAAAACTCAGAGCTGTTGTGCTGGGAAAATGACGTTGCAATAATTGGGTGCCAATAATTGTGGCCAACATGAACTAGAGAAAGCATTTATTTCACAATGAGATTTTCTCCCCACTTTCAATTGTTTTACTTCAATGATAGGTTGGAATTTTGTGAATTTTTTGAATGAAAGATAAAAAGGATAAACAATGCAGATTTATTTTCACAGCCGCCTTTGGTCATATTTACCAAGGGTGCCAATATTAGTGGAGGACACTGTATATATATATTAGTAACAATATAAAAAGCCTTCCCTGTCATTTTGAATCAAATTAATGCATCCTTGCTGAATAAAAGTATTAATTTAGTTTAAAAAAGGCATACTGACCACAAACTCTTTAAAAATATTGTATGTGAAAAATTGTATAACATAAAATTGTGTCATATAAAATGTAAATATTACAATAAAGCATACCGTTTTAGTTACACACACCAGAGATGTAGAGGAAACTGGACAGTGATCTGACAGAGAGTGAAAGTGTTTTACAGTCTGTATGTTTATGTAGGTATGAGTTAGTTCAAGACCCAGCCAAATGGGTGAGTGTGGATAAGAAGACAGGAAAGATCACCACAGTTAAGAAGATGGACCGGGAGTCTCCATTTATCATAAATGGCACCTACACTGTCGTAGTGCATGCTATAGATGACGGTAAGCACCGAACTATCTGTTCTCAGTATGTTCAACACAATCCAAACTTTTGTGAAAGCATTGAAAGTAATTTTACTGTTCTTAAAAACACTAATTTAATCTCAGAACGCAGCTGTCGCTGACTTTTTCCCACATGCTGTTCACAGGACAGCCTCCAGCTACAGGCACATGTACTGTAGTGGTCTACCTAGGTGACCAGAACGATAACGCTCCCCATCTCGTATCTAAAAATGCGGTCATGTGCGGGAACAAAGTCAATTATGTGGATGTGAAACCAACAGACCTTGACGGCCCTCCGTTTTCTGGTCCTTTCACCTTCTCTCTGGGAGGAGACGAAGAGCTGAAGAATCTGTGGAAGCTGGATCCCACCACAGGTCAGGATCATTGACTTCATTTACAGTTACACAGATAATGCTTGAGGACGTTTCTGGCTCCATCAGTTGAGGGTTGCACAATAAAAATAATTTTATTTTTGTGTCTAGTAAAAATATAAAAGACATGATACATTTACATGAGAATTGCATTAGATACTTGGACTTGTTTATCCAATTTATTTTTTGACTTTTACTAATTACATTGATAAGAAGCTTTTTAGTCACACTTTAGTTCAGCGGCCAGTTCTCGGTATTAACTAACTATGAACTCTGACTTTTGCTTCAATAAACTCCTAGTTTGCTTAGTTAGTACAGTGGTTGTTAAATTTAGGTATTGGGTAGGATTAGGGATGTAGAATATGGTCATGCAGAATATTTGGTTTATAAGCACTAATAAACAGCCAATATGCCAGCAACATGCATGCATATGCAAGCAACTAGTTAATACTGAGATAAAATAAAGTGTTACTATTTTTTTTTTCTTGATTTTAATATAAATCTAACATAATTTTATTAGTATTGAGATACTATTATAGTTTGAATTAATAGTTTAAATTAGTGTTATTATTATATATATTTTATTATTATTATTATATTTTCATTTTTTAATTATTGTTTTTTAATTTAATTAAGTTGTAATAATTTTCCTGTGCATTTTTGTCATTTTTTTAATTTTTGTTTATAATATGTGTATTATATTTTTTTATTCATTTTTATTTCAGTTTTAGTCGTAGTTATTTTAGTACATCACATACTAAAATGGTACATTCAGTACAGTTAGGACTAAAATATACAGTCACACTTTAGTTTGGGGACCAAGTCTCGCTATTAACCAACTATTAACTATTATACAACTTTTGCCTAATTATACTCCTAATTTGCTGCTTATTAATAGTTAGTAAGGTAGTTGTTAAATTGAGGTATTGGGTAGGATTAGGGATGTAGAATATGGTCATGCAGAATATGTGCTTTATAAGTACTAATAAACAGCCAATATGCTAGTAATATGCATGCTAATACGCAACTAGTTAATAGTGAGAATTGGTCCCTATACTAAAGTGTTACCAATGAGACATACCTGTAGTTCCTTGGCAACTTGCTGAAATAAAATAAGTTTAAATTTTATTTCAAGACACAGAAATGTTTTGTTATGGTTTTAGTTAACCCTGTTTCAGTCATTGTTGCTGGGTTTGTACTGCAGGAACAGACACCTCTCTGATAAGTTTGACGAGTCTGCCATATGGAAACTACTCCGTTCCCTTGAAGATACAGGATCAGCAGGGTCTGCAAGAAGAAGACGTTCTTCAGGTGGTTGTGTGTGAGTGCACAGGAATCAACACGTGCCGTGGCCGTCTTCCTTTCTCCTCAAGACTGGGTCCAGCAGCCATCGGTCTCCTGTTTGCTGGACTTCTCCTATTGGCCTGTGAGTTTCAACAACACAACAGATATCAAATACAGCCTGCAACAACAGTTCTGCTCCACTGATTTGATTATATAAGAACTTTTGCGAGAGTGCAGTTCATATTATGGCACATGGCACTGACAAGCTAGGCAATATCACGTTCATAATCGCAGATGAATCGCCTTCGATTATGAATGCGAAATTGCCTAGCTTGTCATGGACCTACGGCTCTGTGTAGTAATTGCCGCTCCATCTAAGAGCAGGTGATGGCGAGTAACTACTAATCAAGAAACCGGCTTTACAGACCAGATGCGCATGATCATCACATTCGATTAATTGCACAGCCCTATACTCTTCACATCCTCCAATGTTGTGTAATATGTACTGTATGTTATATAATGGCACCTTGTTGTTTTGCAGTGATGCTCCTCGTTTGTTTCGTCTGTGACTGTCAAAGCAAGAATTTTCAACACATCCCTCTGAACCTGCAGGAAGAGGGCAACCAAACCCTTGTCAAATACAATGAAGAGGGAGGAGGCTCAATCTTTAAGGTGTGCGAAACTGTCAGTCTTGTTGAGAGTTGAGTTATGAATTTAGTAGAAGGAACTGTAGAAAATATCGACTGTATGCCCGAGTTTCATTTTTTAATAAGAAGTATAATATGGTATTTTATGTTCTTCCTTTTTGTGTCTTGTGTTGCATATTTACATAGTAAATTTGATATATGACACAATATTTTTTTTCATTGACTGTTTTCATAGACTAATATTCATCACTCTGAATTAAGTTAAATCTGATTGCATATTTTGAAAAATATAACTTAGTATTTTTGAATGAGATTGATTTGTATCTGTATTAAAAATCAACTTAGTTTGACTACAATTGAACAGATTATTTGTGTGTACCCATAACTTGTTCCAGGACATTCCAAAGTGTTTGCTCAGATGTTTGCATATAAAGCTTGAACCTGTTTACCTGAGAATATTTGGTGCAGTTTTACAAGCAGCACCTGTGGTCTAAGAGCAGAACATGTGACCAGCATTTTGCCTGTATTTTTATTTTCTCTCCTCAGCCCGAGCTACTGTATCAGAGGGAAAGCTGGATAACTCCTTCTGACGCGGTACATACAAGTTTTTATCTCTTTTTCTCTGTTGCTTTTCTCACTGGCCTAATGCCTACGTGGCCAAAAGCCATATGATCAGACAAGTATGTCGTCGCATTTTAGCACAGTGAACAGGATCCCAAGATGAGTTATACTGAATGGAAAAGCATGTTGCTACATGCTGTCTGTAGGACTAACACATAACAGCAGGCTGTTAAAGGGTTAAAGGTTTAGGGCAAACTTGTATTAAACATAATGCTCACATTTTTTCACGCGCTGACTTTATGATGCAATCCTATATAATTGCATCAAGTTGAAGTTGTTCAAATAAAGAAATATTTCCAGCCCATAGACGATAATTAAAAATAAGTTTGATCATCTTAATCGAGTTATTCTCCGTGATTGTGTGCAACGATTGAATAGCATTATAATCCCAATCTTCTGTGCAGTAGTATGTACAATATATATATAAAAGAGAGCTTTGAGATTTTGATAAAATCTTCTTTTGAATAATTGGATTTTGTTAATTTTTTTGGCATGATTTTAGTGTCTAATGTCATATAAGCATTAAAGGATTAGTTCACTTCCAGAATAAAAAAAATACTGATAATTTACTCACCCCCATATCATCCACAGATGTTCATGTCTTTCTTTCTTCAGTTGCAAAGAAATTAAGGTTTTTGAGGAAAACATTCAGATTTTTCTCTATATAGTGGACTACAATGGTGCATGGCCAACAGGTTGAAGGTCCGAATTGCAGTTTCAATGCATCTTCAAAGGGCTCTACATGATCCCAGCTGAGGAATAAGTGTCTTACCTAGCGATACGATTGGCCGTTTGCTAAAAATAAAATAAAAATGTATATACTTTTTAATCACAAATGCACGTCTTGCAACATCCAGAAAGCACAGCACACATTTTACACAAATCTGCAAAATAGATTTAAATATGTAAACATATAACATTATTTCCTATATATTTTGTTGTTTGTATGTGCTACATTTTCAAGCTTGGGGGGAAAAAAAGTTGCTTGGATCAGATTTTCCCCTTTCTATACAAAGCAAATTAACAGATTATTTGTATAACCATAACTTGTTCCAGGACATTCCAAAGTGTTTGCTCTGATGTTTGCATATAAAGCCTGAAACTGTTTACCTGAGAATATTTGGTGCAGTTTTACAAGCAGCACCTGTGGTCTAAGAGCAGAACATGTGATCATCATTTTGCCTGTATTTTTATTTTCTCTCCTCAGCCAGATCTACTGTATCGGATGGAAAGCTTGAAAACTCCTTCTGCACCGGTACATACAAATTTTTATCTCTTTTTCTCTGTTGCTTTTCTCACTGGCCTAATGCCTACGTGGCCAAAAGCCATATGATCAGACAAGTATGTCGTCGCATTTTAGCACAGTGAACAGGATCCCAAGATGAGTTATACTGAATGGAAAAGCATGTTCCTACATGCTGTCTGTAGGACTAACACATAACAGCAGGCTGTTAAAGGGTTAAAGGTTTAGGGCAAACTTGTTGTATTAAACATAATGCTCACATTTTTTTCACGCGCTGACTTTATGATGCAATCCTCTATAACTGCATCAAATTGAAGTTGTTCAAATAAAGAAATATTTCCAGCCCATAGACGATAATTAAAAATAAGTTTGATCATCTTAATCGAGTTATTCTCCGTGATTGTGTGCAACGATTGAATAGCATTATACTATGAGCAAGAGCGGGAGGTTAATCACAATAAATATAATTTAAAAATAAACAAAATAATATTAAAAATTAAATTAAATCAGTCCGAGTATTCCTCTGACAGTAACTTGAGCTGCGTGCTCTTCATTAATCTGACAGCGCTGACAGTCGCGTCGCTCAGATAGGCTAATATTACACATTAAAATGAAGGATGACATGATACATGGTGTTGAATCGGTATAAATACACAGTTTTAACATTGACGTTTATTGCGTCAATGTTCAACTAAACTAAATTAGTTTCATTTTCTTCACAAAACTGGCATCTGTCCATTGACAAAGCAGGTGGAAATTACTTTAAACTACTAATCGGATGTTACGACACGCGGACTGTGAAAAAGGCCTATTAGAATGATTTCTGAAGGATCATGTGACACTGAAGACTGGAGTAATGATGCTGAAAATTCAGCACTGCATCACAGAAATGAATTACATTTAATAAAATATTTTGATCAAATAAATGCAGCCTTGGTGAGCATAATAAACATTTCAAGATTTTACCAATCCCAATCTTCTGTGCAGTAGTATGTACAATATATATATATATATATATATATATATATATATATATATATATATATATATATATATATATATATATATATATATTGAGCCTGGTCAGTACCTGGATGGGAGACCTCCTGGGAAAACTAGGTAGCTGTTGGTAGAGGTGTTAGTGAGGCCAGCAGGGGGTGATCACCCTGTGGTCTGTGTGGGTCCTAACGCCCCAGTACAGTGAAGGGGACACTATACTGTCAACAAGCGCCGTCCTTCGGATGAGACGATAAACCGAGGTCCTGACTCTCTGTGGTCATTAAAAATCCCAGGATGTCTTTCGAAAAGAGTAGAGGTGTGACCTCAGCATCCTGGCCAAATTTGCCCATTGGTCTCTGACCATCATGGCCTCCTAATCATCCCCATACACTGATTGGCTTCATCACTCTGTCTCCTCTCCACCAATAAGCTGGTGTGTGGTGAGCTGAGGTGGATGCTGCACACTGGTGGTGGATGAGGAGATACCCCCCTCACAATGTAGAGCGCTTTGAGTGCTTATAAAAGCAGAAAAGCGCTATATAAATGTAATGAATTATTATATATATATATATATATATATAATAGAGCTTTGAGATTTTGATAAAATCTTCTTTCGAGTCATTGGATTATTTTTTATTTTTTTTGGCATGATTTTAGTGTCTAATGTCATATAAGCATTAAAGGATTAGTTCACTTCCAGAATAAAAAAATACTGATAATTTACTCACCCCCATATCATCCACAGATGTTCATGTCTTTCTTTCTTCAGTTGCAAAGAAATTAAGGTTTTTGAGGAAAACATTCAGATTTTTCTCTATATAGTGGACTTCAATGGTGCATGGCCAACAGGTTGAAGGTCCAAATTGCAGTTTCAATGCATCTTCAAAGGGCTCTACATGATCCCAGCTGAGGAATAAGTGTCTTACCTAGCGATACGATTGGTCATTTGCTAAAAATAAAATAAAAATGCATATACTTTTTAACCACAAATGTACGTCTTGCAACATCCAGAAAGCGCAGAACACATTTTTCACAAATCTGCAAAATGGATTTAGCCTTTTAAATAGGATTTAGTTCTTCTTCAATTATCTCAGGGTGGAAATGTAAAGGTTAAATTACTTAAGTGTAGATCTGTGATGTTGTGAGATTGTACGTAATTGAAAGTAAGATGATAAGATAAAGCATCAAAAGATCTCCAATCAAAAGGAGTGTTGAGACTTGTTGGCTTTTCCTAGTTATTGCCCTGAAATTGTGACTGATAGTGAAATAAAAGCGTGAGGGTTAAGGGCACATTCAGTATTTTCTGTGGAATTGTGAAGCTACAGTTTCTGTGCAATATTAATCATTCGTGTGATTTTTAGGGGAAAAAAAGTAAGCATGAAGGTCTACCCCTAGCAGATCATACAAAAATGTACAAATGAGATTATACAAATTCATACAAATTAGCCACCAAATTGGCAAAATGTAAATTACTCAGGAATTGCCATGAGATTGTGTTGTGTTTGGGTGACATTTTTTTTTCAATTCAAAATATGGGTTCAAAACATTACAACTTTTAATTCAAATATTAATAATACTAAATATCATAAATCATGGTCATAAGTCACGTTGTTCTTTGATTATGATGATTTATGCTTTCTCTCACAGTATAACGTTCAGTATAACTTCCAGGAAATGTCCAGTGGTGGAGGAGTGATGAGCATGGTGAGTGACAGTGTGCAGTTAATGTTGTAGAACAAAACATCAAAGTATCATTAAGTTCTGTTAACAACAGGCTTTGTTTTACTCATAAACTGAAAAACCCCATTAGAAAACCCCAGAGGAAAATCTCGAAGGAACCCGTTTCAAATGACTCTTCCTGGTTCTGACGAAATATGATACAAAAAAAATAAGACAGGAAATAGCATTAGCTCAGTTTGAAACAATAGGACACCCACAAAGATACTAAACCAAATGAGTGTGTGTTTTATTTCTTTTTCTTTTTCATTTCCCTCTAAAGCCACATCACAACTGGTCAATGGTCCGAAGAGAAAGGGAAAGCTTTAGGGTAAGCTCTTCAAATCATTCATATACATATTAAAAAAAATTGGATTTTAAGAAATGATTCTCAAACACTAATAAACTATAAAAGTACTGAAACATTTTAGAGCATTTTCATTGTAGAAATAGCTAAAAGTGTTGAATACAGAAATAACAAGTGAAATGAAATACATTTTCTTTATTAAATATTGCTTGTTTTTAAGAATGAAAGTCGCCAGATGTCCCGCTCATACAGCCAGTCACGAACAGAAAGGAACCTGGGAGAACACATTGAGAGGGTGAGTCCAACACACAAAACACCTGACGAGCCTGATTTTACAGAAACCTGGAGAACATACGAGAGAGAGAGAGAGAAGGAACTTTTGTAAGATTTTCAAATTTTCACATATAATTTATACTGATATAAAGATATACATACATAAACAAACTCTTGAAAAGTGAATTTATTTTATTGTCAATTTAAGAATTAAAAAAAATTATATACATATATTTGTAAATTAGAAATATGTTTACATATATGTAACGAGTCCCCACTCGGCCGCTTCCGAGCGAGTCTCGAACCCTCGATCTCCGGCTACTAGTGCCTCTCTTTGAGATCAGGGGAGTGAGGTTTACCTGCACAGCATATACTCGCTGGCCTCGTTACATATTTAAAGTATGACAAAAGATTATTGAAACAATAAGTTTACTTTACTTTAAATACTTTAAACTTTAATTTAATATAGTGCACTTTTTAAAAGTGTACTTAAAGGGATACTCCACCCCAAAATGAAAATGTTGTTGTTTTTCACTTACCCCCATGTCGTTCCAATCCCGTAAAAGCTTCGTTAGTCTTCAGAACACAATTTAAGATATTTTAGATGAAAACCGGGAGGCTTGTGACTGTCCCATTGACTGCCAAGTAAATTGCACTGTCAAGGTCCATAAAAGTATGAAACGCATCGCCAGGATACTCCATCTGCCATCAGTGGTTCAATCGTAATGTTATGAAGAGACGAGAATATTTTTGTACGGAAATAAAACAAAAATAACGACTTTATTCAACAATTAGGCACCGTAACGTCTCCGTAACGAAGCTTTTACGGGTTTGGAACGACATGGGGGTAAGTGAAAAATGACCAAATTTTAATTTTGGGGTGGAGTATCCCTTTAAGTGTGTTACGAAACATGGTCATGAAAGTGTCTCTCTCACCATTTATTTGATTAGTATTACAATATCTGCAAGTACATTTTTTTTAAATAAACTTCTTTTAAATAAACTTACCTTTTCTTCTTCTTTTTAAACTATGTTTAAATGTAAATGTGAGTAAACAAAGATGTGTTTAATGTGAAAACAAAAACTCAATAAAAAAATTAAAATCTTGCACTGCATGATTTTCCTTTGACACTATTAGTGGAAAAGTGACCTTGCTTCAACTTGTTCTTAGTTGGAAATTAAATGCATTGTCGCCACCTATCTGCCAGATCCCTCATAGCACAACATAATATTAATGTACAAAGACCTGCAGACCATGCAGACACCACAAGGTGGCAGCATCAGATAAAAAAACATTTACACTGTATCAGCATAAATAATCATTAAGACTAAGATATTTCTCTTTCCATTATTTTATCCCATAGAAAATCAGCGGCTTTCCAGAAGAGCAGAGGGACTATCCAGAGTATTCCCCACATCAGTATGAATATGAGGGGAGGGCCAGTGACCGTCAATCACTGGATCAGCTGACTGTCAGCAACCTCGGTGATAACCTAGACTTCCTGCAGAACCTCGGGCCAAAGTTCAACGCTCTGGGTGGGATCTGCCAACAGTCAGTGGAGCGCAGGAACGTCCGGCTGTGAACGTGGGTGATGATTTGAGGCTTTTATCGCTCCACATTTCTACAATGCTTGTTCAACTAAGCTGCAAAGGGGTTCCAGGGATTTCTTTTTTTCTTTTTTTGGAGACAGTGCTCTAGGCCATTATTGCTTGAAGACATGCCTTGAATTTGAGCGCCATGACACCTGTACAGGCACAGGACAATTATGGATATAAACTGTGAACATTACATTTTCAGTGACAAGACTGCCTGCCCTCAAGGAACTATGGGATACACTGTGCATTTGTGCTCATGATGGATGTGTAAGGAACCATGTTGGGTGCTTGAAATTAAAACTTGCTCGTCTGAAATGAGGTGGTTGGTGGTGTGGACTGTGTTTTGCTGTGACCAGCGAGCTTGATGCACTGACAGGCCGCCGTTCTGTTTCGGATCTCAAGATCCTTTTTTTTTTGTTCCGCAAACACAAAGCCACATATCACAACCACAATTATTTATGCAGATAGTGTTTGTCTGGGGTTCTCTTGCACTTGCTGCCTTTAGCTACTATATTGTTTTGTGCACTTTGACTTTTCACTGCAGAATCACTCGTGTATTTAAAGGGACAGTCCAGCCAAAAATGACAATTCTATAATTTATTCAATTTCATGTCGATCCAAACCTATATTGAAGCAAATGTCCACCACGGAATATGATATTTTTTAAAAAAAGGTAATTTTCACACAGCTAAGAGTGTATATCTCACAATTCAGACTTTTCTTCTCAGAATTATGATTTTACATCTTGGAATTCTGACTTTTCCTCTCAGAATTCTATTTTTTTTATTTTATTTTTTTAAAACACCTGACCACATGATCATGCTGAATTTTGAGAAACTCGCATTTTTTTAAAAATAAAAAAATAAAAAAATCTGAATTGCAAGATAAAAAAAAATAAGTAATTACCGTTATCCATATCTATTCTGTGGCTGAAATAAGTTTCCATACAAACCACTTTCTTCTGGAGAGGAACACGGAAAACTGCTTTGGAGGATGTTGGAAAACAAAAAGCATTGATTTCCAACAAACCCATTGACTGGACAAAACAAATTTATTTATTTATATTTCACAGAAGAGGGAAAATCATATAATTTTTGAACAATTTGAGGGTGAGTAAATAATGACTGAATATTCATTTTTGACTGACTGAACGTGAAAAGAAAAAAAAGTGATTAAGGATGATAAAGAACCAGCAGAAGCTATTTAGCAGAGCAATGAGGGATAGAAAATAAAAGTAAAGATCAACAATCGTTCAACAGAATCTGAGTCTGGCAGGTGGCAGTTATGCACCGTTGATCATCATTACATCACTCTTCCATATTTACTCAAAGGGCCTTTCTTCACCTGGGTTTTTTCCACTGTACGGAAGTTTTCTGAAGAGTGGCTGGAATTCACTTTTTATCATGTTACATTTAAATTACGCACACTGTAGTGTTCTTCTATTTCTTTCATACTACTCATTGTATTGTAAATAGTTTGTTTCAACCAATGATTTTAAGGACTGATGATATATTTTATATTCAGTTATCTTGATGGTTTGAGTGTAGGGTGCTCCGGGCCTGAGGCGTTGTCTGCAGTGTTCACTTTCTCTTTGAGGAACAATCACTCTAAAAATGAATGTGTAACATTATCTGATTTTTTGATAACACTTTATACAAATATTCAATGTTACCATTAATGCATTATTACAACATTTTATCACAATCACAATCAATGCATTTTTACAGCATTTATCTAGTTTAATGTTAATACACAAAAACAATGCTAATATAACTGTTTATTGTTAATTCAAGTATTTTAAATGTTAAAATTGTATCAGTACATGTAGACTAGATTAATAAATGCTGTAAACGTATTGTTAGTACTTATAGTTCATGTTAGCTATCTGCATCAAACACTATTGTAAAGTGTTAATGAACGGGATAGTCCCTACCACTCCGACTGTACAGCATGACTACTCCATCCAGCTAGGTTTTTCTACAATTACCCCATCAACTTCCGTTAGAAATCTTGGTGTAATCTTTGATGACCAGCTGACCTTCAAAGAGCACATTGCAAAGACTGCTCGATCTTACAGGTTTGCGCTACACAAAATCAGAAAGATCAGGCCCTTCCTGACAGAGCATGCTGCACAATTTCTTGTCCAGGCTCTTGTCGTTTCTAGGCTGGACTACTGCAATGCTCTTCTGGCTGGACTTCCATCAAACACAATCAAACCTCTACAAATGATTCAGAATGCAGCAGCACGACTGGTCTTCAATGAGCCCAAAACAGCCCATGTTGCACCCCTCTTCATCTCATTGCACTGGCTGCTGGTTGCAGCTCGCATCAAGTTCAAGACACTGATGCTTGCATACAGAACGGCCACAGGCTCAGCACCCTCCTACTTCCACTCACTATTACGAATCTACATCCCCTCCAGAAGTCTGAGATCTGCTAGTGAGCGACGCCTTGTGGTACCATCACAGAGAGGCTCAAAATCACTCTCCAGAACATTCTCGTTCACCATTCCTGGCTGGTGGAATAATCTTCCCACCCCTATCCGGAATGCTGGATCCCTGTCAGTCTTTAAGCAACAACTGAAAACTAATCTCTTTCGACACTACTTGACTTCATCCTAAATAAAAAAAAAAAAAAAAAAAAACTTTGTCTTTCTCTTTATTTATTCCTTCCTTTGCTAGCTTGCACATTTGAACAATGCCTGAGACTTGGTATTACGAGCACTTCCTCTGTCTGTTTGCCTCTTTAAGATGAATCGCTATGTATTCCCCAATTTTAAGTCACCTTGGACAACAGCGTCTGCAAAATAACTAAATGTAAATGTAATGTCATAAAGTAGACAGGAGTCTGAATTAAATTAGTAGCCTAATGATGCTGAATAAATGATGGCCTATGGTCGCAGGAACTAGGGGTGCTGAGGATGCTGCAATATATAAATTATATTATACATTTTAAGTTTAATTATAAGCCGCATGTCCATGATTATTCAAACAACGAACAAATTATACAGCTAGCCATGAACATTACATTATCAAATTCAGTCTAACGTGAGTCTTTTTAGAGCACTCCAAAAAAAGCTCCAGTTAGGTTATAAGTGAAGCTGTCTACAGTGTATGATATATGAATCTCTTATTTACGTCGCATGTAGCCTACACAGGGGCGGACTTAGTGCTTTGGGGGCCCTAAGCAAATTTCAGGTATGCAGCCACAACACAATAATATGCTCTTTTACGCCTAACCCTTATTTTGCTCGCTAGCTCTCTCTCTCATTATAGCTATAACTATTATTTATTATAACCGGGGGTTAAATTGGTATTTGTTATGTGGGGGTGGGGTGGGGGGTTGAAATACGGATGTTGTTCTAAACTGCCTGCACGCACAGCAGCCCCACTCTTTTTATTTATTATTTTACTGCAGCCCCACTTTTTTTATTTATTACTTTACCACAACCCCACTCTTTGGGAAAAGAAACATTTAATAAAGTTGCTGATGTCATTAGCCAACTGATAAAGATGACTATAGCAAAAGAAGTGAGACAAGCTGGCATGTTTTCAGTTCAAATTAATGCAAGATATCAACTCCAAAGACCCCAGTGTTCAATCATACTTAGATATGTAACAATGTCATTCAAGAAAGACTGATTGCTGTGGTGGACTGTGAGTCATCTACTGGCCAGAATTTTGTAGAGCTTCTGAAAAAAGTGCTACTGGACCTTAATATTGACATTGGCACATGTGTGGGCAACTCAACAGATGGTGCTGCTAATATACAGGGACAGTTTAGGGGTTTTTCTACACTCCTCTCTGAGCATTCCCCCAATCAGGTTCATATTTGGTGTTACTCACATCTTTTGAATCTTGTACTAGCAGACACAACGGGTAGTGTTGTGGAAAGTTCATCTCTGTTTTCACTGCTTAATGATATAGCTGTTTTTTTAAGAGAGTCATACAAGCGCATGCAGAACTGGGAAGAGAAGAGTCAGGACAAGCATCACAGACGACTGTGCCCAATAGGGCCAACTAGGTGGTGGGCTAAGGATCAGGCACTAAGTAAAGTGTTTGGGTGCTTTGGGAATCCTCAAGGAGGCTTGTTTTTTGAAGTGCTTATGACTTTAGACACCATTGTAGATGACAGTACACAAAAGCCAACTGTGAGGGCGAAGGCAAAGGGATTCATAGAAAGCTTTTGAAGTATGAGACAGTGCTCACTGCTCAACTCTTCCTTCGCATTTTTGAGCTTACATCCCCCCTTTCAAAATACTTACAGACAAGGGAAATGGATATCATCACAGCTCAACGTCTGGTTGGGGGAGGGTCTCAGGAAGTGTGCTAGGGACTTTGAAGGAGTTAAGTGTGCAGCTGATGAGTTTGTGAAGTGGACTAATGGAAAGTTGCAAGAGGAGGAAGAGTGTGAGCTTGTAGTGCAGGTTGCCCTTTCTGAGAGAAAGATCAGAAAAAAGAAAAGGATGACAGGAGAGCTTGCCGAAGATGAGCACCTGGCATCAGCTGAAACTGACTTCAAGGTAAAAGTACACAATTTCATTGTAGACACAGTAACAGGTGGTATCCATAAGAGGTTTTCTGCTAATGTAAAACTTTGCTCAGATTTTGCCTATTTTGATCCTAGAAACTTTGCTCATGTGAGGGAAAGTGGACTCCCCAGCTCAGCTCTAGAAGAAATAAGCAAATGTATGCTTAAGTTGGACAACAGGGCTACAGTTGGCACATTATGTGGAGAACTGTAAAGCCTTGCATCTCAGTGGGACAGACTAAAGATGTCCCCTCTGGAGGGTTACACTGTCAGGATAGCTAGTGAAATGCCACAAGGAAGTGATGAGGATCCTTCCATGGAACAGCAGGACGTCGAACTAGAGAGCAAAACTTGTTCCTCCTGTAAAAACTGTGTCATTTGTGTTTATCTCATCCTCTCTCAGTACAATCTTCTAACTGACGCCTACCATGTGATTGGACTCACCTACAAGTTGCTATTAGCATTGTCCATCACACAAGTGGCCTGTGAGAGAAGCTTCTCAACAGTGAAATTCATAAAAAAACAGAACCAAAAAACTTTAACCAAAATGAACCTTGAGGCATTCATGCCCATGTCTTTGGACAATGACACTGTGATAAACAAAGTTGCAGAGACCAGTGCACTGCTCAGACGTTTATTAATGTTTTAGAGTTGGCCATGTTTCCTTGAAGCTACACTTATGCAGACGAAAAAGATTATTAGATTATTAGAAAATTAGAAAGTTATACAGTGAAAAAAAAAATCTTGCAGATAACAGTGCAATGCAGTGTTTAAGGATTGGATATCTGTGAACAATTTTGCACAGAATATGTATATTCAGTATTCATGTTCTCATATTTGTGAAAATATTTGAAGTTGTAAAGCAGCTGTTTCCTTGACTTATGCAAAGTAAAAAGAGATCATAGTGTCATTAGAAAGTGCAATACAAATTTATTGTAATTTTATTTTAAATTTTTATTTTTTATATTTGTATTTATTTGATATTTCAAGGTTTGGATATATATATATATATATTTACAGAAAATATATTCTGATACTGTTAAACATTACATTGTGTTGTAAAGAATACTGTTATTAACTGTTCTAACAAATCTTCACTTTGAAGCAACACTTAGGCTACTGTATTAGCACTGAACAGGAAATTATGATATTTTTGAAAAATACAATGAATTACAAGGATGTAGATAACAGTACACTATTGCAGACTTATATACTGAAGTTTTAATTACATTATTTTAATATAGTCAGTTGTCAACTAAAGTGGGCCGGTCTAAGTCATGAAACTCCAGAGCTGAAAATGAGTCCCACTCCGGCCCTGGGCTAATGAAACTTTGACTCAACCGATTCGTTCAAAACACTGAATCATTCAGCAATTGCTAATTGCTGTGAGATGTGCTGTGGTTCAGCCTAAAATGTAAGTGATCTAATATTATTGTATTTGTTTATTTAACTGTTTATAGAACTATTGAACAGTCATAATGGTGAAAATGTGTGATGTTGCCTAAATAACTGTTAAATAAAAAAACTTAACATTTTGTATTTTTACCTCAGTATGCCGAGTTTCTTAGTGTAGTGCGTTTTGATTTCTCCTGGAGAGGCTGTGTGAGCCTCGCCTCAGCAGCGCAACTTTATACCGTCAATAGATGCTATCCACTATTCGCCACTTACTCTGGGATGTTCCCGTGACAATGCAGCACATAAAAAATATACATTTTATATTTTAGAAAACTGTATACATATTTGTTTTTGCCAAGTGCATTAGTAACAACAACATAATAGAAAAAGATGGACCGGGAGTCTCCATTTATCATAAATGGCACCTACACTGTCGTAGTGCATGCTATAGATGACGGTAAGCACCGAACTATCTGTTCTCATTATGTTCAACACAATCCAAACTTTTGTGAAAGCATTGAAAGTATTTTTACTGTTCTTAAAAACACTAATTTAATCTCTGAACGCAGCTGTTGCTGACTTTTTCCCACATGCTGTTCACAGGACAGCCTCCAGCTACAGGCATATGTTCTGTAGTGGTCTACCTAGGCGACCTGAACGATAACGCTCCCTATCTCGTATCTAAAAATGCGGTCATGTTCGGGAATCGTGTGGATGTGAAACTGTCACGAATCCTGGCCATGAACTTCTGTTTACTCACCACCAGAGGTCACTCACTCACCACATGGACTCTTGCACTACACTAACTGTTGAACATCACCTAAGACTACATTTCCCATAATACATTGCACTGACGACACACAGTGTCTGCTCCGCCCTGGTGGGCTCCAGTTCCGTCCACTCCGCCCTGGTGGACTCCAGCGTCTCGCCCTGGCTCCCGGCCTTGTCCCCGGCCACTCCACTCCCGTGGAGCTTCCTGGATTGTAGGAGCCTGGAACTCCCTATGCGAATCCTGGCCATGAACTTCTGACTCACCACCAGAGTCACTTCACCCATGGACTCTTGTACACTAACTGAACATCCCTAAGGCACTGACGACACACATCTGATTACCTGCAGTTGATTCTGATTGCATACTTAAACCTTGGGCTCTCTCGAATATTGTATGCCATATCGCTACCCTAGCGATAGCACCTACAGAGCCCATACTTGTTGCCTAGTGTTTTGACTGTGTGGATTAACCTTGCCGCGGACCTGTTCGCGCTCGTTTGGATTATTGCCGTGTCCCTCCTGCCTGCCCCGCCCGTCACGCTTCCTAGGATTACTGGTCATACCTGTTTGCTGACCCCTTGTTTTGTGACCATGATAAAAGCCTGCAAATATCCGCAGCCTCTCGATCGGCTCCGCAGTACTCGGCCACACAAGGATCCAGCTTTCCCCGGCATTTCCAGGTTGGACGCAGCGGTTGGCGGCAGGGCACACTCATCGAGCGTGCATTTGGCTCGCTAATGGCCAGAATTGACTGCATGCATAGACTTTTTCTGTGACTTAACCAGACTGTAAGATTGACTCAGTTCCACCTGGATTAGTTAAGGTTCAGCTCACTGTGGGTGTTCACCCACTCATCACAGGCACTAGAGCACGCTCACAAAATGTTCACAAAATACACCCCTCAATTGCTGCCAGTCATGTCAATTCAGTTCGGTTGATGTTAAAGACCAAGTAAGTCACGGTGGATGTTAGCAGTTCTCAGTTGATGTTAATGAGCCAATCAAGTACCATTTCGCAGCTGATCGTCACGACAACAATCACAGCTGATCGTTCAAGCCAACACGGCTGATCGTCGACAAGCCAAGTCACGGCTGATCGTTCAAGCCAACACTGCTGATCGTACGACAAGCCACGTCTCTACCTTCCAAGTCTCTTCACCGATTGCCAGAGTCTCTTCACCTCCGCCTCTGCCTCTCTTGTCTCCGACGATGCCAGATCACGCCTGATCTATCACGCCACGGCACAGCGACATCCAGAATCACGCCACGGCACGCTGACAGAGTCCTTACGCAGCGATCAGCCCGAGACTCGCACTGTCTGCCACCCCCAGATATTCAGATCAGTCCTTAAGTTCCTTCTGCATAGTGTGAGATCACCGCTGGTGTCTAGCTGGTTAGCCCTTGTCCCTGAACTGATTCCCCTGCCTGTAGTGCTTTGGGGACTTTATGGTGTATTTGGGCTGCATACACCACCACTCTCTAGAGACGGCGGCGGCTGAGATGTCTCCAGAGGTGGCGGTGACACTTCCCACGGCCATCCCCAAGGCGACGCCCGCTGCAGTTTTCCAGGTGGCGGCATGCTGCGAACCTACTGGCAGCGGTGTGCGGCGTCCATGCACAGCAGTTGTCACGGTCAAAGGTACCATTACTAAACTCTCTGCATTTGTGAAACTCTGATGTAAGAACCTCGTGGCGGGCTGAACCTCCAGAGGTGTCGTATCCACTTATCAGCTCTCACTGTTAAAGAGGCCGTCTGTGAACTCTCGCCCTGCTGCGGCAGGCTGTCTGTGACATGGGAGGCCGTCTTTGACTCTCGCCCTGTCCTGTCACGGCAGGCATCAACTCTCGCCCTGTCCTGTCACGGATGAGGCCGTCACTCTCGCCCTGTCCTGTCACGGCTGTCAACTCTCGCCCTGTCCTGTCATACCGTCAACTCTCCTGTCCTTTCACGGCTGTCAGCTCTCGCCCTGTCCTGTCACGGTTATGGACAGCACCCTTGCTTTGCTCTGGGCCGGCCGAGGGCTGTCCCTGACTCTCGTCCTGCCCTGTCAGCTATGGTGCCATATGAATCCTCATCCTGTGTGCTATTGCCGTAAAACGGCTATGGAGACCGTCTATGCTGGTTGGCTGTCACGGCCACAGGCATTTGAACCGAACGAGGAGGCTATTCTGAAGATCACTGAACTAGCAAGGTAACCTGCCTGTCTGAATGAAGGCAGGTATGTCACTGCTATAAGAGGGAAAAAGAACGCACAGAGCGTAACCACGATGCCTGAAACAAAGTTTGTGTGAACAGTATTTATATCGTTTTTTACCTCTTGTACACAACCAGTCCAAGTGAGAGTGCGCACGCATCCACGTGTGTGTGCGCACGCTCTGGCTCACACTGTCACACGGGGCGTCGGCGTCACGCACGGAGGCGTGTCTGCGTGGTGCTGACACTCAGATCACTTGGACATGGTTGTGTACAAGAGGTAAAAAACGATATAAATACTGTTCGTTTTCTCACACAAACCGCTCGTTTCGTGTCTTAGGCCATCAATGTGTAGTTACGATGGGGAATTGTTTAATTTGGATTTCTCTGTGCATGTTCTTTTACACTCTTATAGAGACAGTGACCTATACCTGCCATTATATGACTGACAGACTAGAACGGTTTGACCTAAAAACATCAAAATTGGATCTACTGAAGAAAAAAAGACACCTACATCTTGGATGCCCTTGGGGTAAGCTGATAGATACCAACTTTTAATTTCAAAGTGAACTATCCCTTTAAACCTTGGACTTCCTCTTGCTCTCTGCCGAGTATTGTATGCACATATCGCTACCCTAGCCGATAGCTACCTTACAGAGCCTTTTTGTAGTAGTCATAGTTTTGCCTTGCCTTGTGTGCTTACTAGTGTTTTGATTCCTGCCCGTGTTTCCTGGATTAACCCTTTGCCTTGCCGTTCGGACTCTGTTCGCACCTCGTTTGGATTATTGCTCGTGTACCTGGATTATCTCTCTGCCTTGCCCTATTGGATATTGTTCGCCAATCGTCGACCCACGCTTGCCCTAGGATTACCCTCTGCCTTGTCTGTGTCATACCTGTTTGCTGATGTTTTTGACCCTGCTTGTTTTGTGACCATATCTATTAATAAAAGCCTGAAAAATGGATCCGCACGCCTCTCGTCTCGTCGGCTCCGTAACAAAAACCAACAGACCTTGACGGCCCTCCGTTTGCTGGCCCTTTCACCTTCTCTCTGGGAGGAGACGAAGAGCTGAAGAATCTGTGGAAGCTGGATCCCACCACAGGTCAGGTCACATACATGTCATTTACTTCATTCACAGTTAATGGTTGAGGATGTTTCTGGCTCTATTAGTTGGTTGCACAATAAAAATTAATTTATTTTTGTATCTAGTAAAAATATAAAAACATGATACATTTACATGAGAATTATTAGGACTTGTTTATCCAAAACATTTCTTAAATTTTACTAATTATATTGGTAAGAAGCTTTTTTTTTTCGCGCTATAGTTTTGGGACCAAGTCTCACTATTATCTATGACTTTTGCCTCAATAAACTCATAATTTGCTGCTTATTAATAGTTAGTATGGTAGTTGTTAAGTTTAGGTATGGGGTAGGATTACGAGATCTAAAATACGGTTGGAATTAGGCATTAATATATGCTTTGTAATTACTAATAAACAGCCAATATGCTAGTAATATGCATGCTAATAAGCAACTAGATAATAGTGAGAATTGGTCCCTAAAGTGTTACCAGGGAGACATACCTGTAGTTCCTTGTCAACTAACTGAAATAAAATAAGTTTATTTCAAGACACAGAAATGTTTTGTTATGGTTTTAGTTAACCCTGTTTCAATCATTATTGCTGGGTTTGTACCGCAGGAACCAGAGCCGATCCTCCCTATACGCAGAATACGCAAGCTGCGTAGGGCCCCCGAAACACCAGGGGGCCCCCTTGCTCTCAAAGATGTTTTAATTTTAGTTTCGTTTTTGAATTTGGCCAGCGGCTAGGAAAACATGAATGATCATTTCTTTTAATGCGGTGCGCTGTCACGCACTCTACGTAAAAATCAGTCAAATCATGTAACGTGAATGTCGTACAGTCTTCTGACTAAGGCTAGAGAAAAAAAAAAAACAAGTTGAAAGCCCGTATATCAAGCCGTGGAAGGGATACTATTTCTCGAGCGCTTTCCGTGAGCGCGATTTGAGATGGAGTGAAACACTGACAAATGCGTTTCATCCATTCTTTCATCCCCCCCCCCCCCCCCACCGATCTGCGTAGGGCCCCCAGAAGTCTAGGATCGGCACTGGCAGGAACAAACACCTCTCAGATAAGTATGATGAGTCTGCCATATGGAAACTACTCCGTTCCCTTGAAGATACAGGATCAGCAGGGTCTGCAAGGAGAAGACGTTCTTCAGGTGGTTGTGTGTGAGTGCACAGGAATCAACACGTGCCGTGGCCGTCTTCCTTTCTCCTCAAGACTGGGTCCAGCAGCCATCGGTCTCCTGTTTGCTGGACTTCTCCTATTGGCCTGTGAGTTTCAACAACACAACAGATAGACAAAAATATCAAATACAGCCTGCAACAACAGTTCTGCTCCACTGATTTGATTATATAAGAACTTTTGCGAGAGTGCAGTTCATATTATGGTACATACTCTTCTCATCGTCCAATGTTGTGTAATATGTACTGTATGTTATATAATGGCACCTTGTTGTTTTGCAGTGATGCTCCTCTTTTGTTTCTTCTGTGACTGTCAAGGCAAGAATTTTCAACACATCCCTCTGAACCTGCAGGATGAGGGCAACCAAACCCTTGTCAAATACAATGAAGAGGGAGGAGGCTCAATCTATAAGGTGTGCGAAACTGTCAGTCTTGTCGAGAGTTTAGAGTTATGAATTTAGTAGGAGCTGTAGAAACTATTGACTGTGTGCCTGAGCTTCATTTCTTAATAAGAAGTATAATTTGGTATTTGATGTCCCTTAGATGTTGTGTCTTGTATTGCATATGTATATAGTAAATTTTACACAAATATATGACACAACCATTTTTTCACAGACTGTTTTCATAGGCTGACATTTGTCCGTCTAAATTAAATTAAATCTGATGGGATTTTGCACATTTCGAAAAATGTAACTTGGGGTTTTCGATTTCGAATGAGATTGTATCTGAATTTTAAAATTAATTCCTATTGACTACAGATTATTTGTGTGTTACCCATAACTTGTTCCAGGACATTCCAAAGTGTTTGCTCTGATGTTTGCATATGAAGCCTGAACCTGTTTACCTGAGAATATTTGGTGCAGTTTTACAAGCAGCACCTGTGGTCTAAGAGCAGAACATGTGATCAGCATTTTGCCTGTTATTATTATAATATTTTTTTTTCTTCTCAGGCTCAGGACAGGGGCGCAGGAAGGTGTTTTATGTAGGGGGTGCTGTGGGGGGGGGGGGGGGGGGGGGCTGTGAACAGAGCAGACGCAGAGAGAGAGAGAGAGGGGGGGGGGGGGTGCAGTCAATTTCTGCGTATAAATATTAAGCCAAATAGAAACAGAAAATCGTGCTATAGCCTATGCACTTTCATGAGATCGTGTTAGACAAAAATTAGCTATTTTTCAAATGGGAATAGGCTACAATGAAGTCATAACAATGTTTTACATTCAAGCTACATTCAAGCTTAAAAACCCTTAAAATGTATAATGAAAAGTTCTTTAAAAGCATCTGGAATGCAATAAAGTAATTTTAAAGCTGTTTTTAAAGCATTTGCTGCGTGGATTAAAAAGATAGGCCAATAAATAATTCACATAGGCCTATCAGTCAGACAAAATTGCATTGCAGCAAATCCTTTAAATTTCAAGGACAAAGATTGACACACATTTTTTTTTTTTATTATTGAATACAATTATAAAATAAAACGCAAATTATAATTGGGCCTGTTTTAGGCTTTCCCTTATTTTTATATTTTAGAAGGTGACGGGGAAAAAATGACTCGCCATCTCCTCATTGGAAGCTCAGAGAGAAATATATGCATCTTAACGGATTACATAGGCTAATGTTTTTGCTTTGAATTATTTCGTTTTTAAGTAGTAATTTAAAGCTTTCTATAGATATATTTATCATATCTGTGAGCCAGTTTCGAGTTGCCGAGTTTCGGTTCATAATTGAAGCGCTCTTATTCAAGACCGGCAGAAAGCGCATGTTTTCCTATTTTATAAAAGCACAATGTTGATATTGTGAATGCACACAAATAATTGTAGACCCTTTACAGTTCCAAATGATATATTACTCTTACCTTTATGAGCAAAAATCACACGGCGTATTTTAAGTTGTTTTTACTGTAAGAAAAAAATACAAGTGACCACGCTGGAGCCTCTGTGTCCTGTAAAGCTCGCTTCAGCTTCCACTCTCCACACAAACTGTTGTATATGCGTCTAACAGCGCACATTTATATAGGTTAAACATTTAAACTAACACTGTGATATGCTTGAACTGTTTATAGGCCTATCTATCGATTTTATTTTAGTCAAGTCAAGATGATTTGATAAGGCAAAATTAATCAAATATAGGCGATCAACTCTGACGCTGGCCGCTTGGTCGTTGCTTAAAAGAAAAAGAAAACATTTAACAAACAAAAAAATGCTCCCAAGGTTTTTCTAAATTAACTAGGGCTGTCAATCGCTTTAAAAAATTAATCGTGATTAATCGCATGATTGTCCTGAGCTAACTCGCGATTAATCGCAATTAATCGCACATTTTTATTTGTTCTAAATGTACCTTAAATCAATCCTTTTCAAATTTTTAATACTCTAAATCAACATGGGCATGGACAAATATGGATGCTTTATGCAAATGTACACTATATTGCCAAAAGTATTGGGTCGCCCTCTTCTAATGAACAGGTTTGACTTCTTTAGTAATTTCTATGAGTACAAATCTTAATGTTTAAGCATATTATGATATTCTAGGGAATTGTGTGCTTCTAATATTATAGCAACCGTTTGGACAAGGACCCTTTTCTACGCGTTCTAATCGGCATGACAATGCCAAATCTGGGTGTATAAGACAAGGTTCCCAAAAAGGAAATGATTGATTAACCAGTCAGTGTGGAAGAACTTGACTGGTCTGCATTTTTTTTAACGAACTAGCAAGTCACCTAATCCCAGTTTCCCGAACACCTCTGGTCGTGACTGTAAATGCAGACCTTGAAGCCAAAAACATTGGTTCATCAACATAACACATTGTTAATGACTTGTCACATATGTGGTTCAGTCATTTTAGACACTTCTGCAAAACTGATTGCAACAGAGATGGAAATACAATTTTTAAGATATATGAATTATGTTCCCATGGCATTGTTGCCACTAGATTTAGAAGTGCATTTTTCTGTTCCCTAAAGAAGGGGGTGTCCCAATACTTTGGTCTATATAGTGTATATACAAGTCATTGGTGTTTGGTGATGAGTTTTTGGCTCAAGGTCTGCATTTACAGTCACACCAGAGGGATTTATGCACATGCGCACTTTTCAAAAACGGCGCTTACAAAAATATATAATTAAAATGCATTTTATATTTAGATAGAATGGAAGATACAGATAGTACTGCATGTTAGCTTGCTTGTTGTGCCCAAGAACATACTTATTTAAGCCAATATATCTTATTAACAAGAAACTATGCTTCTAACCACAGGTCGAAAGCTGTAGTTCAAACCACGTAAGTTTGTGACGCTGATTACGAACGTTCGTTTGAACTATGGTTTCGGAAAACAACGAATCGTTGAACTATGCTGGTAATGACGGAACTTGCGACCATAGTTGTCTAACGATGCTTTTGGAAAACGCACCCCTGATTGGTTAATAATACACATCGTGATTTGATTTGAATTATTGAATAACTCAAAACTCAAACATAATCAAATCTCTTTTCATAGTCAAATCCCAAATATTCAAGTATAAATATACAGTATATATATATATATATATATATATATATATATATATATAGCCTTTTTTTATTATTATTCACAACAGTTTACAGTTGCCCACAGAAAAAAACAGGGGGTGCTGCAGCACCCTCAGCACCCCCTGTTCCCGCGCCCCTGGCTCGGGAGCCAATGTTAAGAAAGGGAAAGCTTGAAAACTCCTTCTGCACCGGTACATACAAGTTTTCTCTCTCTTTTTCCTGTTGCTTTTCTCATTGGCCTAATGCCTACATTGCCAAAAACCAGATGATGTATATTGTCGCATTTTAGCACAGTGAACAGGATCCCAAAATGAGTTATACTGAATGGAAAAGCGCTACATGTTGCTACATGCTGTCTGTAAGACTAACACAAAACAGCAGGTTGTTAACTACAAACTTGTTGTAATTTGGCTGTCGGGGTTCTTTTACATGTTTGGACCTGTTATGCCAAATGTTCATATTATAATCAAATTATTTATGTGTAGTTACAGGGTGCCAAACACTTTTTTGGCACCAGTGACAGTTTGGCACATAGTGTCTGTTAACTTCTGTATGGTGCTATAGCTACTGTTGTGTGGTTTGGGGTCGGCAGTTTGTTTTGTCCTCAAAACAAATTATTACTTCATTCATTGAGGATGCATTAAATTGATCAAAAGTGACAGTAAATACATTTGAGCAGCAAATCAGGATATTAGAATGACTTCTGAAGGATCATGTGACACTGAAGACTGGAGTAATGCTGAAAATCTAGCTTTGATCACATAAATAAATTGCATTTTATAATATATTTTGATCAAATAAATGCAGCCTTGATGAGCATAAGTACAGTATATATATGCATAAGAAGAAGATTCTGATCAAATCTCATTTCGTGTCCATGAATTTTTTATTTTTTTTTGCATGATTTTAATTTTGTTTTGTCCTTTAAGCATTAAATGATTAGTTCACTCCCAGAATAAAAAAAATCCTGATAATTTACTCACCCCCCGCGCCATCCAAGATGTTCATGTCTTTCTTTCTTCAGTTGTAAAGAAACGTCCCAGGTTACGTATGTAACCATGGTTCCCCGAGGGAACGAGACGCTGCGTCGAAAACGCTTTGGGAACGCTCTTGTGTTCCCACGCTCTGAAACATGTATGTAATCAGTCCAACGGAATGGCGAAACGTCACGGGCGGGGTGACGTAGAGACCAGAGAGCTTAAAAGCCCATCCGAAACAAGCAACGTCAGCTTCTGAGAAGTTGAAGCAAGTCGCTCACAGGGATGCAGGAAGTATGGCATGCGACGCAGCGTCTCGTTCCCTCGGGGAACCATGGTTACATACGTAACCTGGGACGTTCCCCTTCGGGAACTCGAGCTGCGTCGAAAACGCTTTGGGAACGTGAATGCCCACGCCACCATACTGACAAATGCCTGCCTAGTGTGAAATCATGGCGAGCACAGCTAAGACAGATGCACCTGAGAGTCTGGAGCGGTACCATACTTCTCCTGGCCTCAAATACAACGAAAGAAACTTGTACCACAGGTAACACCCCTAAAGACTGACCACCCGAAGGGACGTGGTAAGCAGCTATGGCCACCACGACCACACTAAAGGTGGAGGGGGTCCAACCTGTGGAGAATCGTTCTACCGGGCAGTTAACTGCTGACGATTTCGGCACCATGAAGTGAACACAATCCACTTCAAGGACAGTTTCCTCGTTGAGGGAGCTCTGGACTGGAGGACGGTCTCAACAACCTCGGTTGAGAGACGGGATGCTATGAGCTGTGCCCCCTCAGGGGCCACACCCACAGCTTCCACAACTCCGGGCGGGGGTGAAAGATGGTGCACCCCGCCTGTGAGAGGAGATCCCGTTTTCCGGACGGGAATCTCCCATGGAGAGTCTTATAGAAGGGCTACCAGGTCTGCAAACCATGGATGGCCCAGCCAGTACGAGGCTACTAACACGAGACAAACCTCGTCCCGGCGAACTCTCTCCAGAACTCCCGGGAGTAGAGCAATCGGGGGGGAAGGCATACAGACGAAGCCTCGGCCACATCTGTACCATGGAATCCAGCCCCAGTGGAGCTGGATGAGTCAGAGAGAACCAGAGGGGACATTGTGAGGTCTCTCGAGATGCAAACAAGTCCACCTGGGCTCGACCGAACTTCTTCCAAATCTGCTCCATCACCTCAGTGTGGAGCATCCATTCCCCAGGCCTCAGCCCCTGTCTCGACAGGATGTCTGCTCCCTGATTGAGGTACCCAGGGATGTACACTGCCCTCAGGGAGAGCAGTTTCCCCTGGGCCCACAGAAGGATCTGGCGCGCCAGCCTGTACAGGGGGCGCGAGCGCAGACCCCCCTGGTGGTTGATGTAAGAGACCACCGACGTATTGTCTGTGCGAATTAGCACATGATGGCCTCCCAGGTCTGGGAGAAAAATGCTTCAATGCTTGAAAAACTGCCAGCATCTCCAGGCAGTTGATGTGCCAGCTGAGATGGGACCTTCCCACAGACCTTGAGCAGGACCTTCCCACAGACCTTGAGCCACTCATGACCGCTCCCCAGCCCGTGAGGGAGGCGTCCGTCGTTAGCGTTTCGCGACGACACGGAGCCCCCAACACGGGGCCTTGTGACAGGAACAACGGTTTCTTCCACATGTCTAAGGCACGTAAGCATCGCCGCGTGACCTTGATCATGCGAAACGGGTTGCCCCTCGGGGAAAACCCTGTGGTCCTGAGCCACCACTGCAAGGGTCTCATGTACAGCAGGCCAAAAGGTATCACGTTGGACGCAGCTGCCATCAGACCCAACAGTCTCTGAAACTGCTTCACAGTGAGTGACTGGCCTTCTCTCACTCTCTTGACTGTTGCGAGGATCGACTCGACATGAGCAGGACGTGCCTGCATCGTGGTCGAATCCCACACCATGCCCAGATAAGTGGTCCTCTGCACTGGAGGAAGCACACATTTCTTTGCGTTTAGTCTTAACCCTAAATCTTTCATGTGAGCGAGAACAACATCTCGATGCCAAACTGCTACCTGCTCTAATTGAGCTAGAATCAACCAGTCGTTGATGTAATTCAGTACGCTGATGCCCTGGAGTCGCAGGGGAGCCAGAGTAACATCCACACACTTTATGAAAGTGCGGGGTGAGAGTGCTAGACCGAAAGGAAGAACCCGATATTGGTACGCTTTGCCCCCGAAAGCAAACCTTAGGAACTTCCTGTGTTGAGGAAGAATGGATAATGGAAGTAAGCGTCTTTCAGATCTATAGTCACAAACCAGTACTCAGACCTGATTTGAGACACGACTTGCTTGCTAGTAAGCATCTTGAACTTGAGTCACCTGACTGAGTGGTTCAACAATCGCAGATCTAGAATTAGACGCAAACCGCCATCCTTCTTCGGAACGATGAAGTATCGGCTGTAGAACCCGGACTCTCTGTTGAGAGGAGGGACCACCTCGATGGCCTCCTTCCTCAAGAGAATAGCTACTTCTTGTTCCATTACCAGAGCCTGCTCGGGGCCCACCAGAGTGGGAAACACTCCATAGAATAGAAGCGGACAAGACCCGAACTGAATCTTGTCTACAGTGTGCAGGACCCATTGAGATACATTTGGCAGAAGCTTCCACGCCGCCAGACATGTACTAAGGGAACCAGTCTCTTCGAGACTGGCCTCTGGTGTGCTTTGAACTGCTAGCTCAGTGCCCTGAAGCGGAGGACCGGCAGGGAACGTCCGATCTAGCTGCTCTAAACACTTTTTTGGAGGTAGCGAGCCTCTCAGGGCCGCTACGTTTCCGGGTGGAAGCTGAGAGAAACACTCGCTGGAGATCGTTGTGCCCTGAAGCACCGGGGGTGGCAGGGGTAACGGAACAATCTCCTGAGGGCACTGAGGAGAGACGGGCACCGTATAATGAGGTGTAGACCGCTCTTCCCCAGAGGGGCCTGCCCCCCGAAGTCCTAAGCCATAAGCATCCGGACTCTCTTACTGAAGTCTTCTATTGAAACGATGGTCCTCAGACCCGCATCATCTCCCAGGAAGACTAAACTGGTAGAACCAGAGCCTGCTAGGCAGGACCCAACGAGACACTTGGCAGGGGCTCCCACACCGCCAGGTGACCTACTAAGGGAACCAGTCTCTCGAGACTGGCCTCTGGTATACTTAGAGCTGCTAGCTCAGTGCCCTGAAGCGGAGGACCGGCAGGGGATGGCTGATCTAGCTGCTCTAAAGACCTCCGAAGAGGTAACGAGCTTCTCAGGGCCGCTACGTTTCCGGGCGGAAGCTGAGAGAAACACTCGCTAGAGATCTTTGTGCCCTGAAGCACCGGGGGTGGCAGGGGTAACGGAACGATCTCCTGAGGGCACTGAGGAGAGACGGGCACCGTATAATGAGGTGTACACCGCTCTTCCCCAGAGGGGCCTGCCCCCCGAAGTCCTAAGCCATAAGCATCCGGACTCTCTTACTGAAGTCTTCTATTGAAACGATGGTCCTCAGACCCGCGTCATCTCCCAGGAAGACTAAACTGGTAGAACCAGAGCCTGCTAGGCAGGACCCAACGAGACACTTGGCAGGGGCTCCCACACCGCCAGGTGACCTACTAAGGGAACCAGTCTCTCGAGACTGGCCTCTGGTATACTTAGAGCTGCTAGCTCAGTGCCCTGAAGCGGAGGACCGGCAGGGGATGGCTGATCTAGCTGCTCTAAAGACCTCCGAAGAGGTAACGAGCTTCTCAGTACCGCTACGTTTCCGGGCGGAGACCGAGAGAAGCGCTCGCGGGAAACCGCTGCTCCCTGAAACACCGGCAGGGTTGGCAGAATGATCTCCTGAGGGCACTGAGGAGAGATGGGCACCGTATAATGAGGTGTACACTGCTCTTCCTCAGAGGGGGCCGGCCCTCAAAAGTCCTGGGCAATAGGCTTCAGGACGTTTTAGCCAAAGATTATCCAGCGAAAATGACGGTCTGCAGATCCGCCTCCTGCTAGAAATCTTCGGCCCGAGAGCGCCACTCTGACTCCAAACTTCTGGGGAGTGCGAGAAGTGACATTGCCGGAACATGGCTGGGGCTGCTCCCGCCCAGAAGCCCCTCGGCCTGTGTCCAGCACTGGAAAATGTCGGGCCTTAGGGGTGATGCTGCAATGGAACAGATAGCCCGCAAGCATCTGTCCTACTCATCCAGCCCCCGAAATTGAAAAGTTCAAATAAGGCTGGAATGAAAAAATGGTTAAACCCATGATCTCAACACCTCGGTGTGGAGACAGGGAAAAACCAGAGGTCCCGACATGGAGATTGTGATAGAATGCTATGTTTCACGCTTTTTCTAGTTACAACCTCCACCAACTCCTCATAAGTCTTGTAATAACGTGTTGACCACATCAACCTCCTCGGAGGAAGAGAGATAAACGCCGTGCTCTCAGACGAGAATCTATATCACAAGAGAGCGCTGTATTAGAGTGAGGGAGGAGAAAAAGGGGAGCCCGTCTCCGATCCCTGTGCTGAATTATATATAAATATATATATATAATATATCCATAATATATATAAATATATATCCATAATATATATATCCATAATATCCATATATATATATATATATATATATATATATACATACATATATCTTCTCAAAGCTAGAGTAATATACATAATTTAATTCCTCAGAATTAAATGCAGCCAAACAACCAGACAAGTGAACACGATCTGATTATAATATATGATGCAATATAAAAGAATGGCGATTAACAGCCTGCAAACGCATTTAACATTTGCACTTGTTAGGGGGAAGAGAAAGAACCTCCAGCAGCATATTTGCTGCAGACCCATAATGCACGCGTTGCTACGGCAGCGCGCGAGCCACTCGATTCTACATTGCATAAACATTCTTCCCTCGAGAAAAAACGCCAGCGGGAGCAGAGCCAAACATCTAAGGTAATGCATTTTCACTAGTACACTTAGGATTAATATGAATGAACACAGATAGCCCCCTCGAGAGCTGACTGTGCATGCTCTGCTTCAAAACAAACCACACAACGACCGCGTGCATTCACACCCGTAAAGTTCAGCGCGGGCAGAGAAGGACACGCAGTCTAAAGTGTTGTCTGTAGCTCGCCATTGATTGTGATTGTGACTGATAGACAAACAACAGTAAATAAGACTGACACATTTCACACAGAGCGCTTGCTGAAAACACAGAAGCTGACGTTGCTTGTTTCGGATGGGCTTTTAAGCTCTCTGGTCTCTACGTCACCCTGCCCGTGACGTTTCGCCATTCCGTTGGACTGATTACATACATGTTTCAGAGCGTGGGAACACAAGGGCATTCCCAAAGCGTTTTCGACGCAGCTCGAGTTCCCGAAGGGGAATTAAGGCTTTGAGGAAAACATTCCAGGATTTTTTCTCCATATAGTGGACTTCAGTGGGACCCAACGGGTTGAAGGTCCAAAATGCAGTTTCATAGCAGCTTCAAAAGGCTCTACACGATTCCAGCCGATGAATAAGGGTCTTATCTAGCAAAACAATTGGAAATTTTCTTAAAAACAAATAAAAATGTATTTACTTTTTATCCTCAAATGCTAGTCTTGTACTTGCTTGACTTCACACATTACATAATCACGTTAAAAAAGGTCACACGTGGTTAGTTCTTCATCTGTGTACTTCAGTTTACTCCATCTTATTTTCTCCTGCAACTTCAAAATCATTCAACATCATTGTTTTACCTTTTTTTGTAAAGGGGGTTTGACTTTTTTTGCAAGTTTGCTTTGTAAACACTGGGTCGGCACTTCTGCCTACGGCATGTGTGACCTTTCCAACATGACTATGTAATGCGTGAGGCCGAGCAAGTGCAAGACGAGCATTTGTGGTTAAAAAGTATATGCATAAATTTTTTTTTTTTTTTATCACTAGATAAGACGTTTATTCCTCGGCTGGGATCGTGTAGAGCCCTTTGAAGCTGCACTGAAACCGCAATTTGGACCTTCAACCCGTTGATTCTCATTGAAGTCCACTAAAAGTCCTGGAATGCTTTCCTCAAAAACCTTAATTTATTTTCGACTGAAGAAAGAAAGACATGAACATCTTGGATGGCATGGGGGTGAGTAAATTATCAGAAATGTTTATTCTGGAAGTGAACTAACGTTAATCCTTTAATGCGAGATTAGTAACTTTTGGGATTTTAAATGTTAAGTAACAACAGGATCTAAAAGAAAATAATATGACATGGCTCTTTTCATCTCATAAGTTGATAACAAGCGACTAACTGTTTGCCTGTTGTTCCAGCCTGAGTACGCGTTTACTGATGGATACAGGAGGGGTGAAAATGGTACGCTGAGAAGCCCTGCAGAGGTGAGTGTCAAATTAAGTAAATATGTTGTCTGCCAAGAATTAATCCTAGATCATTCTGCTGACATTTATGGAAAAGCTGACTATTAGCTGTGGTGCAACACCCTGAATGCAACATTATTTCAGATATATTTTTTGCTACAATTTCAACCTTTGGGGAAAAAAAATGCTTGGATCTGATTTCCCTCCTTTTTATACAAAATAAAATGAACTGATGTGAAAACATATTCTGGTGGGCATGTTAAAATATTACACCCTTGTTCTTCTTCAGTTAGCACAGGGTGGTTGCCAGCTCTTGCAAGATAAATAAGCAACCACAGCTTCAAAAACAAGCCCAATATTATCATATTATTTATTATCAATAAATGAGCCTGCAACATAGTAAACTGACTACTAGAGATGGAAAAGGAGAATAAAACAAGACAAGAGCTCTAAGGGGAGCTTTAATAGCAACATATTTATAATAAAATAATCTCGAACCATGTGTATCTACTATAGTATAACTGCTAATTTTTTTATTATTTATTGATATTTATTGATTTATACATTATACAAATATTTTACAAATTAAATTATATCCCTTTCCTCCCCTGCACCATTCACCTTCTCCATCTCTGTTGGTGGCCTTGTTTGTCTATTTACATCTACTAGCCATCATTGCTTGGATTACAACCTCACATGTATGCATGTTAAACACGATTTTACTCCAATAAGGGGGAGGAGGGGCGCAATGTGCGATGACGAATACGCTACATCACATTTATTATTGCACTGATTGGTTATTAGCTGCAAGCAGACAGTGTCAACAATATATTGGAAAAGAACAATGACCATAAATGTAAAGAAATGATGTTGCTTGTCAGGTTTTCCTAACAAGCAACAATAATTTAATAAGCCCAAAAAACAGCAACCCGCAGCCCGTAATTTTTTATCGCAATTTAACAAAGAAAGAAGCCCAAAGTCGCTTAAAATACACAGACTTGCCAACTGTGGTGGAAATGTAAAGGTTGAATTACTTGTACAGTAGGTCTGTGAAGTTGTGAGATTGTACTCGTGGGTTGGCAAAGTAAGATTATAAGATAAAGCCTAAAAATATCTCAAATAAAAAGGATTGTTGAGACTTGTTGGCTTTTCCTAGTTATTGCCCTGAAGTTCTGACTGATAATGACTCAAAAGCATGAGGGGTAAGGGCACATTTAGTATTTTCTGTGGAATTGTGTAGCTACATTTTCTGTGCTGGTACAATGTGAATCATACAAAAAAGTGTGATTTATAGGGAAAAATTAAGCGTGAAGGTCCACCCCTAAACATAACCATCAGCAGATCATACAAAAATTTACAAATGAGATTATACAAATTCATTCAAATTAGCCACCAGTTTGGCAAAATGAAAAATACTCAGGAATTGCCATGAGATTGTGTTGTGTTTGGGTGACTTTTTTCTATTCAAAACACTACAACTCTTAATTCAAAAATTAATAATACTAAATATCATAAATCATGGTCATAAGTCACGTTGTTCTTTGATTATGATAATTTATGCTTTCTCTCACAGTATAACGTTCAGTTCAACTTCCAGGAAACGTCCAGTGGTGGAGTGATGAGCATGGTGAGTGACAGCGTCTGTCAAACAGAGACATATGACTGTAACACCTGAGACATGACAGACTGGGAGGGGAAGAGTTATGTAAAAAACAACTATGAAATTTTGGATTTTGCCCAAGGTGTTCCTTAACACAAGTTCCTGCTTCAGAGCAGTCTGTGAAATGTGCTAAAATACACAGTAGAGCAAGCTTCACATGTCTGAGACCGCATAGTAATCTGGAATTCAACAGAAAATGTAAGCGTAAAATCTCTGTTGTTAATCAAATGAAAATTCATGGTAAAAACAGTGGGGGAAAAAATGTATTTGATCCCCTGCTGATTTTGTATGTTTGCCCACTGACAAAGAAAAGATCAGTCTATAATTTTAATGGTAGGTTTATTTGAACAGCGAGAGACAGAATAACAACACAAAAAAATCCAGAAAAACGCATTTGCATTTTAATGAGTGAAATAAGTATTTGACCCCTTCGCAAAACATGACTTAGTACTTGGTGGCAAAACCCTTGTTGGCAATCACAGAGGTCAGATGTTTCTTGTAGTTGGCCACCAGGTTTGCACACATCTCAGGAGGGATTTTGTCCCACTCCTCTTTGCAGATCCTCTCCAAGTCATTAAGGTTTCGAGGCTAACGTTTGGAAACTCGGACCTTCAGCTCCCTCCACAGATTTTCTATGGGATGAAGGTCTGGAGACTGGCTAGGCCACTCCAGGACCTTAATGTGCTTCTTCTTGAGCCACTCCTTTGTTGCCTTGGCCGTGTGTTTTGGGTCGTTGTCATGCTGGAATACCCATCCACGATCCATTTTCAATGCCCTGGTTGGCTTCAATGCCCTGACGGTACATGGCCCTGTCCATCGTCCCTTTAATGCGGTGCAGTTGTCCTGTCCCCTTAGCAGAAAAACACCCCCAAAGCATAATGTTTCCACCTCCATGTTTGACGGTCGGGGTTGGTGTTCTTGGGGTCATAGGCAGCATTCCTCCTCCTCCAAACACGGAGAGTTGAGTTGATGCCAAAGAGCTGGATTTTGGTCTCATCTGACCACAACACTTTCACACAGTTCTCCTCTGAATCATTGGCAAACTTCAGACGGGCCTGTACATGTGTTTTCTTGAGCAGGGGGACCTTGCAGGCGTTGCAGGATTTCAGTCCTTCACGGCGTAGTGTAATACCAATTGTTTTCTTGGTGACTATGGTCCCAGCTGCCTTGAGATCATTGATCCTCCCGTGTAGTTCTGGGCTGATTCCTCAACGTTCTCATGATCATTGAAACTCCACGAGGTGAGATCTTGCATGGAGCCCCAGTCCGAGGGAGATTGACAGTTATTTTGTGTTTCTTCCATTTGTGTTTCTGGCGGTGGTCTTGTAGCCAATTCCAGCCTTGTGTAGGTCTACAATCTTGTCCCTGACATCCTTGGACAGCTCTTTGGTCTTGGCCATGGTGGAGAGTTTGGAATCTGATTGATTGATTGCTTCTGTTGACAGGTTGTCTTTTATACAGGTCACAATGCTGAGACTCCCTTTAAGAGCTTGCTCCTAATCTCAGCTCCTTACCTGTATAAAAGACACCTGGGAGCCAGAAATATTGCTGATTGATAGGGGATCAAATACTTATTTCACTCATTAAAATGCAAATCAATTTATAACTTTTTTTGAAATACATTATATGGATTTTTTTGTTGTTATTCTGTCTCTAACTGTTCAAATAAACCTACCATTAAAACTATAGACTGATCATTTCTTTGTCAGTGGGCAAACGTGCAAAATCAGCAGGGGATAAAAAAAATCCCCCCGCCCACTGTACTTGCTTACATTATATCATTCAACATACGTCTATCTATACTAGTGCAGCCTAATGTCAGAAAGACTAATTTGCCGCTGGTCCCTTCGGGATATTCCTATGGGATTTTCTAATGGGGTTTTTCAATTTTTTTATGTTTTGTTCTACAACATAAACTGCACACACTCACGACCCAAAGGCCTTATGTAGTTACTTATTAGAAACATGTTTTTAAAACTGCATCAAAATTCATGTTTTGGTATGGGTGTGTGCAGTTTAAGATGTAGAACAAAACATCAAAGTATCATCAAGTTCTGTTTACCACGGCTTTATTTTACTCATAAACTGAAAAACCCCATTAGAAAACCCCAGAGGAAAATCTTGAAAGATCCAGTGGCGAATTACTCTTCCGGGCTCTGAAGGCATACCTTTGATTTTACAATCGAATTTGTCAGTATCTGAGGTAGACTCGAGCCGTTCACATAGGACATGTTCTTTTTCTATGTGCAATTCTTCTTAACAGCTGGTTTTTATGAGGCTCTGTCGAGTTTAGTAGCTGTAAAACATGTCCAGAGGCCACATTGGTTGTCTCTAAATACAAGCTTGTGTGAACCGCTCTCTTGCTGTGCTGTCTTTCAGTAGCGTGTTTTGGTGATTGGACTTGCAAAAATATGAAGTTGGTGCTTCAAGTGAAAAAATATGATACAGAAAATTTTATTAATATTATTACAACAACAGAAGTCCCCACAAAGATACAAAACCAAATAAGTGTGTAATTTTATTCATAATTTTTTTTGAGAGAAGTATTTTGAGAGAGTTATGTTCACCAAGGCTGCATTTATTTGATGAAAAATATAGTTTAAAAGACACATTAATGTATTCCTGTGATCAAAGCTGAATTTTCATTACTCTTCAGTCAAATCTTCAGAAATAATTGTAATATGAACACATTATTGATTCGTTTTTATTATTATTGTTATTTTAATTTAACGCATCCTTGCTGAATAAAAGTATGAATTTCTTTTTCTTTTTTTTATCATACTGACCCAAAAAATGTTAACAGTAGTCTATATACAGTAAGTGTTATGATTATGATGGATATTTAATAATGTAGTTGTTTTTTTTCCTCTTTCTCTAAAGCCACATCACAACTGGTCATCAGTCCGAAGGGATAGGGAAAGCTTTATGGTAATCTTTTCAAATGATTCATATAAAAAAAAAAAGAAAGAATTTTAAGAAATAATTTTCAAACACTAATCACCTACAAAAGTACTGAAATATATTTTTAGAGCATTTTAATAGTAGAAATAGCTAAAAAATTCTAAATTCAGAAATAACAAGTGAAATACATATTATCTTTATTAAATATTGCTTGTTTTTTAAGAATGAAAGTTGCCAGATGTCCCGCTCATACAGCCAGGCACGAACAGAAAGGAACCTGGAAGAACACATTGAGAGGGTGAGTCCAACACACAAAACACCTGACGAGCCTGATTTTACAGAAACCTGGAGAACATATGAGAGAGAGCGAGAGAGAGAGAGAGAGAGAGAGAGAGAGAGAGAAGGAACTTTTATAATGCTAATTTTCACATATAATTTATACTGATATAAAGATATACATACAGTACATAAACATACTCTACAAAAATGCAGTTATTTTAATGCCAATTTAGGAATTAAAAACTAAGAAAAGATAAATGTCCATATTATGTTTAATAAATAATGTATTTTAGTGTATTTAAATATATTTACATATATATATATATATATATATATATATATATAAATATATAAAGTATGACAGGATTTTACTTTACTTTAAACTTTAATTTGATAGAGTGCACTTTTTAAAGTGTACTTAAAGTAACATGGCCATGCAAGTGTCCCTCTCACTTAAGCAGCCTTTTATTTGATTAACACTACATTATCTGCTAGTACAGTTTTTATAAATATACTTCTTTTATACTATAAACTTATAATTAATTATAACTTATAATTTTATATATATATAAAACTTATTAAAGTTAAATGTAAATGTGAATAAACAAAGCTTTGTTTAATGTGTAAATAAAAACTTAATCTTGCAGTGCATGATTTTCCTTTGACACTATTGGTGGAAAGGTGACCTTGCTTCAAATTGTTCTTAGTTGAAAATTCAATGCATTGTCGCCACCTATCGGCCAGATCCCTCATAGCACAACATAATATTAATATACAAAGACCTGCAGACCATGCAGACACCACAAGGTGGCAGCATCAGATTACATGAATGATACATTCACACTGTATCAACATAAGCATTTTTATATTTTTTTTTATGTTATTCCATAGAAAATCAGCGGCTTTCCGGAAGAGCAGAGGGACTATCCAGAGTATTCCCCGCATCAGTATGAATATGAGGGGAGAGCCAGTGACTGTCAATCACTGGATCAGCTGACTGTCAGCAACCTCGGTGATAACCTAGACTTCCTGCAGAACCTCGGGCCAAAGTTCAACGCTCTGGTGGGATCTGTCAATGGAGCACAAGAACATCCGGCTGTGAACGTGGGTGATGATTTGAGGATTTTATCGCTCCACATTTCTACAATGCTTGTTCAACTGAGTTGCAAAGTGGTTCCAGGATTGGGTTTTTTTTTGTGCTGTGAATTTTTTTTTTTTTTGTGCTCTAGGCCATTGTTGCTCGAAGACATGCCTTGAATTTGAGCACCATGACACCTGTACAGGCACATAATGATTATGGATATAAGCTGTGAACATTACATCTTCAGAGCCAAGACTGCCTGCCCTCAAGGAACTATGGGATACACTGTGCATTTGTGCTCAAGATGGATGTGTAAAGAAGCATGTTGAGTGCTTGAAATTAAAACTTGTGCCTGCATCCCATCAGCTCGTCTGAAATGAAGCGGTGGGTGGATTGGACTGTTGTAGTTTTGGCTGTGACCAGTTTGATGGTCTGACAGGCCACCGTTCTGTTTCGGATCTCGAGATCTTTTTTATTTGTATCCTGCTAACATAAAGCCACACATCACAACCACAATTATTTATGCAGATAGTGTTGTCTGGGGTTCTCCTGCACTTGCTGCCTTTAGCTACTATATTGTTTTGTGCACTTTGACTTTCACTCGTGTATTTAAAGGGACAATCCAGCCAAAAATGACAATTCTATCATTTATTCATCTTCATGTCTATCCAAACTTATAAAAGTTTATGTCCACCACGGAATAAAATATATTGCAACTGTTTCCTCACCATTGGATCTTTGAATTCTGGTATTCCACTCAGTTTTTTTTTTTATATATATTTTTAGACACCTGACCACATGCTCATGCTGAATTTTGAGAAGCTCGTATTTTTGAGAAAAGAAAAAAAAAAGTCAGAATTGCAAGATTAAAAAAAGAATTAATGACCATTATACATATATATTCTGTGGCTGAAATAGGCTAAGCTTTCAGACAAAGCACTTTCTTCTGGAGAGGAACATGACAAAATGCTTTGGAGGACGTTGGAAAACAAAAAGCATTGATTTGCAACAAACCCATTGACTGGACACAACTAAATATTTATTTCATATTTCATAGAAGAAAGAAAATCATACATTTTTTGAACAATGTGAGGGTGAGTAAATAATGACTGAATATTCATTTTTGAGTGACTGAGCATGAAAAGAAGAAGAAAAAAACAGCAAAAGTGATTAAGAACGATAAAGAACAAGCAGAAGCTCTTTCGCAGAGCAATGAGGGATAGAAAATGAAAGTAAAGATCAATAATCTTTCAACAGAATCTGAGTCTGGCAGGTGGCAGTATGCACCGTTGATCATCATTACATCACTCTTCTGTATTTACTCAAAGGGCCTTTCTTCACCTGGGTTTTTTCCACTGTAGGGAAGTTTTATGAAGAGTGGCTGGAATTCATTTTTTATCATGTTACATTTAAATTACGCACAATGTAGTATTCATCTGTTTCTTTCATACTACTCATTGTATTGTAAATAGTTTTGTTTGTTTCACCCAGTGGTTTTAAGGACTGATGATATATTTTAAATTCAGTTATCTTGATGGTTTGGGTGTAGGGTGCTCCGGGCCTGAGGCGTTGTCTGCAATGTTCTCTTTCTCTTTGAGGAACATCTCTCTAAAAATGTATGTGTAACATTACCTGATTTTTGATAACACTTTACAAAAATATTCAATAAGTTAACATTAGTTAATGCATTATCAACAATTTTTAGATCATTTATTTATCTAGTTTAATGTTAATTCACAAAAACAATGTTGACATTGTGAACTCATGTATCTTAAATGCTAAAATTGTATCAGTACATGTAGACTAGATTAATAAATGCTATAAATACATTGTTAGTGTATAGTTCTTGTTAGCAAACTGTATTGAACGCTATTGTAAAGTGTTAATGAACAGTATGTCATAAAGTACAGGAGTCTGAATGATGCTGAATAAATGATGCCGCTTTCTGAGAACTGAATGTTGTTGCTGTTTTGTGTTTAGTTATTTGTCATGTCTTGTGTTGGTCATTCAAAACTGCAAATCTTTTACGCACAGGGTATATTTTGTCAGCGTTGGCTTGTGAGTTAAATGTTAGGTTAGAATTAGATTGTTAATTATAATGAGCATGTTGAGGCACACCTCCTCCCAGCCCTTCAGGTCAGATATAGTGAATTGTGAATGTACTATGGACTCCTGACATGCATGGCACAGACGACCCCCATATCACCTACAGTATAGCAGCGGATTCCTGCTATGAACTTTTGTCACCCGAACCCCTTTGGCACAAAATATGTAGAGGACATACCCTCTGAGATTTTAATTTAATATTTAATATTCATGATTATTTAATGTCAGTTAATGGTCACATGGCATTCAGTAAATAAAGTATTTTTCTTCTAAATATATATATATTTTAAAAAATATATGTAATTGATTACTTAATGAGTTAATTAATTTTTATTTTACATTGAATGATTGACCCCATGAGTTGGCTTCTGGACAAAATATCCATAATAAATCCATAATAATGCTTCCTCAAGTGATAAAGTCCATCTTCTGTTGTCCTCTCACATAAAAATCCACCTACATATTTGTTTAGAGGTTTAGTTTTGACTGTTTTGACTTGAAAATGGTCCTTGTCTGTAAATATTTTCTCCTCTGATTCAGACAAGATGACTTTGAGAAAACAATATTATGTATAGAGGACTTGTAAGAAAACAGTTTGAAGTTAAAAATGCGTTAATGATTTACAGTGGTGGAGGTAACGAATTACAACTACTCACGTTACTGTAATTAAGTAGTTTTTTCGAGTAGGCTACTTGTACTTTTTTGAGTATAATTTTAAAGCTGTACTTTTACTTTAGTTAAGTACAAATTAAGCAAAATAATCTACTTCCTTACAATTAAATCAGTTCGTTACTGAGTACGCCCAATTTGAATTGACATTCAAACCTTTGAGGCATTTCAGTAGCCAATAAAGATATCTGATCGTATATGGACCAATAAAAGCCCTGATATCTGAACCGAGAAGCTGCCGCTGCAGCAGGTGAAGAGCAGCTGATTCAGACAGTGAGGGAGCTCAGCATAACTATGGAGACAAAGTTTGGAGAAACAAACTACATGGTAGTGTTATCTATATTTTCTGATACCGATACTGAAATATCTGACACGGTTCCATTACTCATTTTCCGCTGTAGGCTATCTACCATATAGCCTGCCCTACACCGATAGGAGCTGCGTCTCGCTCTCTCTCCTCTCCGACAGTGAGTTTGACACGCATCCGCCTCCTGTCAGAGTCTGAATCTGACATTTGAGGCTCAACTATATAAAAGCAATAAAAGTTCAGGAAGAGTGTTTTCAGCCTTTTTTAAATATATATTTTATATAAAAATATGGCATGCAGCTTCAAACAATGCATAAATCTGTTCAAAATAATCGTTATTAATAATCGCAATTACAATCTCAAGGGAATAATCGACAATTATGATTTTTGTCATAATCGTGCAGCCCTACAGCGAAGCATTGAAACGAAAGAATGATACTTCTGATTTTAATACATTCAACGTAACCAGCGATTGATAATGGAATGGTTACCATTCCATGGTATTTCTGGTATTAAGGTCGGGCTGCCTGTCTCTTTGTGAGAGACTTCAAAACAAATGAGCATAACAGCACACATAAGAAACTCTGAAGAAACACACTGAGGTAAAAATTCAAAATATGTGACTTTAGTTTATTTTTAACATGATAAAGATCAGTAGGCTAACATATAGCTACCAAGGGAGCTATTTTGCTGAATATCTCACGATTGCAAAGCTTACATTTTACATAAATAATTTAAGTATTAGTTAGTCAAGTTATTAAGTTACTTACATTTTAGACATAATATTAACTGTTTTGTTCTGTTTAACCAACGAAAATAGTTCCAAACAAGGATCACAGCAGAAGTATCGCACATTCTCCAAGCAACACTTGGCTTGTTGCTGAATGATTCAGCGTTTTGAACGAATCAGTTGAATGAACGACTCAATGACTCACTCATTACCGCCACCTACTGGTGGTTTAGTATGTTGAAAAAGATGCACCCCCCCCCCCCCCCCCCCCCCCAAACATTTCTTATTTGTATATTCATAAATGTATTTAAAAACATTAATCTCATAACATTATTTATTGCAGTTGTAATTTTGCAGTGTAAATTATTTAATCTGACTGCTAACATTATTACAATTTATTGATAAATTGTAATAATTTGACATGAATGGTGATGCATACATTTAAAAAGTAAAAAACAAATAGGCCTTTATAAAGGTAAATAAAAATATGCAGATTTAAGTATGTAAAAGCTGATAGAACACTGATGAAAATATTGCTTCAGAATAATTGTTTGCACCACCAAAATCTCGGTGATGTGGCAGTTTTGTGTGGATATTTTGTGTGGAATATTGTCTGCTGATATGAAAAATATAATTTATGACAGTGATGATTTTTTTTTTCTTTTTACATTAAACATTAATATTACATTTATGTATGTAATAAAATCTACTTAACTAAGTTATCTAAAATTTCAAAGGAAATAAGTAAATTTAACGTGGCCAGGTAGAGTTCGATGAGTAATTTCTACTTAATTATTTTAAGTTTACCCTGCAATACTCAAGTACATTTCACTCAGTCACACGTTTGTAAACTTTACTCAAACAACATACTGAAAAAATGCCTATAAAGCATGTGGTTTATGTTCAATGTATGTAAGCAAGTAGACTGCTCGTTATTCATTTTAAGGTATTATGTTGACTCAATATAGTTATTAACTGAATGAACACAGAGACCTGAATACTTGGCACATGATACACAATGACGGTGACAATCAGTGAATAGTGTTTGAGTATGAATGGGTCATTTTGAGTAAAATATGAACTCCAGATGTCACAAAACAGCAAGTTACTTAACCTAACAACAAAAAGCAACCATAAAACAGTGTAAATCCATCTCGAAAAAAGCAAAAATTCCAAGTGCATGATGGGAACAACGGGATCATGATGTTGATATGATGTTGATCTTTGTAAAAATAACAAAGAATTCCAAGTAAAATATACTTATAAGTTCAAACTTTAAATTCTACAAGCTTAAATTGAGTACTAATATTGAATTTACTCTTCTTTTTTTTTATTCTTGCCTGAACTAAATTATTTAATGTAGAAATTACATTTGTTTTTCTTTAGTATTTACTTCACCACAAAATCATTTGTATCAGTGTGGATGAGAGGCTGAGTAAATATTCAGCAAATGTTCATTTTTGTGTGAACTATTGCTTTAATGAAACCAATGAGAAGTTGTTACAAGTAGCCTGAGTAAACTCTGTGTTTAGTTAATGTGATGCATACAAAACCATTCAAAACAAGTCAAGATATATCACAAAAAACAGGCTCTTTCCCCGCAGCACAGACGGGAGCTGCTAAATGTTACTAGACACGTGTGAACTTGTAAACCCACCCCGGTTTTCCTCCTATAAACATTTACATGGACTGCTATTCTGAACACACTCATGTTTTACTAAATATCTGGATGCAGCAGAATAAGACTAGAATATCAGTTCTAATATAATAATTATAAAAGAAAACTACAAGATTAAATAGAGGTGTTGCTGTGGTTATGAATGTGTGTGTGTGTCAGTTCACCCAGCAATGAACATTCTGTCATCATTTATTCACCCATAAGTCTTTGGAACAAATATTTAGTGTTCCACAGAAGAAAGCCACACATACTAAAAACAACATGATTCATATATTTGTTTCTGTTTCCACAAAACCTTGCCAAACTCTTGTCACAATGTTTGCGTTTCTCAATTCAGTCCACTGTGCTGTAAGATATGCAATAAGACTTCACAATACAAAACAATAGGAATCTTCACGTGTGGGTGTGTGAGAGACGCTGACAGACTGGTTCTGCTTTTTTTCTTTGGTAGCTTTTACCTTTCAGCATCCTGGTGAGAAAGATCGTTTTTCACGGTTAAATAAAAACACCTGTTTTATGGTAAATGCATGGTTGAATTTGAATATTTGGAATTGGGTTTTCAAAACAAACAGGGTAAAAAATAGTGGTTAGCCAGAAACCTGTGGTTCATGGTGCAAGAACCTAATAAGAATGTAAGCTTAACTTGAGCATTTTTTTTTTGATGTTAGTGATGTTTAATGTAAACAAAAAAGCCTATGGCATCTATTTCTGCTGATTTATTATATAATTATTAGAGTAATTATTCTTTGTACTGGTAGCCTGTTTCCTGAAATCTATAACACGTTGCTTAAAGCTACAAACAAACATAAAGTATTTGATTTGCATATAGTAAAAGAGTTTTGACTAGTTTGTTGCTCTTTTTTACAGTTTCTATGAATAGTTAGTTCATCAGATTCTGGTTTGCATCTTAAGGATTTCCTTTTAAGAAGCCCTTCACCTTACCACACCACATCACCTCCCCTCCCACAACAATACCACATTATTTCAACACAGTCAGGTGCTGTTGGTTTATCTACATTAGTCATGCATAGTTTTAAATGTTAGCTTTTCTGTGTGAGATCCTGTGACCCTGTCTGTGAAATTATAACCTACCTTCTGTGGAAAAATAGGCACGAATAACTGTAAAAATGTATTTACATGATAAAACGTCTTGCTATTATATACATAGAAGTTAGAACAATTATACCAGCTTATGCCAACAAAGAAACAATTCAAAAACTACTTTGAAACAGAAAAATATTTTCACTTCTGGGTTAGAATTTGATCTGCAATCAATTACAGAAAGTGTGGTAACTCAATCATCAAATTCTCATTTGTATAACATTTACTCAAAACTAAATGTTAACAGCGATTTTAGTTTTTTTTTTATAATAGACTAATAGAGAAATAGAGCTGTGGTAAAGGCATGATGCAAACATAAAAAAAAAAAAAAAGGTTATATAACCAGCAAATAGTAAAAAATGCAAATGCATGGGAGCCTAGCACCACTATAGTACTACAAACATCACACTATTACAGTTTATTTATAAATTCAGACTCAGATGATATTGTCATCCAGTATTAATAAACTGTAGAACTGAACAATGCATACAGAAAGTACTGTAGTGACCAGGGCTGCGTTTCACAAAAGCATCGTAAGCTTAAGTACATCGTAGACCCTTTGAAACCAATAGAGCTGCGATCAACATAGGCTTACGATGCTTTGGGGGAATTCAGCCCTGTAACAATATCCACTGGTGGAGATCAGATAAGGACTGCTAAGGTAAAATGGTCTAAAAGTAGACTCCCTTAACATTTGCTAACTTGCCCAGCTGTTCTGTGCTCAGGAACTGTGCAGTGATGTGTAAAGCTGGCAGGCAAACACTTTGATAACACCCTCTGATAACACCGCTGTCACTATTGGAAATTAGGTGTGTCTTGAGTCAAAATACAAAACTTCATTTACTGTTCAACACTGTTGCCAAAGAATATAATTAATGTTGCATTACCTAATTTCTTATTAAGCATCTCTTGTAGGCAACAACTGGATGTTTTACTTAATTGAATTAATTAATATACTACAGAGTATTACATAAATAATGCTACCTGTGTGTAAACTCAATGCTGTCTGAAAGTGGGGACACTGAAAAAAGTTAAATAACCATGTCATTTATTTAAAGTGCATTTTTTATATTGGTCAAAAATCTAATACAAAATTCAAAGAAACATTTTTTGTTTAAAGAGTATTGACATAAATAAACAGTATTGCCAACATCGTTTACTGTATTATTGTTTGCTTGACACCAGAGTGTTGATGTGCAGAATATACACAAATCACTGACATGTATATATATATTTTCATACCCAAAAGAAAATATGATATTTTTTAAAGACAAATATTTAAAAAGGCATCAGAATAAACGTTAAGGTCTTTTGAAGTTGTCTTTATTTATAGTAAGTAAACTCAATTAAGCAGTGATAAACAAAATTAGATTTATATTAGATCTTAGATTCTTTCTTTCTTTCTTTCTTTCTTTCTTTCTTTTTTACATTTTCAACTTCCTTTAGTGCGTAATGTTGCTGTTTCGGTATATTGTGGCCTAATTTCACCATAAACAAAAGCTACATTTGAGAAAAACTAATACATTTGACTTTTTTGGTCAAAAACATAATTTATTTATAATAATAATTTATGTATGGCCATTTTTTTGGCCACAAATTAACAAAATTAGAACAAGGGAACAAATTAGTATAACATTGCCACAATTTAACTAAAATGAAGGAAAATAATCTTAATTTGTGGCCATGATTATTTTCTGCATGCTATAAGTTCATGTAAGATCTGTATAATTAATATTTTTCTTTATTCATTTTGAAGTTATTGTTCATGCCTTTCTGAATAGTGTAAAAAATGTATAGGTCTCTCTCTCTCTTTTTAGCTTCTAAACGACCTAAATAACCCCCATCTATTGGGCTATTATTGTTAACTAAAACAAAAACGATAAAACATTGTCATTACATGAAATAAAATATACATTAACAAAAATAAATATTTAAAAAAAATAAATGTATTTTATTCTAATTAGGTGTCAGGGCAGCGATTTCGCATAATGACTGAAACTAAATAAATTAAAACTAAAACTTAATAAAAAAAAGTATATACACATTTATTACAAAAACAAAATGACAAAACATAAAAAATACAAAAAAATTAAATGAAATTAAAATGACAACAGAATTATCCAAGTAAAATCTATTTCAAAATGCTAACAAAAACTAGTAAACACTGGTCCCAGTTTCTTCCCACCGTCATTTTAATATGCCCTTCCTCTCTCTCTCTCCCTCTCCTCTCTCTCTCTCTCTCTCTCTCTCTCTCTCTCTCTCCCTCTCTCTCTCCTCTCCCTCTCTCTCTCTCTCTCCCTCTCTCTCTCCCTCTCCTCTCTTCTCCCTCTTTCCCTCTCTCTCTCTCTCTCTCTCTCTCTCTCTCCCTCTCCCTCTCTCTCCCTCTCTCTCTCCCTCTCCCTCTCTCTCTCTCTCTCTCTCTCTCTCTCTCTCTCCCTCTCTCTCTCGTGTCATATGAGCAGACTGGATTACTGTAAGCGACAGAGGAAAGCTCAGTCTCAGTGACGATCTGCTTCAGCATGAGGATCCTTCCTGTCAGCTTTCTCCTGCTGCTGGTGAGTTAAAGCTCTGTGTGATGTGATACACTAGAGCCGCTCGCACCGCCTCATGTTTCTCTGCTCATATTTCTAGATAACAGCCGTTTATGTTGTAGGAATTAAGTCTGTCAAACAGTATAAAGCCAGTTTTATGAACAATGGGCTACAGAAAGTTTGCTTTCCATTGAATGATTAGCTGATGTGATTGTTTGTCATGCGTCAGATAGTAAGAACTGTAAAGGAAGGTTCTGTTGAGTTTGGTTTATGTTACAGCCATTAGGGGTGTGGATAAAAGGGACTTTTATTCCTCTAAATCTTCTGGGTCAAGACACACTGCAAAAAATGCTTTTCTTACTTAGATTTTTTGTCTTGTTTCCAGCCAAAATATCTAAAAAATCTTAAATTAAGAAAATATTTTTTTTGCAGTGCAAGAACATTAGTATGCACTTTAAGAATTGTTTGCATTGTACGCTCATGCCTTAAGGCACCTGTCTACTCCCATATATACTTATTATTAATAAATAATAAATTATGTGAATTGAGTCAAAATGCATGGCAATATCTAATTATTGTATATAGTTCTCTTTACAATCTGCACAGTTGTGAGCTTCGTTTTTCAAGGACTGATATGTCGATAATAGAATTTGTGATGTGGTTTGCAAATGTATATGTCCTCAAGCATTCTTAAAAACATAAAAATCACAGAAAGCTTGATTGATAACTGTGAATGCTGGCCAGAAAATACATATATATATATATATTTTTTTTTTTTTTACGGAAAACGCCTATATATTGACTTGGCAGTGAAATTTTGCCATCAGCGGTAACTAATTAGCTTTTGACATCATTAACCAATACTGACAAATATTCAACTTTGAAAGGATAATTTGGATCTTATTTTCAGAAGCTGGACCGCAGATATGTGGACTTCTGTCAAGTGGCCTGTCAATGTAGACTATAACCTCATGCTATCATTCCACGATCAAAATTAAATTAGGTTTTTAGTTAATCATACCAAGTTACATTGTGGGAAAACAAATGAGTCAATTAAAATTAAATCATAAATAATATGCCTGTCAGACTAAATGAAGGGACTTTCACTATGACATTACGATAAAGGAATCTTTATGCAACATTATTTATTCTCTCTTTTGGTGATAAAATCAAGTATAAACAATGCACGTCTATGCAGTGAAAACTATATTTAATTAACCTGATTATGCTGATAACTGAAAATTAACTTAATTGTTTTGTCAAAATCTAGGGGTCTACATTTCAAATTTAAAACCATCTTCACAGTAAAAAAAATAAAAAAATAAATAACAATAATAAATAAATAAAAAACAACAAAAAAGAAAGTTAGGGTTAGGTCAATAATAGTGCATTATTGTAGTTTACAAGTCATTTTACTTCAAAAGTTCTCACTTAATTTAATGTGTTATTTGCTGTTTCTTTCTATTTATTTATTTTTTGTCAAATTTACTAGCAATTTTAGAGTGCAAATTAAAAGTAAATCCTACATATTGCCACAAAACTATTCAAATTTGGTTCTTTGACTTTCATATGACGTTACCAGATTATTTTGTTGCTGATAGCCATTGACTTCCACAGTATGAAAATAAATAAATAAATAAATAATGTAAGTCAATGGCTACCATCAACCAACATTATTCAAAATTCTTTAATAATATTTTGTATTGTTTTCATATTATTTTCATGAAAATTAAGTACAATTTCACAATAATTAAGGGTGCTGTAATAATAAAAATTATAATTTTTTTGCAGTTCACATAAAACTGAAAATCTCACAGGACATTATATGTCCATATTACATGATATGGACATGTTTTGGCCAGATTCACACATTGACTTAACTTTTGTATCATAACATACTGTCTTCATTTCAACTCAGTCTGTCTGGAGCGTGTGTGTATGGGCTGACAGCGGGAGGATAACGACAGAAGCGTGCATGGATCATTGATTCGTTTACTATTGAAGAAGAATATCCTGGTCCGTTTCCATATAAAATAGGCAAGGTGAGCGCATCATAACTTTCAGCTATAGAGCTCATTCAGTTCAGTTTTAGCTGAATAGTATTTTTCACATTACAGTACATGTTAAATTGCTGGATAATAATGATCATGTGAACATTTCAGTGTGTATGTTGTTTGTGTTTCAGGTTGAACTTGATAGGTCTTATTTAGTAAATTACATATTGCATGGTGATGGTGTAGATAAATATCCAAAGAATATTCTCAGCATTGATAAATTAGGTAATGTTTTAGTACACAGAAAGGTGGACTATGAAAGCAGCCCTAAAGTTCTCCTTGTAAGTTCTCCTTAAGAACACTGTATCCATTGCATAACAGCATTGAAATTCATTCAAATACACTGCAAGGAAGCCCTGTATATTAATATTCACTGGACTCAATTGCAGTCGACATTTGAAGCAAGAAATCAGTCCAATAATATAATGGATACAAAACTTGCACTTGAGATCAAAATACTGGACATAAATGACCATGCACCAAAATTTGAAAAGTCAGTCTATGAAGTGACTGTGGAAGAGTCACATGATCAAGGTAATCCATACACTTCATTACTTCACTATTTCATTTATGAAACAAAACACAAAACAGATCATTCCGTCATAACCCCCCCCTCATGTCATTGCAGTCCACAATGCTGTTATTTTTCTCTTCATAACATTAAAGTAAAAAAAAAGTATTATTATTATAATTTCTACACACTGCACAGGCTTTTGCAACTGCCCTTACTATAAAAAAAAAATAGTTCATCCCAATATGAAAAATCTGTCATCATTTACACACTCTCATGTGGATCCAAAAGACTTTAGTTAATCTTTGAAACACCATTGATCACTGATCAGTGCACAAACATAGAGCTTGTGTGGCAAATGAAAGCTCAAACATGCTTGATGTGCGAGAAGCAGTGAGCTTTGTTCTTAGTTGTGACGCAAATATATTTGAGATTCTATTTATAAAATAACATATTAGATGTGCTCTGTGTATGTGCCTTGATCAATGTTTAAATGGGAATAAAGCCTAAACTAAACGCTCATCATATGAAGTAATCACGTCATGGATTACTTCTACAATGTCTTTATGTACTTTTTGAAATGTCAACATTTTGGTGTAATGGACATTCAGTGGAGGGACAGAAATCTGAGGTTTCAATAAGATATCTTCATATGTTTTGAACAAAAGTCTTATGGGTTTGGAATGACATGAGAGTAATGTTTGGGTTAAATATCCCTTTAACTGCAGGCAAACACATGGTTAATCAATTCAAGCTATGGACTGTGAGGAAGATTTCAATGACTTTTATTTTGGTCGGATTCTCACATCCATTGAATGTGTGGTTTTTGAGCTTAATGGCCACGGGTCACTATAAACTGTTGTTGAACAGCAAGGGCCACATAATGGTTCTTAAACATATTTACAGTATACTTTTCCACAGGAAGAATAACAGTATATAGGTTTGAAACAGCATTAGGGTTTATAAATAATGATGGACGTGTAAGTATTAACACTTAATTTTCTCAATATGTATCAAGGCAAGGAAGTACTGACTGTACTGGCTTCTGATCATGATGATTCAAGTACAAACAATGGAACATTCATTTTCACAATCAAGTCTGTCACACCAAAGACAGATAATGTTGAATTTTATATTCAGCAGCAAAAAGAATCTGGGACAATTTATTTTAAGGGGTGTTTGGACTATGAGGTATGAACGTAATGGTGTTAATGCACTATTTTTGTACCTTTGACACATCTATTATTCCATGCAGACAACACATCTTGCTTTATGTGCTTTATAAATATTTCTCCATTCCTACCCAATAAATGTTCTGCTAAATTAATCTTTTCCAGAAAGCTCAAAAATATACAATTCTTGTTGAAGCAAAGGACAAAGGGGAAAAGATACAGCTCTCAAGTACAAGTACACTGATAATCAATATTTCTGATAATAACAACAATCTTCCAGAGTTCTCTGGCAAAACAGTAAGTTTCATAGTGAATTGTAGGATTACAAGTTTTTATGCTTGTGATATTCTTGGTTATTGCTTTCAATGGCAAGTTAGACATACTTTCCAGTGAAACCCAATTAAATATTTGACTTATTTTAGGGACCAGGGAAGGTCAAGAGAGAGGAAACTGGGGTTGAAGTTCTGCGACTGCAAGTAACAGACAAAGACGTCCATGGTTCAAAGCTTGGAAAGCCAAATACACAATCCATGAGATAAAAAAGAAACATTCAAAATAGAAACAGACCCTTTTACAAATGAAGGGATTTTAACAGTTGTTAAGGTAGGCAGATGGTTGATGTTTTGTTTTGTAAGCCAACCTGCCCAAAGGTTGAGTCCGTGTTGCTGGTTATGATGCTCTAGAATCAGTGTTTACACAGAAATGCCTTTATAGTTCACTCTGCACAAAAACACATTATTACTCCCAACTCGTCACATATTGATGCTTGGTCAGGACCTTTGGCATCACTTTTTGACCTCCATTTTTGGTCCTCCATTGCTTTAAATAAGAAACCTTTGATGTCAGTAATGCCTATGCAAAA